>JAIFRP010000006.1:4659442-4670758 GCA_032403825.1 Odynerus spinipes | reverse complement strand
GTGGGGGGTATAATTCCTGAAAACCGTTAAGCCATTAGCGATAAACCGTGTCTGGGACATAAAAGTATAGAACCGTGGTCTCGTGACGGGAGTTTATGAGAAAAAGAGAAAAAAGAGAGCGGGAGGGAGAGAGAAAGAAGGAAAATCACAACATGCTGCCGCTTTCACGAGAGACCTTTTTTCTTGATTCCATTTCACGTGTACCCACTCTTGTAACACAACGACTCCGTCTGTAACGTTAGCTCCAGATTCCATGCTGTGTGCGTGGAAACGAATGAATTGCGAAGAAAGAGGATAGAGAAAGGAAAAGAGATAGAGACAGTGAGAGAAAGAGAGAGAAGGGGTAAGAGAAAAAGAGCCGAAGAAATGGTTGCTGGTTTTAACCGAACTTTAATTAAAATTCGAGGCGATCTTGTAAGGGCTAGTAAAACGGCAATGAGAAAAGATGGCGGGAAAAGGTATACGGATAAAACCGGACAAAGGATGGGCTGTTTTAACTATCTCCACCTGAATTAGTCCTCCTCTTCAATTATCTTTTATCCTCGGTACTTTCTACGCCCCTATATTTTTATTTTTTTTTATTTTGACATTTTTATATCCCAGACACGCGCGTCAGGAGGAACACATCGATTCGAGTTCTTGTCCTCTCTGCTTCGAAACTACAGTATTATATTATACTCTCTATTGTCTCGAGTTTCATATGTATATACAACGTAGACCGCAGGGTAAATATGTTTTCTTCGAAGATACGGAAAGCTTTAGTACAGTGATGCTCAAATTGTGGATCATGAAATTTAAAAAAAATCGTGTTACGAGTAATGCATGTTATTTTATTATTACTATCTTGTATGTATACTCATGATGGAAATAGTAATAAGTAATAAAGGGTGGCGTCAAATTTCGAGATGGAGGCAAAAATAAGTTTTTTTCATTGTCTGGATGATATGGAACTCACTTCTTAAATAAAAGAGAATATTTAACGTGACGAGTAAGATTTACGAGCGTGCACGATTAAATTATTCCTAAAGCCTCTTATTTTATCTTTTTTCTTTCTTTGTCTCTCTGTCTCCCCTTCTCTTCCTGTATCCTTCCCGACGGGATCCTCCTCAAGGCAAATAATAAGCCGATGGAAGAATTCTGTTTTCTGTCTTAAGGGCAAAGCGTCTATGGCAAAAGAAAAAAAAGAGAGAGAAAGCCAGGAGTGAGGGAGAGGGCGCGGAAACTTTTACCCGTATTATAACGTTTTCGCGATTAACCGGTCCGCAGTCTACTCATAAAAGCAAGTCATGGTTATGATCTTATACAAGATGTTAGGCAAAGGAAATTGTTTTTCGACTCACGTTGACTTAACATTTTTTTTTATTCCGTTTAACGTATACTATATATTGCCTAACAATGAGTCAGGGTTTCTTAACTTTTTTTTAGATTACAAGTTTACCATAATATCTCAAAGATTTTTATGTCTCCTCTAGCGTAAGAATTGAGTTCTAAAAAATTGCATATAAGTATTGTAGATAGATATTTGAAACAAAAAAATGGAATAGTAGATAAATAATTTTTCTTATAAAATTTGATAATAAATTATTTCACCGACACTCGACTTATATTAAACTTATCACACCTCTTGCCAAAGTGTTCTAATATTTATTCACAATATAATAAATCATATAACATTGATAATAATAAGACCGTTTCCATTTCCTCAAACTTACATATATCCAAACGCCTCTTGGCACCTCGTCGCCTTCGCGTTCTAACGCACGTCTTTTTCTCCTCGCTGCCCAGCTCTTTTTGAATATCGCCACGACGTCGACGCCAACGTCGACGACGACGACGACGGCGACGAGTGTAATTAAAATACCGTGAGAGACCTTATTAAGGCGCATATTAAAAGACACGGCAAACGAATTCGTTTCACCCTCTTTTTCACATTTAATCGAGCGGTCAGACTCGCGAGTTAACTCATGAGTAGCTAACTTGCCTGCGTTTGCCTACCGCCTTTCGTTTGGAATGGTAATTATGCGTTTGGTAGAGCAGATATTATCGCGAGATGCGCTTCGATACCTCGAGAGTGTTCTAAGATCGTTTAATTCGTTCGGGAGAGAAAATCGTTGCGTTCGAAATAATTTCGGTATAACAATATTAATATTTCTTATTTATTATCCCTTTAACAATTTGATTTATAACGAAAACATTTTATAATCAAGTTTCTTCGACGATTTTATAACGAATAATTAAAAATAAAAATACACGACAATTTTTGTTAATAAATTTTCGGGAAAAATGAATCACTAAAATATATACTCCCAGGAAAAATCGTTCCTACGTATTAATGGTAAAATATCAAAAGTTTCGCGGCAAGAAACGACGACGGGAGTAATAAGGAAGAAACATAAATTATTTCACCGAGGCATAATTCTTCGACGCGCAATCGCAAATCTTCGGCTCGCAGGAAAAATAGAAACCCGGGTTGGCATCAAAAGTCGCCATAATTTATGCCGAAATCGTACTTGAATCGGCCATAAATATCTCCCATGTAAATACACCCGGTGTTTTCGTAGCATTCGCGCACGGAGTCGATATTCAGCTCGAGACCCAACAAAGTCGGTGAACGCGACGATTCCTCATCGCGGTGAACGATAATCGATAGAGAGAGTAGTATGCCAGCGATTTGTGAAAGAATTCGTACCGAATATCGCAGAGGGGAAAATGGACGATTCGTTACTTTTAATCGATATTCTCTCTCTCTCTCTCTCTCTCTCTCTCTCTCTCTCTATCTTTGGAGAGAGATAAAGATTATTCTCGCGAGGCGACAAAAACCGTCCACTTTCAAATAGCAATTAACGATGACCGATATTCCTCGGAGGCTTCGCCCGCGTTTTTCTCTCTCGGAAATTGCCTCTACCAAGTTTCCCTATCGAAAGAAAATCAAGGATAATTATTCTTTAAGAGTGGACTTTCTAAGTGTTCGTTCTTCAAGTTCGAGGTAAAAACTCGATTGACCGTATCCTTTCTTGAAAAGTGTAGATACCCAGGTACTATACAACCATTCTCTTGCGATATTTATTCAAATTAGATCGAACAATAAGTAAACAAATAAAAGAACGTTAATATTCCATCGGTATATTATTCAACAATTTTCACTGAACACGTAAACGAGCTCGTTGCTAAACAAAAATATTCAAAGTTAAGAATACATATACAAACAAAATGTAAAAAGATATTTATAGATCCAAAGGATAAGCGAATCGTTCATAGGCAGCTTAATTTCATGCTTTCCACGATATTCGTGGCCAGTCATCGTCCGACTTTTGGCTTTCCTCGTCTAGCCATCGATCATCTTCTTCCCTTTCTCATGGCCACTTTCCATCGGCAACGAAGAAGAAGTTACTCTTCCTCTCGTAGCCGTACCCCTTTCGTGGTTGCCGCAGCACCCGGAGCTTCCGTACGCTGGAAAATCATGGCGCGAGTAAAGTTGTTCTTAACAAAGGGACGCTGACGTAGCCGTTATCGAAGCTGCACGGCCGAGCAGTCAGCTCCCCCCCCTCCCCCCTCTCTCTCTCTCTCAACCCTTCCAAGAGTTACTTCGATTTATCTCATGCTAACCGTGACCAGCCTCGCTCAGCGCTCCTATCCGCCAATCGCAAATTCCGTTTGCTTTCGCTACCATCTATAGTCGCTGGCTAATGAATTACTATAGAGAACTCGTCGAGTAAGACATCCAGATGAAAGCTCGTATCGAGATTAACGTCCCCTATTTGTAGATACGAAACCCTCTCCTACGATATCGTTGAAATCTCTCGTAGGAACAATTTAAATCTTCCGGTTACCTGCATCCGAATGTTACTAACGTAGTTATCAATAGGGACGAGAGTCCGTCCTGCCTCAAGTCGAAACACCATACTCGTGTTCTCGTCACAAAGAAACGGCCATTCGATTATGCTTGTTATCGATTGTACCGTCGTCGGCGTATTCGAACGGGGTCTGCCAAATCTCGAATTCAGAGGTACTTGGAGAGGAAGGGGAGTGAAGGGGAGGTAAAGGGGATGGTAGACTGGAAGTAGACGGACACGTTGGGGGATTTAACATCGAATAGAGTGTTCGGGAACTAACACGTAACGTGGTATAAACTTTGTTGTGACGAATATAGAAATTTACTGATAAAATGTACCTAAAGATTTACAATAACGATCTAAACGGGTTCGCTGTCTCGTTAGGCTAAACACCTAACCTATTACCATGAATACGACACGTACCTAATTTTGTGCTAAAGGCTAAAAAAGATGAAAAAATTGTGAAGCAGACGAAGCGTAAAATGATTCGATATTATTTTAGCCTCGCCAGAGTCCCGGTTATTCGATGTAATAAATTTAGTCCACCCTCGAACCGGTCTCTCCTCTCTTAGGCCCCGTTCACGCTCGAATGGATTAGTGTCCGTGCACTTGGTCGGTGTAGAGAACCAAGAGAACAGTCGATACGTCGAGGCAATGGTATGTCCCGTCGTTCTCAGGCATCTCTGCCATGCCACCGCATGTTTCGAAGCTAACCTAGAAAAGGGACTGCCCGAGTACGGGTCCTCGGTCAACGAGCGACTCTCTCTCTCTCTCTCTCTCTCTCTCTCTCTCTCTCGATTAGATCGCACGAACGCGACGTAGCGATGTTCACCGAGCGTATGACTATATACGTATGTAGTTAGGTATAGGGAAGAGCCGGCAACCGTTCGAGCATCACCCTTTAACCACCCAACTACCACCCCTTTAACCAACCTTCCTACCTGCTTCGTCGCTTACCACGATAACCGTATCTTCGACGATCCTGCGTGCGTTGGATTTATGAGCGCATTCCCCCGATTACGTTACCTGCACGAGTAGCCAATCGCACGGGGTTACGCTCGTTTATTATACTCCCGGGTGAAATCCTCCTTGAATAAGCACCGAGCTACCTACTGCAAAAGGGATCTCCATGGATTCCCACCAAATTTTCAGATTTTTCCCATCCTTTTTCCTCCTTTTTCCTTAAACTATCGGAGATAACCGCCGTGGAAAGTTCGATTAAATTTCAGTGGAAGGAAGATCGTTGAGATAAGGGTGGCGGGGGGTGGAAAGAAGACTTGTATGAAATCGTCCTAAAGTTTGCTGCAACCCTCGCGAAATTATTCCGATAATAATTTCGTTGCTTCTAGTAACTTAGAATTAATCTTTAATTAATCGTAAATTCGTAGCGAGGGAACTAGGAAAAAGAGATCTCTTTGTATGGTCTAGAGACATCGCTGTTCGGCGATATCGTAGGATTCGTTCATCCTTGCAGAAGATAGGGGTAATGGGTTCTTGGTACGTTTCTTTTACCTTTAGCTTTTAAAAATATTATGTCAGGAAGGTAATGGGTATCGAAAAACTGTAGAATCTTGAAAGGGAGCAAAGATCTTTATTGGGGAGATTTGTTGAATACAAAAAAAAAGAAAAGGAGCGGGGGTAGGGGGATTACGCCGAGTCGCTTTGGGAGAAGCTGACGACGTTAAATACGTCTCCTCTCTTATTTTCATGAATTCTTCAAAATTAAAGACGAGCGTGGAAGAATGGAAGGAAGTAATCGTCTCCTTAAGTAAGATTTAATGAGCAATTACTCTTACCAAAGATAGGTAACACTTACAGTAGATGGCCGTTCGTCTCTAGCTCACCCCCATAAGACAAAGACTTTTCCGTATCACACTTCAAAGAGGAGAGAGAAAGAAAGAAGTCGGAGAAGCTTTTGAAAGAGCTTTCGAAGGAGCTTTTCCTAAAAAATGTCCGTGATCTCGACGTTAAAAAGACGAGTATTCGCAAGTAAAGGGAAGAAAAAGCAAATGATTGTATTAGAATACCGATGAGCGACCTGTGTGTTTTGAATTTTCATCCATGCGATGAAATTCATTATTTTCCATACAGATGTACAATGAAACGTTTGTTTGTTTAAATTCGACTCACTTTTTCTTCCTAAGTAATGGACGAACCGCAATAAAACCAGTTACCTGCGGGTTGCTCATCTCTATATTAGAAGAAAGCCCGGACAAAGTTTTGCGTACGTTCCAAATTGATCGGTAAACCCTGTCGACTGTGGATTACTCGTGTCGGTATCGTCGGTTTACGATTCCGCGCGAGAACGTACAAACGGCAACGTGGAAAGAGCTACGATGATGCGGGACTACAAAAGAGAGAGAGAGAGAGAGAGAAAGAGAGGGAGAGAGAGAGAGAAAGAAAGAGGGAATGCATCCATTCGCACGAACCGAATTGCACGTAGACGATATTTATTGCGCGAGTAAACATCGACGCAACGTCGACTGGTATCGACCACCATCGAAGACCATCGATACTCGTCGAATGCAGTACGAAATACTCGATCTGACGGTGAACTAAATCGATAACGGTATTAAACGTCCTTCCTTTCCGTATACCTACTCCAATCGCTGCAGTAGTAACAGCAACAACAACGGCGACGATAAAAATAGCAAAAAGAAATATTACGCTGTTGGAGTGACACGCGCCAATCGGAGTGAAGGAATGATAAAATGTGATGAGAAAAATCGATAAAACAAGTTAAGTAAATAGTAAATAACGATAGGAGACAAGAGACGACGAAAGAGTACAGAAATTCTTTTTGAACAAAAACCAAATATAAAAAATTCATTCGGTATATACGCGCGTGCACGCAACGCACAGCTTTTCCGTTTTTACCTTCGTTAACTTCGGTTACGCTATCGCTCCGTAACGTGTGTAACGAATTTACGAGTGTCCAATTAACAAAGGATAATTAAAATGTAAAACTCCACGATCGCGCATTATTAAATGCAGCTTTGGAGCTAAACGTTGGAAAATAAATCCTTTGCATTGTGTTTCTTTAACAAGGCGCTCTTAAGAAAAGAGGATGAAAAAATGTGAATTAAATCATTATTTCTGTGACTTGGAACTTGCAATGTATCGTTATAACGATACGATATTTTTTTTTTTAATTACCAAACATATTTCTATAGTTATTACACTAGTTAGTTTCACTATATTAAAAGCATACTAGAACTCTTTAAATAAATAAATAAATTGGATAGATAACTTATACGTCACTCATATATGAATATTACATATGCGATGTTTCCATCTGCATTCACTTTCCAAACCAGTTACACAAAAATATCCTTATTTTATTTTCTATCGTTTTGTATTTTAAATAAAAGCATACATCACATGCGTGATATAGAATCACATCGTATCAGCATCGCAAGCAGCATTCCCCTAAATGCGCGTACCAACTTCTAGTCATCGACGCAACTCCTCCGTCATTACTTCGAAGCGAGTAGAACTATCGATAACGATAAGTTCCACCAAACTTTTCCCACTTACGTACGTTTACGTATGTAAAATCGAAATAAAAAGGACGACTCGACGATTCCGGATAAAAAATGTAGCTACATATAATTCCGGGTTTCTACCTATGCTACGTTTCACTTTTCCGTGCACCGATTGATACAGCTCACAAAGGGTACGTTGGAACGCCTGTCCCGAGAAATTCAGAGGGAGAAGGTATGCGCTCTGCTACCGGAGACGACGAGCAGCAGTCGCCTCAAAGCGAGAGCGCTTGTGGAACTTACAAAAGCGCGTTTTTCGCGCAAAGGACTGATTGGTCCTTTGTACTGTACTCGTTTCTTATAAACGGATATGCGTATGTTATATATATATACGAGTGTGCGATATACATACATATGTCAATATACATTTCAAACGGGCCACTCTAAATAATCGTTTTGGTTTCGTCGAGGAAATTTTGAACAATTTTCGCAATGAAATTGTTTACTTTTTAAGTGTGTCTTATAAAACGTTTTGTTTAACACATATTTATTTTAATTGAAGAGGCAAAACTAGAAAGGGCGTAAGTTGGCCCCGAATCTGGGACTGTTGTCTGACTAATGCAGTGTTTTACTACTTAAGACACACTACTTTCCTAAATTATATTATACATATAAAAATATTTATTTATTACGTTACTTATTATTAATATTATATGATATTGTGTTATTACACTTATTAGGATTCTAATAATATTCAAAATAATTGTGAGAGCTTTTTCATGGAAGGCCTCAATTTTATATTACAATGTCGCCCGTATTTTTATTCTAATTCCATTCGATCGTATTTCCTCTCCGGATAAGAGAAACTTCCTGAAGCTTTCGAACCACGACGTAACCGAAGCAGCCGTTGATCGTGCTGCCGGGTGATTCTGGAGTAAACCGCACAACGTACCGCATCATCCGATGAAACATCCCTATCGATCCTATCAGCGTGCACGGCTAAACAAATGTACCGACGTTTCCGATCGAGGAGAGAGAGAGAGAGCGAGAGAGAGAGAGAAACGTTAGCAGTAGAGATCTATTATCAGAACTAATAAGAAAACGAAAGTGTTTGGATAAGTTACGGGTAATAAAATGAACGATGACGGCTTTTATGATGTTGGTTGTAATTTTATACTTCCATTCGATCCTTCCATCGATCATCTTTGTATTTGGAAAACACACACACATGCACGGATATCGTTGCTTTAGTTGTAAAGTTTCGATCACGCGAGTACCAATATCGCAGTTCATTGAAAATTATTCGAAACTTCCAAAACAAATAAGTACTTAATTTGATCTAAAAGTTATAATTAAGTTAAGAGTTTAGAATCGACAAAGACTAGTTTCCATCGTGGTAACGATACCTCTAAAGACGAGTGTCCTATAAAATAATAATAGATCAACGAAAACGTAACGAATAATGGATCGATCGAGTAATCCCGATAAACGCGAAGAATGGAATAAGAAAGAAGAGGGAAGGCCCGACGATCGGTAGAGGGAAATTAACCCGGGCGATCTCGATCGAGGAAAAATCAAATATTTCCCTTCCGGAAGATCACCCTCGGCGCACCGTCGGCGTATACTCGCCTCTCGGCAAGTACGTTTGCCAAAGATCGGGGAAGGAGATTAGGAAGATGACTTTGAAGAGAGGTAGAAATCGAGAAAATAAGGGGCCGATCGAGAGCACGCGTAACTCGATAATGTAACGGGTGTACCTCGAGGAAACGGTTAAGGTGCCGATAGAAAATCGGTGCAAAGCTCGACGCTTTCGTGGTATAGGAAAGAGGCAGTAGTAAACCGGTAAACGATAACGGTGCTCGGAAGAGAAAGAGAAAGAAAAAGAGAGAAGGAAAGAGAGAGAGAGAGAGAGAATCTCGAGCAAACAGCTCTCCACTAGACGGCTTCTCCGTCTCGGAGGTTGTTCCTAGAGCGTTGGAAAGGCGGTTGAACGCGTTCAACCTCATGACTTATGGATTCGCGCTTACACTCGAGCGATCGACTCACTAACACACCCCCGCGAGAGCACGAGCAGCAAGCGAGTTCTCTCTCTCTCTCTCTCTCTCTCTCTCTCTTCTCGTCCGCGTCCGTCTTTCCCGTCTCTTTTCTACGACCACCCCCTCGACAAACGCTGGCTAAGCGCGACACCTATTTTGTTTGTCGACCTACATAAGTAAACAGCCCCTATTTGTCGACGCGGCTACGCTCGCTCCGACCGCAGCCAATTTGTTCGAGAAGAATGTGCCTGCTTCTTCCTCCTTCTCTTCTTCTTCTTCTTCTTCTTCTCCTTCTCTTTCTCTCTTGTTCTCTAGCTTCGAGATTTTCTCCCTGGCGTACGAACCGCTTCGTCTCGTTCAACAACAAAAAAGTGCGAGAAAAATTCGAACGTCTATTCGGTCGACGTCTCGCTAGGATTTCGATCGTCTTTGGAGAAGGAAAGTATGCCGAAGAAATTCGTCAATCATATTCGAAGCGATTCAAATTGAAAAGCGATTTTACAAACAAATATTCTTTAGAGGTATTTAAAAATATATATTTAACAAACGTATATATTGTTACTAGAAACACAATACGACATACCGTGGAAAACTTCAAACTGAAAAAGTCCAATTTTATCAAATTCCAAAATTACGTTTCATTTTTAGGTTTACGTTTCTTACCATTTTTTTTTTAATTTAAAGACGAAAGAAACAAAAATTCGAAATGCCGAAAATTCTTCGAATCCCACCCACACTTTTTCCGCGTCCTCCTTTTATAGGTTATCTTCCCGATGCAAACTGCTTCCCGAAGTTAGCCAAGTGCGCGTAACAATGACTAGAAACGAAGCTATTTACGGTACGATTCGTATTCGTTCCCGTCGAACGTCATGCATGTGTTTTGCCCACCACCACCACCCTCCCACTCCTCTTCTACCCCCCTTTGCCCCTTGTTTCGGCTACGGCAATTCCCAATGGTACGAAATTGCAATCGGCATCTTTTTTTTGCTTCCCCTTTTCGAATAAACGACCACGACATTGATACGCCTATCACGGTGCACGATTTCGGCGTGTTTCGCTGCGAGATTAAAACGGTGTACGATCCTACCGGCTGATTCTTGCCGAGATATAACGCGCGATACCGATTCGTTTCGCGCGACCAATCAGAGGAAAGCGATAAATTACGTCTCGCGTATTTATTAAGCACTGGACGGGTCTACGTATTTTTTTCTAGAAGAAATAATTTTTTATGTCAATCAATTTTGTCGTGTCATTTTTTGAATAAATTGAAAAATGTGCATTGGGTTATCGAGAAGAAGTCAATCGGATGATAAAAAATCGTTATTTCGACGTTGAGTGTCAAAGATCAACTGACGAATATCCATAAAAAAGAAATAGTAAAAACTAGAAAAATTGATTTACATAATATAAAACTAGAATTTTATCGAAGAAGTACGATAATTTTAAAGTTTATATATAAAACACGAAGTATCTCCAAAACTTTGTCAAAAATGGCGTCATAAATTGAACGGATGTAATCGTCGCGAAGTTACTATTTTTTTCCATTAATAAATAATCGAAACAAAGAAGATTCTAAGTACGAATAATGCGAAAAGTTCCCAAACAGCGCAAACTTTCTCGCACGAGGGACTTCAGGGTTAATCGATGAAGATCGAAGTAAAGGAGACATTTCCAGATTGTTGAACTTCCGTTCGAACGTGAAAAGGATATAGCAACGATAGTCTTTGAAATCTCGAGAGGCCATGCGTATCACGGGAAAGGGTAGATTCGTCTCTCGCGTCTGCCTTTTTTTACTTATTTGCTTTCTCCGTCTCTTTGTGCTTTGTAACATTCCCTTCCATCCCTCGTACTCTTCCTCGGTGCGTCTCTCGCATCTTTTCATACGTCTTCGTCTTCTTCTTCTTCTTCTCCTTCTTCTTCGCCATTGTCTCTGTCTCTTTTTCTTTCTTTCTTTCTTTCTTTCTT
>JAIFRP010000006.1:4596927-4614753 GCA_032403825.1 Odynerus spinipes | reverse complement strand
AAGTTAGGGTGAAAAGTGTGCTCTCCCCTTTTCGCATATAACCGGCAGGTAAACTCGTGCACGGCCCTACGTACGTGGACCACGGCATATGCATATACGTGCTCTATAGGTCTATAACTCGTACGTGCCCTGTTATATACCGCCTTCCTCTATATACCGAGAGCTCCGCCGCGCGAAGCCTCGAGATTTCTCGAGCAAATATAATATACGAGTACGTGAAGCCCGCGGGGAGTAACGTCGACGGCGAAGACCATAATCTCGCTCGTCGGAAGATGGTACCACACCCATGGGGGGTCGCGGGAGATGCTCGACCGGCTGCTCGCTCGGATGCCGGGCTGCTGCTTCTACATCCTTGCGGGCTCGCGCCCGAGAACGGAAGACGAAGGACGAGGGATGTACCGAGCAACGATACGTACGTAGGTACTCGAATTCCTACTTCGAGATCCGAACGAGTCGACAAACTGCCCGCTGGCCACGTTTCGATGCTGAGAGAGGAGATAAGGAATTCTTGAATTATCATAGAAGGTAAAGGTAACGTTAACGGTCACGACGACGATGAGGATGGCGAATCGAATTTTTGCCTACGTTTATTCTCAAATCGTTGTAAACTAAACTTACATGCGAAAATGAGTGAAATTTTGGTAAAAGCAAATTTGAAAACATTGCGAGATTTATATAGCTTTGAAATATATCCTCAAATTTTTTAAATTTAGAAAATACTTATTTTCTTTATTTTATTGTATATTTTTAGAAGATTTTTAAAATTAAAACAGAACAATTTCAATTCTACGCGTTATTCAATGTTACTTCCTCTGTTATAAATAACGTCTTGTAGATAAGCGTAAGATACGAACCAATAATATAGGAGGTACGTATATACCTATATCATATCAGCACTCAGGCGGAAATAAAGTTTTGCGTAAGGTTACGCCTTGCCAACGTATACGTAAGTGGGTTACCGTACGCGACGTCGTCGATAGTCATGGTTTACGAGCACGAACGCGCGATCGACTTTCGAACGATTTCGCGCAACGATACTGGTTCGACCGGATCGTAAGAAGGTTGAATGAAGAGAGGACCACGAAGAAAGAAGGCCGCGCGGTGACTCGAAAGAAGAAAAGGAAGAGGAAGAAAAGGGCAAGGCAACCCTCTCGTCTGTCGATATACATATATCGTTCACCTTACGTTCATTCAATCTTTCGCGCCATTTATAGCACCGTGGAAAATTTTTATATATTAAATCATTTAATATAGGGCGACTATAATCTTTGCATTTGCATAATCTTCTTAACGAGAACTGGTTCGAAACATAAGTGTCGAGGTACGCGACAAGTTTGAGTTAATGAAATCGCGTCCTATACTTTTGTACAAATACAAAATCAATTTCAGAATTTGTTGAGGTTGATATTCCAAAATGAATATTTTTACGATATAGCACTCGGCTTCGGTAAAATTTGCAAAATCACCGTGATGTTACGTGCACAGTTATATACAAATCCAAAAATAATAAATTATCATTTTTTTGAGATTATGAACTTCCGCAATAAACATTTTTTCAAAGTAGTACTTGGCTTTGGTAAAACTCCCAGGACCACCGTCGACGATACAACAAAACTATCACATCCGCCTTTTATTTTTCACCCGGCGAGAAAAAGGATTAATGGCCACGCGGCATGACGTTGTCGCTCGATAAGATCGCAGCTCCCTTTTAGCTGTCACCCGTCCGAGAGCAACGATAACTCGCGATAATACGCAAATCATGTTGCGTAACGCGCTACGCCGAGTCGAATCCTTATCGATTTCTGATTCTCGTTCGTTTGGCGTACGTGGCCTATATTCTCCAAATTTAAAAAAAAAATCACTTTTTTATCAACTCCATATCGCAACGTAACTCCCGATTTTTTATTTTTATTCCTTTTTTTCCTTTTATCACGACTTACCCTCATAAAGCACAAAAATATCAAAAACCATGTTACGCGAGGGTCCCCATAATCTCCAAGCCGAAGTTATACGAGCGTCAGCTACAATAACTCAAACTTTTGAAGTTTACATCCCATAAAAGCTTTGCGATATCTTTCCGCATAACAATTTATAATAAATAGCCCGTAATCGAGGAAGACGATGATTGGAGGTTATGTAAGACGCGGAATGTCAATATCGTTATCGAAAATGTAAAGAGAAGGCTGTGGTTAAACCATAACGAAAAGGAAGAAAAGAAACTCACCGGTCGTTTGGACGGTTCGGGTCCTTGCCTGATGATTTCCAAGGGGGCCGGTATCGAAGGCCTGCCCAGATACCAATCCTCCCGTGGGTTGTAATTGTCCAGGAGCTTCAGAAGGCGTGGTACATTCACGTAATTATCGTCGTCAAAGTGGCAGAACCACCTGGAACGCGCAACAAAAATGGAAACAAGTTTACTTCGAGTCGAACACACCGATTTCGCTACATACGCTCGTATAATAAAGACATTTTAAGAACGGCCAATAAAGTTGATAACGTCGCGGGGGTAATGATTTGTGGAGGGACGTTTGATGTCGCCGAAAATTTGCGAGTTCTTAAAATATAACTCGCTATCGCTTTTATCATACTTCTCTATCACTTTTCTACATACTTTTGCAGTTTCCATAAATTCAAGGCCAACAATAGGTACAACAACCTCCATTTCGAAGTGCGTTCTCGTGTGCTCCTAACCTAACCTATAAACCTCATACGAGAAACATATAAACAGATAAAAAGTCGTACTGCCCAAGGCCAGTAATAAATAAAACGTACTATAATACGGCATGGAAAAGGGAAATGAACCGGAATAGAAACGATCGTGAGTTTTTCGCGATAAGGCAACAGATAAAAGGGGGTGAGAGTATGGAAGGTAAGCGAAACGTCGTGTTAGCGTAAGAGAACGCGTAAGATAAGGAAAATAAAGTGTCTCTAACGAACGGTTCCAGCCAGCGGTAGTAGCGGTGTGCCATTAGTGCTACCGGCTGCCGTTGTTGTTGTTGTTGTTGTTGTCGTCGTCGTCGTCGTCGTCGTTGGTTGGTGGTTCAGGATTGCCTACGGGTGGTCGCTACTCGGCGTACCTGCCGCGGCAAAGTCGCGACTTTCCGCTCGACATCGTTAATACACCTGAATTCCAACTTAATGGTGTAGCTGACCGTACACACGAACACATACACACATACGGGATCACGAACGTTGCTACTCGCCTCCAGCATGCGTAAGATCGTATCTTATAAAACTCGAGATGGAACCTTGTCCGTCTCTTGTCGTTTACTACTCGTATGATCGATTTTGGATATTGGATAGATCGGGGTCAACTGGATCTATGAGAATTGCTTTGGGAAAGTTTGTAGCGATATGTGATCGAAATTTAGAGATAAGGCTTCTGTGTAGACCTTCAACTGTAGGTATAATATATTTTTTTTAAATTCAATATACAATAATATGTAAGTGTGTAAATATTTTGTAATATTACAAATATAAAAAACCGGACATTGTAGGTAAAATTGAACAAACTTGGAGAGATTGCAAAGAACTGGTGGACAATTCTCGATCTTATACGATTGATCGGCCCTTTTGAAAATCGACTCACGATTCGTCTCGCCTATGTACGACGCCGCGTCCAACATATGATTTCTATTAGGAATAAAGCCACGAAACGTATCATTAATAATTTCTCCCCACGTAGACGGAACTCCTCCCGGTACGGTGCTAACGATCGATCCTACCAAATTCGATTCGTCTAATAAGTTATGACGCATCGTCGAGAAGGATGACGCGCCACATCGATCATTCTTCACCGAAAATTATCTTACGAGGAAGAAGATTGCACATGGCACCGAATTCATCCATCAACATAACCAATTATCAAAATTCTCGATAATCGTCTTGTAGCGATATAAATCATACTCCCGTAAGATGTATGTCTTGCGAATGTTGAATCAAACGATCGATATCGATTCGATATCCGACTTGAGAGCGACCAATTCGCGGAAAGAGAAATATAAATTCTTTTCCAAGCTGTCATTAAGCTTATCCGAAGAAACCCGTTTCAGCGATCAAGTAACGAGCCAACAAATTGACGGCGAGGCCGGGTCAGACCGAATGAGTTGTGGGTGTGGTGTGTCGTTAATTACCGTGTAAACGAGCACTTAGCTCGCGGGAGAGCCACCGAAAACCGGATGCGCAAACTTGACCGAATTACTTTTCTTTTTTTAAAACCGAGTCTGATGGCTCACGTACCTACATACATATATATATATACACCAAGAAATAAGTACTTACTCGTTCAAAAAAGAACATGGAATTTATTTCGAGTAATATCGTCGCCGTAACGATATCGAAGTACCGGAAACTGAAATTTATTTACCTCTCTTTTCATGTAGGTAAGAAAAAACAATGAAAAAAGTAATACGAAGAAACGAAAGAAATTAAACGATCGATCCTTAAATTACAAAAATATCTCGCAGACGAAGAAGGAAATAGAAATCGAATATTCCATCGATCGAACACCACCGATATATCGTACGATTCATCGAAGCCGAGCTCCGACGAAAATATTTAATGTTCTCGTATGAGTCTCGACGCTTCGCGAAGCCATCTCTCGACGCGACGTCGTCGCCTTGAAAAGGATCGCACGTCCCAACCGCGCAATCCGATCGTGCGTGGATTATTAAAGAAGCATCCGTCTCGTAAAAACGACTACGTGCAGCCACATGGATTCCCATTGGCATCCTCACGCAGGTGTATCCGCTCGTTATCGCTTCTGTCTAAAGAACGCGAGCGCGAAAATGGATTACTCGATAGAATCATCGGGGTGGATGATGATTACGAGCATCCAGTCGTATCTTTTCAACTTTTTCGTCCTTCTATAAATATATATGGCATGTCTAGCCTTATACATTACGTGTGTGTATATATGTATATGTATATAAAATATAGCATGTCGTATACACCCGAGATATATCGTAACGGATCGCGTAAAGTATCGATCGTAAAACCACGAACGTTCGACGAGTAAACGCGTAGAAGAGAACGCGTCGCGAATCTATTAAAATGTCACCGGCGAGACGAAGGTATTGCAAGAAATCGCAATTGAATGAATTTCACTTACTTTTACAGGTATACCTATCTACAGGTGAGCCTCGTATAACACTGTATTGTTTGAAAAAGTAATCTCGAGACCGTGACAGTACTTATATGATGCGGCATTTTTCAAACACGGCCCAAAAATTGTGATATTTTTCATATAATCATAAATTTAATAAAAGTTTTTATAAATCGCTCGAAATTCTATGGCAGGTACATAGGTAGTCGACAAATAGGACTTACCTAGGTTCGAGATAACCTTAAAGCGCCTTCGACTTCAACTTTAGAGATCGTCATAGAATCGCGACCCAATTCCGTCGATGACGAAAGTAACCGATCGGTTCGGATTTAATTGCTGGCGCCAGGTATGGCGCGTGTCTCGAGAAGCACAGTAGGTCTATTCGAATCCATGTTCTTTTATACGTTCTCCCCTTGTATAACCATTTTAAGAAATAATCAAGTATTACCTATGGCAATTATTCTAACATTACGATGTTAATTCAGTTCAAACGATTCGAAACAAATTAATTACTAATTACATCACAATTTATACTAAACACACATAAATTATTATTACTGTAATAATTATTACTGTAAACATAAATTATAATACAACGACATGAACAAGTCCAGACCGCGGTTTAGTTTAACAACCCTGACTAAAAATAGCAAAACATCTTAAAACAGAAGCAATATCGTTGTCCTCGTTTCCGCGATGGCGGACGCGTGCAAGAGGGCGGAACGACATCGAAGAACCCTCCGCGAAACGGTCGACAACCCCAAGTCCGTCTACGCGATACGATTAACGATGCCCTATGGCACGTAAGCCTCCCCATGGTTACCGTGGGAAGCCGCGGAACCCTCTTTGTTACTCCGCTACCTCCCCCACCGACATCGCCACCCCCCTTCGAGCCACCACGCTCCGAAACACGTGGCTCTTTTCCACGCGCGAGCGAGCGAGCGAACGACACGCGTGTTTTTCGAATGGTGTGTCTTGGGAGGGTCGACCCCAGTGCTCGTTCGCCTTTTCGTGTGTCTATTTTACGAATGTGTGTCTGTATGTATGATTCCAAAGCCAAGTTTAATTGCGAGGTAGGATATAATAGGAAATATTGTAGTAAGGATATGGTGGAGTAAGTTGATCATATAGGATTGGTGAATGGTCACGTGACCTTAAGAGGGAACTCGTGCGAAACGCGCGGGAAACAATTTTCTTGCTTGAAGGTCTAGTTCGGGAGTCTCAAATTCAAACGCAGCAAAGGGCCAGTCGATTAGATGTAAAGTCGTATTCGTATCACCGTATCGCTAAAATTTGTAGAAACTATTAATTAAATTACTTTCGAAAGAAGTCCAAAGCACGAAGTTTAACTGTAGATTCAAGTGTGCCATGAGATTTAAAAGATTGTGAAATACTGATTTATTACATATTTAGATAGTAATCTCTTAATTATTCCACTAAATACATATATATATATATCTGTTCATTACAGTAACCAAGTTTTTCAGCTCCCACGTCCATCGCTCAGCCAAACAATAAATTTATCTCCAATCGTAAGGAAACAAAGGAACTCCCGTAATCAAGAGATCAAACGATAAGAGCCACCACGCCATCTCCTTTGTATTCTTAAAATGGAACTTCGTGTAAACGCACTCGTGTCGGCTGGGAGTCGCATTAGCGCAACGGTTAAAATCAATTACCAGGGGGAGGAAGAAGGTTTCGATGGTACGATGTGAAAAAGGGACGAGGGTGGCTGCTGCTCTCTCGTACTTGTCGCTCGATTGTGGGAAACTTTCCCGACTTGATTCCCATCCGAAGGGTTCGTACCGGAGCTAATCTCGACGCGATATTAATCCAAAGATCAACATCGCGTTAGTGAAACGTAAACAAACACGATGCACACCGAGTTCCCGTAATTTACACATTCAAGAATTTGCTTCCGTCGTGGACCGACTCGCGTAAATATCTACGCTTGGTTTACGCAGCGTTGAACGGAGTATGTCATTTACAGAGGATATTCGTGGAATCGAATGTAGCGTACTGACAAAAAGAAGGAAAGAGTTCAAAAATTGTTTGTTCGTTAATAATTTCAAAGTTTAAAAAAAAGTACAGTGATAAGCTAGTTTTAAGCGAGAATGACGATGTCATTCGCAAGTTGAATGTGGCGGGATCGAAAGGGGTTAAAATCGAACGGCAAACTCCGCGAGGGCTTTATCTCGAATGAATCTTCGTTCAAAGCATCGTGTGAGAGCAAGAGAGAGAGAGAGAATGATCGGAAGCGATCTCAAGTAAGTCCGAGCGAGAGGAAAGAATCCTACGAAGGAGCCGCTATCTCTCGATCTCCCTTTCGATCGAACAGAGAAAAGAAAAGAGAGAGAAGACGAGGAAGAAGAGCGTGCCTCGCAGAAAAGGTCAGGGCTGGCGTGTGCCGCTTTTAAAAACGGGCGTGGTACATTCGCGCCAGCTGAGAGAAAGCAAAAGAGACAGGAAGAGAGAGAGAGAGAGAGAAGGATAGAGAGAGATAAATAGATAGAGATAAAGATAAAGAGAAGCATACAAGCCGGTCGTTAACTCATTTACGTTACGTACGATGGATCGAAAACGATCTTGGCCTTTACGATCGCTCGTCTACGCATAAAACGCGCTGATGTCGATCGTTCGAACTGATGTTGAGCAGCTCGTCGCTCGTGCTAACGGGATAAATATTCCAGACGATCATAATAGATCATAGTGGATAATATTCCCTTTTAAAATGAAAATCGAACGAATCTCAAATTTGTAACAACAACAATTTCTAACAACGTAACATTCTTGTAAATGTCAAGGACTAAAATTAATAAACATTCTAAACACAATTTGAAAAATCGAGTGTCGGTAACCAGTGACCGCCATGACGCTCAACGTGGCTGCTCTTTCTAATCACGGAATGAAAAAAAAATAACAAAAGTTAAAAACACAAGCGTGGGACTAAATCGTTAGCCGATCTCGTGAAAATCGATAGAAACACGATCGCAGCCCAGATTCGATCGAGGCCAACGATCCGATCCTCTCCTCGCGCGTCGGTCGCGAGGTCTCTCTTGTAAGTGACGCGAAAGGGGTGAAGGTGAGGAGGGGGAAGAGATCGACGATCGGTAATTTTCTTCGACGTGTAATTTCACCTGTTGCGCATCCGGCGCGTATTCGATGGCGGGTCTCGATTTGTAAAGGTAACGAGCCGTCCCGACTCTCGAGCGACCCGCAGTGATTATCGAGAGGCTTACGTTCTTGTTTTTTTGGTGATGGTTGGTGAGTAGAGGTGGGGAGGGATAAAGGGAGGGAATACGAAGAGGAAAACAGGAATATCGATGGAGGGGAAACGAAGAAGGATGTGAGAGAAAGAAAAGTGAGAGAAGAAAGAGAGAGAGAGAGAACTGTGCAGCTTCCGTTCGTGTAGCTTTCAAACCGATGACGCTTCTTTGAAATTAATGTATCCGTTAAGTGATCTTCGTGTTAGTGCCACGGAAATATCGCTCGAGGTTCCCATATACTTACGAATAAACGAGTCATTGCATCGGCCTAACGTTGTAATTTACTCTTCCCGTACTACTTGTATTTAAACCTTTGCAATCCACCTGTTCCTTCCAGGAGCAGATACCATCGAACACTAATACATACCGCATAGAAGAAAATTATAATAATTATACATTATGAACAGTAGTACTTAAAAAATAGTAAAGTGATGTCAGAACATGTTTTATACCAACAATAGTAAACTATTCCACATAACAATATTCCTACCAACAAACAAATCGAATCTCCCGGGGCGATTTGTTGCGTGAGCCAGGCGGAAGGCAAACGAGTTGATTCAAGAATTTCGTGTGTTCCTTTGTAACGTTCGGTCCGACAAATGTGTAAAAGATCCGAGAATAAAACTGCGAATTCGTCGAGGGATCTCCATCGAAGATACGAAGTAAATTAGACCGTCGACAGGTGCGCGAAGGTAGAACCACGTACGTCTGTTTTCCTTGTCGTTTCTCTAATTTATACCCAACGTTCATTCGGTATTCCTATTTATTTTACAGCATGAAAGAGAAGAAGAAACAGCCCCGTACTTCTCCTCGTTAGAGAGATACCACGATATCGCGCTAGCGGACGCGATCGGCATGCGAGCACTACCGGCGTACTCGCTATTTGCGTGTCGGATAAAATAAAGTAAAAAAATAAATTAAAAATAATAATGAAAGAAAAACGAAGGGGAACGGAGGTAAGTAACATAGCAGATGGTACGAAGAGTATAGAAATTCGATTGGTTATCGGATCGCGATATTTCTAGACGATAACGCGGACGGTAGAGCATTCGAACGGTTTGAACACTCGTTCGATAGTCGATGCAAGCTCGATCTTCCATAATTAGCGTTCCCGCGTGGTACATGGTATTAATGTTTCTTACCTCCATCCGTCCTGCTAACGAGATCTTCTATTTTATGTGATACACGAGACTGTGTACTCGATCGCGTGTCATTTGTTAATTAATAATTCATTTCTACGTTTTTTCTTTAATCGTGGTGGATTATTTATGCTATAGGTAATCTTCGTGTAGCACAAAAATTGGAGAACATTAAAAATAACGTGCTCTAACGTGCTAAAAAATAAAAAGATATAATCGTATAGAAAAACATAATTGTAAAATAAAAATATATAATCAAATACACCGCGTAAAATATCGACACACCTATTAAAGTGATTTCACAATCAATGTGTGTTTATCATACACAGGGAGGTAATTTGTGTTCCGAGAGCAAAAACGCGTAATCACTTTTGATACGCGTTACACGCTCGAAGATGAGGATAACCGTATCCATGCAAAAAAGGGCCGTGCTCGATTATAATAATCGACGTTATCACGTGAAACTAATCACGACGATTAAAATTGTACGATCCGAAGGTTGTGGTACGAGATACAATTTATATATGTATATTCGAAGATTCGAGTCACCTCTCGGTCCCCGATCCATAAAAGGTTTCACGCCGTCTCGCACGCGCGCTTCTTTACGAAGCAAGCATAGGATAAAACGAGGAAAGGGATTAGAGCAGGTTAATAGGAGACCTCGAGGCGACGCGACATCTTGCAAGCGGCACCCGATCGGCCACTCGATACGGTAAAAGGACAAACGTGAACGGAAGTGTTTGCCGGTGCTGCTGTTTTACCGACACGGCAAACCGCGGGAAACGTTCACAGTAACGAGTAATTAAGAGGAATAGCTTGAATAGCGATTTCATTACTATTGAAGTGTAATGATAATTAAATTAAAGAAATTTTTATACCGCGAAAAAAATTTAACAAATTTTGCCTTTGTTTAAAATAATTTAACCTAACTTACCCTAACTTATAATATCGACACGCTTAAAAACGCTATTAAAGGTGCATCTTATTTTAAATTACGTTTTTTAAATTAGGTTAATTTAGGTTAATTTTTTAAAGTAAAAAAAGATACTTGCAATTATTCGATTACAACAAAATGGTCAACCACTGCTTTTTAATATACATAAATCATAAACGCGTCGACGCCAACGAAGACGATGATAACCCACTTCATTTTTATACCTCGGCTGCCGACCGTTCGAGTCGTATAGCCGATCACCACAGCGCGTTCGCTTATGGCTTATGTAGTTTCACGATAGTTACGAAGAAGAGCCGAGGCTCTCGCTTTAATAATCAATAATTTCGCCCGCGAGGCGAAACTGCCTCGCTGCACGTGTACGGATCGTGCCGTGATCGTGCCGCGATCGTGCCTGTGCCCGGAGAAACTTTCGTCTCTCCTCGCGAGGGAAGCTTATTCTTTGGAGTACTTCGAGCTAATGCGTCGATATTTTTCCCATTACGAATCCCATACGTCGTTGATGATTTCGATGATAGCTTCTGCGATGGACCAGAATCACAAGCGTTTCGGATCGTAACATGGAAGATGTAACGAAAATTTCAAATTTTAAATTATATTCGATATTAAAAAAATATTAAAAAACTGTATATAAAAATATTATTAAATAATATTAATATATTTAAGTTATACATTTTGAATTACGATATATTTAAATTTAATTTGGAGTAACAGTCCAAGGAATTCAAAACGAATGTTATATGAGGACTCTTAAAATTTGTCAGACATATTATTATAGTAATTAAACAAAGTAATTGCATTAAAGTATTCGCAAAAACCGATGAAATGATCGTTACCACGATGTACCTCGTGTTGGTCGAAACGATTAAAAAAAATTTCGATGGCTTCATCATCGACATTGCAGTATCTCTATCGAGTCTCGTAGGGGCGTGCGCGCGCGCGCGCTTGACATTTCTAACGGAAGCCTATCCATCGGAAAGCAATAAAGTATCATTACGGGCAATCTCATTGGCGTGGCCCGCAAATCATTTCTATTTTTCTGTCCGTGTGCGGTCATTACACCGGCGACGTACAAAGCCGATCGGAGAACGCCATCGAGAAATTTCGAAACGGTTTCTATAATTACAGTTACGGAACACTCCCGCCGTTCACCGCGACGCACTCTTTCACATTCGTGATTTCGAAATTTCGTGAACTTCGAACTCGCGCGCTTTTCGAGCGATTTCCATGCAAATAGAGATGGGTTTTGTATAACACGAAAATTGGAGCGTCGTGCGACGACTCGAATGAGTTTAAGCTATACTGTGTTAAAAAAGGGTCAGATCGATTAAATATAATTGCAGAATATAATACAAACGCGTAGAAGAAAAGGGAGCACGGTAAGAACGCAGCTTAACCTCTCATGGCCAAAGAAATAATATTTTATTGGAGGCTGTGGCCCGAGAGATCGAGGGGAACGACGGGAGCGGGTCCGGGCAAAAATATCGAGTGTCGCTGGACGTCGAACTTCTGGACACCCGATACACACGATAAGGCCAAGAGGTATACGCATCGACCGCAAGATTTTCTTTCTTCGACCTCGAGAAGATTTGATTACGCTTACGAATACGATCGCGATGGCGTCGGAGATGAGAGGAGGATGAAGACGACGATGACGATGACGGAGCCATTTTATTTTCAGGCTTCTCTCGAAAGATCCTTGCTAAATAGTGCAGGTACCTATCAGTAAAACGAGTTTCACATAATCCTGAAGCAATCGACTAACCATGTAAAATAAATAAAATAAAATAAACGAGCGGCTTTATCGTTTCGAAAGTCGATCGATGAACAACGGAAATCCGGTAGATCGTAGCTCGAAGCCTGAACGAGGTATCCCGCTTTAAGTAAGCAGAGAAAATGTTGATAAAAAGGAAGAGTAAAAGGGATTAGGATGATTATCGTGACGCCGGCGCGTAAGGCAACGTCTTTAAAACGAGCTTCTCGTTCCACTTTCGAATCGTATCGACTTTGTAAGAGCGAACGTATTGTAACATAGACAGGCGAACGTCGCGCCGGATGTAGCAATGAACGGCGTAGCGAGAGCCAACGAGCCATTTCCGGGGCCTCGCGCTGCAGAATATTACATTGATAACAAAAATTGCTCTTCCAAGTGTTCGCGACGTTGAGTGCAAGGCGCTCTGCGAGCATCTTCGCCGTCTCTTTCTACTCCATCTTCTTCGATTGCTCGAGTGTACGAGCATCGTACGGTGAAACGATTTTGTGTCTCGATCAATTTCTCGGCACTCGAACGTTTCTCGATTTCGTTATATATCGAACGTATATCCTCAAATTTGATAGATCGTTTAGATGACTAAAATTTTGCGACAAGTTTTCTAAATGCATCGTCAGCGATTTCTCGTAGGAAGTGTTCGAAATTCTCGAGAAATCTAATGGTTGATATAATCAAATTAAATCACTCAAATTCATTCCAATTACGCGATTCTCCCCCCTCCCCCAAAAAAATGTAAAAGATGTTACACTTAAATTTTGTTCGTTCGATATTCGTCATTTCGTATTTAAATATTTTTCATGTTTAAAAAGCGAAACGTTTTCTCACGGTAACCGACATAGTTTCGCAGGGCGTTTCGCTCCTGTCCATAATTCAACGCTTTTTACGATGATCATCTCTCGAGTAGGTAGTCTCGAACCGAAAACGTATAGAACCAGAGAGTGGACAACGAGTTTCCTCGTTAGCGAGGAGGATCAGAAGTCGTGCACCGCCTATCCATCGTTTGTCTCAACCCATCCGTAAACGCGTTATCCGCTTTAAAAGGTCGAACCGAGGCAACGGAGTACTACGCAAAGCCATGCGTGCGTATTCGAACGTCAGCGACATCATTTCTTAAGGAATCGTTTTTTGTGTTTTTTTTTGTTTTTTATTCAAGTGCGATCCACTCGACTCGGCAAACATATGCTGCTCGAGTTATCGACGAGGATGAGAGGAGTGTCCGGTCTATCCAGAAACAACCTTAGTGCAATTTCCCGAAATTTATGACGCTTCTTATTTGAAGAACAAGGCCGTTACTTGTATATGTACACTTGGTCTTACTATCTACGTTGATTAATGTACAAATATGCGAGTCAATGTGATTTTGATGATTTAGAGACTTTGAATTTAAATTATAGCGCAGTCAACCCTTTTATAACACGGAAAGAATTAACCGTGTTACAGGAGAATTTATCGTATACATTTTTAACATAAATTATTCTTTGACAGTAAAACATAAGTACATTAAAAAGATATGTAATTATACCTCATAGGTCTATCATTAACATACTATCGTCTCTCCCTTATCTCCACTCACATTTACAACAACAAAAAGAAGACAATTATAGCCCATCCCAGTTAAGAGAATCAGCCCGTATATACGCACACACGCATAACGTCGTCCCATTCTCTAAAAGAAATTCGCAAGTGCCCATGGAATTACCCTATTCAGGAACCAGTCGAGATCCCATCCCTTAAACCGTACCTCGAGGCTTTATAGATCATCGTATCTCGGGTGAACGGTGCGCATCGGTGCGCGTCTCGAGAAACGAATCAAAGGGACGAAGGATTAGAGCGAGAGAGAGAGAGAGAGAGAGAGAGAGAGAGAGAAATAAGAGAGAGGGAGAAGATGGAGAAGGGTTTGCGTGCGCCCGGCGCTCGTGAACCGCGAAAAGAAGGAGAACGGAGAAAAGAAAAAAAAAGAAAAGAAGAGACGAAGAGAAGGGCCCCGTGGAAGTTGAAGAGAGAAAGAGAAAGCGTGCATTGAAAGGCGTCATTCGATCGCGAAGCTGGTATCAGGTGCAAACCAGTTTCGATATACATATAAGAGAGAGAAGAGGTACGGGAACGTGCAGCAACAGCATCACCACCAGCAGCAGCAGCAACAGCTTCGGCATCAGCCACAAGCGGATCAGAGATCCACCAGCATCGGCCTCGATCGAATGAGATTCTGCAAATGGCGACACGCACTCGCCTTGTTGTATACCACTGCTCGAAGACACGCCGCGTGCTCTTCGCGCAAACCATTTACCAACGAGCCCGAGCGCCGACGTAAATAAATCCATCAAAGTTTAAGCAGCCGTACACACCGAGAGCACGCTCGTTGCTTTTCTTGCCGGGAGGCCGAGCGATACTTTTTTCCGAGTCCGCCGTTTCGAAAGATTCATCGATGACGAGCACTTAATAGGTTCGCGCGAGTCACTGGAACGAGTCTAAATGAAGACGTCGTTTCGCGGGCTGGGAAACCTTCGCTCGTGAGAAGTTTCTTGTTAGGAGAGAGATGTCTCAGCGTTTGTGATGAACGGAGCATCGATGTTGATAATAATTGTCATAGCGGTCGGAGATGGCCGGTACCCGCTTTTGTAGATTGTGGTTGAAATGATTAGAAATTTTTGTTCGTACAAATAAAATAAATCGAATCAACTAAAATTTACAAAAATCGAAAAATTTTTTAAATGGACTTAATCGTATTGGCTTTTGAATGACTCGATGCATGACTGGTGCACGATATTGTAATATATACCTACATATGCATATTGCAGACTTTCGCATAAATTTATGCAAATTCGAATTGAAACGAAACGGTCGATAAAATAAGGGATAAAAAAAGACATCGTCCTTAAAATACAGAACGATTAGTCTCGAGTCCGCGGACAAGAAATCTCCCTGGCAAAAGAAAAACGATCGAGAATTCGTGCGTCCACAGAAAGGCACGTTCTTCTACGAAAACAAAGCGCGCATGTGCGCCTTCCTCGAAACGTGTCTCGATTTCTCAATCGACTTTGTCTCCTCGCACAAAATTCGCTCTGTGTCCTCCCCGATCGTTGATCCATCGGTAACGTCGTCGTACCCTTTAAGGAAAGTTCTTTACAACTTTGAACGAGCAAAACCGTGCGACGAAGGATTCGTGTTAAAAGAGATGGAACGATGGACGTGAAGATTAACCCTTTTAGTACCTTATAAGTTTTCTATGTGCCACCCCAGAAATACCTTGAAAAATATGCGCTTTTTAAAACGTTTATTAACCTCTTCAAGAATATCGACATATACTGTACCGAAATATTACAGAAAAAATTAAATTATTTTCATCCAACTTAAAAACAAATCGTCCCTGAAGAGGTAAAAATAATTATAAGATATTTTTCTTAAAACTAAAGATAAATTATTTCAAAATCTATACAGTTTTACATAAGAAACAGAAAAAAGTTATTTTCCTTAAGTAATATTGATAAAATTGAAACGAAAAGCTGAAATATCAGCTGAAGGTATTTCCGAGGAAAACCACGGAGCCCATATATCGGCCCTCGAATACTAAAAGGGTTAAGTCAACGAAGTAGAACAAATTTCGAAGCGAAGCGAAGGAAACGGTACGACGCGACGCGACGTTTCGTGGCGTATAAAACTCGCTCGATTAATTTCGATATGCTCGCGCTTGTGACCTCGACCAATCACGCGAGCCGTTCTCTCTCTGTCTCTGTCTCCCTTGATGATACAGCGTCATCTAATTCGATCGTGGCCGCTTTGCCACGTCGCGTCGGAATCGGCACGAGACGATTCGTACGAATCGATCTATCCGCATGGTACTTTGACCTTTCGAAAGAAAACAACCGATCGGATCGCATTTTTCTGGAGGTCGGAAACACGCCGAATCCGAGTAAAAAAGAAAGTAAAGAAGAAGAAAAGAAAAGAAAAGGGAGAAAAGTGGATAAGCAAATTCGAATCACGCAGAGAAGAGCAACGACGGTGACGGTGGCTGGCAGCAGGCACAATACATCTGCCAGAAACGTCCGAGACGGGATTACAGGAGATCTCTCGTTTCGAGTGGCCACGCCAAGATTAAAGCTACCCTCTTCTCCCTCGTTTCCTCTTCTCCTTCTTATTCTTCCTCTTCTTCGTCTTTTTCTTCTTCTTCTTCCTCTTCTCCTTCCTCCCTCTACTTCGAAGATCGAGGTGAACGAGCCACGAGCGTGCATACGACCTGTCTCGCTCGAACGAGATATCCGTCCGAGGACCGTGATTACCGCGGGCGTGTGCTCGCGAACAGCCTGATGCCTCGTGTAAAAGTAAAGCGAAATTGTCGGGGAATTTTTACGATATGAAGCCAAAAATCGGGACGAAACCTTTTCTATCTTGTACATTTGGGTCTTCCATTGGTCCCGTTTGCAAATTTCTTTTCTTCGAGCATTCTAGGATCTTGGAACGTTAAAAAATAATCTTGATTCTTGTACTCGACAATTTCGTGACCCCTTTAAATCTTTAATACATCATCGTCGCGTGTAGCGTGCCTTTCATCTTGGACACCGCGCACGAAGAGGTTTTATGAAGAAAGACGGTCACCACCGCAGGGTCTAGAGATGGGAGGTAAAGGGGATGTACAAAAAAAGGAGAAAGAGTAAATAGAAGCAGAGAGCGAGAGAGAGAGAGGGAGGGAGGGAGGGAGAAGGAAAAGAGGAGCAAGTAACGAAGGAGGGTCCTATCGTCGTCCCTAAACGCTTATTATGCGGCATTACTGGTAGCCTTGTACATGCGCATATAATACGCAGTCACGCGAGCGTTAACCGTTGCGAGGAACTCCGTAACCAAGAGCAAGGCAAGTTTTTTACTCCTTCGTCCTGCCTCTTTCTCTCTGTCTGTCCATCTTTATCTCTTTCACTGCTTCCTCCCCACCTCTATCCACTCCCGGGCGATCTCTATCGTGCGGTGCCGTAATTGCCGCACCTGAGGACCATCCGTTGTCGTTGATTACCGAGAAACTCGCGCGAGGATGTACGCGGAAACAAGAAAAAGGAACAAACAAACAAAAAGAAGCTTGCCATTCCATTTCTTTCTCTTTCTCTTTTTTCCCAATGATTTACAAAGAGCAGCACTACGTTCCGTATTCGATTACTATAACATGGGGTAGTAACATCGAAGAAGTTCATTACCCCATTTGAATACCGAACGTACAAAGGGGCTGTAAAGGGTTGGCGAAAACGAATCACAAGGGAATAGAACCTGTATAGCGTTGCAATAAAATAATGTTGATAACCTCTCCGTTCGCTGCAAATGGGTTAACGTATATTGCGATTTTTTCTTCAAAGAAAGATAACACCTTCGCGAGCGAAATGCAATAAAACGGTAAGTGCAAACGACGGACCGTCGGAACGTGTCGGTGTTGTTTGAACGACGCGATAAAAATGTCACCAGGCTGCAAATAGAACCCGTAGGAAAGGTGATAAGAGCAGGGCCCAAAGTTGTCATATGATATGACCTACTCGGAAACGGGACGAGACGTTACGGGAAGTGTAGAAGTAAATGACCATGAGTCGATTTCTCTCTCCCTCATTTTATCTTCCCCC
>JAIFRP010000006.1:4586421-4596909 GCA_032403825.1 Odynerus spinipes | reverse complement strand
CTCTCTCTCTCTCTCTCTCTCTTTCTCTTTCTCGGATATCACGTCCGTAGTCTCGGTAATTCGTGAAAGTTTCCTCCGTCAAATTTACGACAGGGTTCCATTCTTGGTAACAGCGTCTCATCTCGCTCGTTAGCTACGTTACTAATTGGACGGAATCATTACGCCGAGCGATTTCTTATTACGCGACTACGCGACCATTCGGTTAAGCTCTAAATGGTAATTCTTAAAATAAAATCTAATTATTCGTGATATTTACGTACGCGGTACTGTGTTCTCAATATGAAATAAAAAATATTCCTCGCGTGTCCCGGTAGAAATATGGAGAGCATAAACGTCGTGGCCGAGCACAAAGGACGGAAGGCAAAGGATATGTTAACGACGTCGCGTAAGAGTTCCCTGCTCGAGATTTGAATTGAAAAGAAGTCGAAACACGTATTTAGGTACACGTGTGCCCATGTAGATACCTATATACATATATGTAGATACTTATGAGCGGTGAGCTATAATCTCAAAAAAAAGGAAATACCACGTGGAATTTCAACGATATCGATACGCTTCCGTCGAGTTTGTCAGGAAGAAATTACTGGGATCGATGTTTTAAAAAATGAAGAAGATCGTAAATAACCACGTGCGCCTACAGGAATTCGCATGTACAGGGTGAACCACGAAACGTGATCGGTTTAAATCATTCCGTTGAGCCGAATTCGGCGAGTATTATAATAAATATATTCTTTTATTGGTGCAGATGTAGAAAGAGCTAAACAATCTTTATAATACTTGACAAAAATTTTGAGAAAGAATTAAAAATTTTGTTACTAAAGATAACCTTGAGAATTCTAACAAAAAAGATAAGAAAAATATTTAAATACTAAAAATATCTAAAGCTCTTTTTCAATCATGAAATATAAAAAAGAAACGAAAATTGTCGATCGGCTTGCTAATAAAAGAATAATTTAACAAAAAACTGACAAAGTTTTATGATTCACCCTGTATAACCTGTATATATCTTCTATATAAACTTATACCTAGAGGTGCGCGCGCGCGAACTCCAGCGTGAGGTAGTACGGAATTTCATAAATTTTGCAAGCGTTCGTTATCGGTAGCGCAGATCCGAGCGGAGATTCGAACAGCCGCGCGTAAAACGCTCGTATAATTGGACGAAGCGAGGTGTGAAATCGTCGACGATTATTTAAGCGGATGATGGTAGTAGTATCTATACTTTGTCCGACGCGTCGACTAGAACACCGCCCGTAGCGTTCTGCAGCTACCACCGCAGGAATTTCGCGCTCCAGCGAAAAGCGAAGCGCGATATCGCTCGGCCGCGCGCTGCCGCTTGGCTAATTCACCGATCGCGAAAATTACTCACGGATTAGAAATCACCTCGGGGCATCGCCACTGACCGTGCAGGTTCTTCAAAGCGAAGCCGCGCTTCCTCAACCGATGCGTGAAAAGTATTTTTTTTTTTAATTTCCGCTTAAACGCATCGTGTGTACCAGAGAAACGAAAAAATTGTAAAAGAAAAATAGAAAGTAAACAAAATATGGAGACGTATGAAGTGGATATTTTGTATGCGCTTATACAACACGAGACAGTGTGTTAAATGAAACCTTATTCGATAAAATTTACCACTAATTGTTAATTTAATTTAATTTCACTGAATTTAATATAATTAGAAGTTTCAATATTTCGATAAAATTCGAATTTCACATTTCGTGTTACACAGAGGTAATCTACGAAATTTCTGTTAACTTTAAAAACAGCCTACGAAAAGGTGTACCCTGCTAAGATGAAAAGTAAAGAAACCTAATCGCAAAAGGAACCCGCATCCGACGTACGAAAGACTCCTCCTTTTCTCCTTCTTTCCCTACGTGCTATCGCCTTTCGTCCTCCGCGTTCCTTCGTCCCAAATAGCTTCTCGTCGAAAGAAAGAGGAAGAAGAGAAGATTGAATCGTTCATGTTCGAAGCCGTCGGTTCCTCTTGTCCCATTCCGACGTGTCCAGTTTCGGTTTATCCAATACGCTTAGTTTACAAAGTTTTCAAGGTCGACTACAATTTACTACATAAAGAAAAAAATGTATAATAAATTGTATTTCGATCGCGTCGATCGTTATCTGAAATTACACGGTCCGTTTAAAAATAGTTTCAACGGGATACCGATACATCAATGCTCTCGGTCGCGTTAATTTTATGTTAAGTGGACTGTCGATTCGATTTCCGCCACATGCACGTAATGTATATCGAGAACCGCCATCTCACACTTTAATGAGACCGAAACTCTTTGCCGATGGCAAACGCCGCACCGTGTTTCCCATAACGATCGCTCGTCGACTACCCTACGTGTTAGTTTGTCTAAGCTTTCACGTTCGACTAGCTCGTATCCGTGCCGATGTAAACGCGACTAGGAGATAATTAGGTAGATAGACTGCGACGTGAAACGATAAATCACGAAGAATATAGCGAATGTCTCGATCGATTTATCAAAGACAATGCGAATCGACCTAAAATCACATTTTTTCCTCCTATTTCATAATAATATCATACAAGCGACGCGTTTTCTTTCGTTGCTAAAACGACAATAAACAATGATTAAAAAGTCGTTCCAGGAGTTAAACGAGCTTGGGACGACGTCGAGACGGTCGAAAGGTCTCTTCGCTTAATTTCACGTAGAAAAACAAATCGAGTCCGAGCGACGGAACGTTTACGCGACGTCCTACGTAACGTTTGCTCCTCTTCGAGCAAGGATGGAACTTTTAATGGCGTCGAGACATCGAAAGAAAAATAAATCCGAAAAGGCGGAACCTCCAAAAGCAAAAGCGGTGCGTCGTCGAGCAACAAAAGTCAAGAAGCTTCGTCGAAGAGCTATAATAATTGGTTCGCGCTGACGATGGACGATTAAGCGTGTTTTTCCAGGGTCCACTTTTCCGAGAGAGAAGTGGGAAGGAAAACGAAAGAAAGAGGGGGGAGGATAGAAAAAGATAATATTTTGAAGGTCCCCAGTTTGCCCAACTCCACGCATTTTATTTCTTTTTCTCTCTCTCTCTCTCTCTCTCTCTCTCTCTTTTTCTCTTTTACCTATCCAAACATAATCCCAAAGCCCAGGTACACCGATAGTGTTTCGTTTTCAAACAAAATGGAAGAAGGTGACTACTTCTTTCGGTATAATACCAAGGACATCGATGACGAGGTGATAAAGATTGTATATATTCGAATAAATTTTTATTTAACACATTCAGTGCCATGATGGTAACCGGTGACTGACACTAGATTTTATAGATTGTGTTGTTGGTAGAAGAATCACGCGTCAAATCCTTGGCGACTCAGAATCATTTTTTTAAACAATCGATTTTTATTCCTTACTAAATTTCTATCGCAGTAATGCCGGAAAATCCACGCCATAGATTAATGGTTACAATATTACATATTCCCGTTCGTTTCTCATGCGCACCTGTGCGATCGAGCGAACATCCTTTACGCGACGATATCGGACGAATCGGTAACAAGAATTAAAAAGAAGAAGATACCGAAGAATGAGAGCTCGAGCCGTGGAGATAAGCGGCAAGAGAAATTATAACGATGCTATCTAGATTCCGTTTGCACGCCGCATACCGTGAAACACGGCGTGGCTAATGCTCTCGAGCGCTCAAAAGACCAGCTCCGAGACGCTTCGTTACTCCGAATAATTTCTTTTAACGTGATCGTGACATCGTCGAATTTCTTTAACGCTTCCAACGTAATTTATCAAATTTACTGGAGACCGGATACGGTCGTGGAACGAACTGATAAAGAGAACGAATACGAGGATCTATCATTATTATAATACTTTATAAAAATTAAAAGAACAGGAGGATCATTTAATTATTATAATACTTTTTATAGATTAGCTATCGTATTCACCTACGCTATTTTACGTATTATAATTTAACGATGCGGTAACTGTAAAATAATGCTCGAAAAATGTATACGAGAGAGAATATAATAATTTTGGCTTAATTGTGTTAGCTTTCTCAAATATTTATATATATTATAAAATGTAATTTAAAGATTAGGATTAGAATGACGAACATTATAATTTTATAATTAAACACTAAAATCAATGCCGCATAATAAATATATTTTCTTTAATAAAAATACCCGAATCAACGAACTCGATCTACAGAACACGAAATATTCAAGGAAGAAAAACGAACTGACTCGAATGATATATTTAACCCACCCAAGATCGAACGTTCCAACTCCCAATAAAATTTTTTCGTTTCGAAACGAAAAAAAGAAAGAAAAAAAAGCATGGTAACCTCGGAAGGTACGATAACTCGTTGGATAATTTAACGTACTTTGCGGTCCAGCGAGCAAAGAGAGCATACCGATCGGCGTAGCAAGAGCAAACAATTAGGCGGAGCCTCACGGTCGAGCGTCGAGATAAGTATCTTCCTGTCGGGCCAGGAGATCTCACGTGCTTCGTAAATCTTATAGGTATACAGCTATATAAAGAAGCGTTTAATGCGGCTACGCCGATAATGGGGCCCATCTATCTACCTGTCCGCGTAATCTGGCAGTTGCATCTCTCTCTCTCTCTCTCTCTCTCTCTCTCTCTCTCTCTCTCTCTCTCTCTCTCTCTTTCTATCTCTCTTGCTCCCCATCCTCTTCTATTCGTGATCGTCATCGTTTTCTCTCCTCTCCTCTCGATCTTCAAAGACACGAGAAAAAATAGAGAGAGAGAGAGAGAGAGAGAGAGAAGTATGGCATTGTGTTCGATTATCCGGCACTCGCTTACTTATAACTTAAAAGAACGTTCGACTACGTGGCATCTTCGTGCAACGCCGCAAGACGAGCGAGTTTGGATCATATCGCTTCGGATAATGGACCAAACGGTATCCGTGAGACGGAACGAAGACGACGACGCATCGGAGTATCGGTAATGGCAACTATCGATATCGACGATACGATCCGAAGGACGATCCCGATAACACGCGAGCAACGTTCTCTTCTCTTATATACCTTCTGCCTCTTCTTCCTATCTTTTAACTTCACTAACGGATAAATTCCGCGAGCAGGACGTAGAAAAGTTATTGCGCATGGATGACGTTCGATCGGTTGGAAGAAACAGGGAGAAACGATGAAAGAAGATGAAAGCGTGCATTGAGTTCCTTAAAAACATGTCATACTTCAAGCGTATCTACGAAAGTTCTGATCCGCGAAAAATGTCCGACATTTGTTTCGTGTCTAAAAGTAATTATTAATCGCGGTTGATGTTTCTGAAGTTTTCTTTCGGGAAATATTGTTACCATATTTTATGTGCTTTAAGAAATGATTAACATCGTATTTTTTACTCACTAAATTAGATATCTACTATATAAACTATTAATATAATACACGTACGTATTATACAAACAATATTTTCATAAAATTACTCCAAATGCTATATAATAATTTATTTGACTTTTAAAAACCACCTAATAATAAAATTATTATTCTCTCTAACATTTGAAGGAACCTCAACATTGCTCAATACTCAATCCTTTCCAATCAAGTATCGCTCGCACCTATCGACCTCGCAATAGATCGAAAAAGCACGATAGCAAGTAGGTTGAATAAAATTGGCACGATCGCGACATACATATTTATTTGGACGGTGGTGTTGTCGCGCCAATCGATAGCGGATCGTTCTAATCCAAGCTAGTATATCTTTAGTAAAATAAACGTCACAGCTCGGTCCTACGCATGGATACGTAACGTTCTCCAAGAAGACACGTAATAATTTCTCTCGACCGACCGAGTCGCCATTACGTTCGTCGTCGAATCTATTTCACTCGCAATTAGGATCTCCCTACCTCGTTTATTCGCCTACTTTATCCATGAGCCATCTCTACTCGAACACACACACATACGTATATACATATACGTGGATACTTATCTCACGTACGACCGGACCCCAGGAGATACCACCGTTGGGTTCCTGGTTGGTTTTCAGTGATATAAATCAGCTGATTTTTTCGATCGGGACAGGTCGATATAGTATCGATACGATAACGATCGGTTTAATCCTTAAATGCGTGATTTTTTGTATTAGGATATAAAAAATATTTTTAAGTAGATATTTAGGGATGGAATATATAAAAAATAATTTTTAAATTATCTTTATGCTATTTAACATTTTTCATTGTTTATACTTTGAGCTCGAGTGATAGTCTGGTAATTTTCGTTTGGATAAAAGCAAACGAAATCTGGTATGTAGTATAGAAATATTCAACAACAATATGCATTTAAGGATTAAACTCGAAACCGATACTTTCACGTTAAAAGTATACAAGTGAACATAAATTATAGTATTTCTACTCTATCCTCGACAAATTAAAATAAACATACCTCTTTTACTATACATACCGTAATATTTATAAAACATTATTCTTTCCAAAGATTACGTATGTAAAACGACGAACGAAAGAAGCACACGGAAATAAATTACGCATAAAAACGGCACAATCGGGATGCTCGTAAAAAGACGAGTTGCTAGGCGTTACGGAAGAGCTAAGAGCGTAAATACCGTAAAAAAGGAGCACGATGCATAAATATTTACGAGAACGTTATAGTATTCCAGAACTCGTAAACGATTACCGCGGAAGTTCCGAAAGGTTTTCGTACTTCTCAGAATACTCGGTACTGGTATTAGTTAATAAAAAGAAAAACAAAAGAAAAAAATCGATACGACGATTTATCGAAGTTCATTAAACGCTTCCGTGTTAATCTTACGCCTAACAGTTATTATTTTTCTTTTCAATTTAACCAACGAGCATAAGTCGTATAATTAATTCCAGTAAACTAGTACGCGTGCGCGTGACCGATGGCGAATGAAGAACGATATCGACGCTCGAGTTAAAGCGCGAAGTTATTAACGCGACTGCTTTTCGGTTAATCATCTCCGGCACGCGGTCTCGTATATTCTACGTTTAAATCGAGTATTAAACTGACGGTATTTCATATTCACCAGAAGCCCGCTACGCGCACGGTATCCGGCCGATTAAACGTGTAACGCGTTACGTTCCTTCAAAATATGCGAACAGGAAGGGGTGATTAACGTCAACGATCTCCAGTTAATCTTCCTAGCGAAACGATTTTCACGTTGGGCGGCACACAAGATGAAAAGCGTTCGATATCCACGCGGCAGCGTTAGTCTTCTTATCGGAGTAATTAGTAACTTAATGCGTGAGCAGGTTATGCTGCATATGTTAGCGCGTGTATATCGGGTAAAGTAACGAGTTAGAGAGATCGATATTAGAAGATCGTTTACTCACTTTCGACCGCTCTCGAGAAATCTATCGAACTCGACGGACATCTTGCAGCAGAGGGCTCGACGATTGTGGGAGGACGAGCACTTGGTATCGATCATGTGGCCGTCTGAAATCAAAGAAGATGCATTTATTAAAAGGATGGACAACATTTTTAAGACTTTAGGAACGTGGAGTAGTTCAAAAAGGGGAATTCCAAATTTTCCGACATTTTTGCTTCATCGAATAGACTCGTCATTTTTTCAATTCCCTTTGAGAAGTGTTAATTAAGCGATTCAGAAGTTAAAGCTATACTTCAGATTCGAATGATACATTCTTCGATAATAATAATAATAATAAGTGATACCTTCATACGACATCGCATGCAAGTAATGATATATTTAATATAACAACACAAAATTAGTCGTAAGTCATACGGAGGAAGGAAAGGTGAAAGATTATGCGATCGAAATAGAGGAGGTATGTAATCGAAAGCGGTAAAGAGGCGGAGGCGCGCAAAGAAACGGTGAGCGCGTGCCGAGGTCAAATGTCGGACGGTGCCCGAGGGCTCGCGTGCTCCTTCTTCCTTCTCTCCGATCGTTTCGCGATCGAATCGCGAACTGCCTTCGATCCAGCTCGTCGTTATGACGAACCGAACAAGTTCTAATACTCGATCACGATTCACTTCGATCGATCATTTCATTTCTCATTACAGCGTAACACGAATGTACATGAATAATTTATTTTTTTATGGGAATATAATAATATATAATAAATCATTTTCGAAATTTTTTAAGACGTTTTATGTTTTAAGACTCGGATTTTAAAAATGCATAAATTTAAAAAAAATGTTTAGATGTACCAATTTAAGAAACATAAATAAAATCATGAACCACTATACAAGTTTTATCATGAAAAGATTTAAAAAATTCATCTCAAACTCTGAATACCGCCCGATAGAAAGAAGTAGAAAAAAAGAGATGACACGATAGAGACATTGGTACACCGTGTGCGTGATTTAACACGAAGGAAACAGGCCTAGTGGTAACGTTTGAAACAAATGGAACTATCCGAGAGTATGATCTTTTCTTTTCCCTCTCTCTCTCTCTCTCTCTTTCATTTCGCTCTCTGCACAATACCGCTCTTCACATTTTCTGCGTCTCTTTTCGAGCCCCACGGCTTCTCTTCGGCTTTCTTCTCTCGTATTTCTCCTCCCCCTCCCCTCGTTCTCCTCATCCTCGTCCTCGTCATCCACATTCGCGTCCCTGGCCCGAGGCTGCACTTATAGAATGCACGCGATGCCGGAACACGTCGCGGCACACATGCCGCTGGCCCATCCATATCGCTTTTGCAAAATTTCTCTCTCTTTTTCTCTATTTTCCTCTCTTTTTTCCCTATCCGCGTCTCTTTCTGCCCTCCGGTTTCCATTACCATGGATACCGCATCTTTCTTCCCACTTTCGATACGGCTCCCTCGCATATCAACGAGGCTGCGCGTGCAAACGACCAAACTTGCATGGAAAGTAACTCCGAAGGCGTAGAAAGTGATACGGAACGATCCGAGAGATCTTGTGTCTAACTTAGAAGTTGATTCTGTCTCGAAGCTGTCCTCGCGACACCCGTTTTCTGTTAATCTACTTACGAGTACGTACTCGCGACGATAAATCTCGTAAGCAGTACGAACGGTAAGAAAAATGACGAAAAAACGAAGGGTTCGGGAAGGGACGTTTGATTTGTTGCTAATTATAAAAAAAGACGAATTATTATTACATAATACTCACTAGTTAGGTTCTGGAAGTAGGGATCCTCCCGATCGGTGAAAAACCACGTCTGCAACATAAAAGAAAAATGTAGAGTTAGTCGGGTCCACTCGTCTCTTTTTCGCTTTTCTTTTTATCTTCTTTTTTTTTCTTAACTCGTATCCTTACGATTACTACGGGTGCGTACTATAGGAATGTACGATGGGTGCACATGTTAAAATGGACGACTATTTTTAGTCCGAGCTGCCGTCGAGGGGCAGGGAGAGAATATACAAGCTGAAAGAAAAAGAGAGAGAAAGAGAGAGGACAGACAAACAGACGGGAAAAGGACGGACGGCTGATGGTACTCTAGAGAGGTCTAGGACGTCCAACCAATTACTGCGTGAAAGAAAGAAAGAAAGAGACAGAGAGAAGGAGGGAGAAACGCATCGCCGAGCAGTCGTTCGGTCGAATTCGGTCGGCAATTTTCCGTCCTGGCGCCAATCCTGATACTAATTCCTCCGAAAGTGTACCGTTGACACTTGAAAAGAACCAAGGGGGAATAGTGCCGCTAATGCGACTCGAAGTAGTCTGGTTAAACGTAACGAGATACTCCATGGCGACGTTTACAAGTGGGATGAAATTATTTCGTATTTTATAGAACAACTTTTGCTACTGTTCGCTCGCGTGCATCTTGTCAAGTACTGGAATACGAAAATGTTTTAACGTTAACCCTCGTCACTTCAAATGACAGTAATAAAAGCGACGCTTGTCTTTAATGCTGAATTAAAAATTATTTTATGCTAAATAAACAAATTCATATAGAGAATATTTACACAAACGATAACAATAAAATTATATATTTTACTTATGAGAAGTTCTCCAAATCCTAAAAGATTACAATATCGACGTTAAAAACCGTCATTCAATTGTCAAAGTAATTCAGTATAAAATCGATTCAACCGCACGCTTCGTCATACCCCTGATAATAATTGAAGCACAATTTAAAAATGTGCAAAAGAATACTTTGATCTCCCTAGAAACTAAAAGGGACCCGCATACTTGAAATATCCGATCACTCTATTACCTCCGATTACATTAACGTATTCCGATCGATCCCCCCTCCTGCCGCTACTCGTATAAAATACGAACAAAAAAAAAATATGAGAGACAGTGAAAGAAAGAAAATAATGGAGACGGATCGCGTTAGCGATGCAGACGAATGTGTACGTAGAAAAAAAAAAAGAGGAGCTGTACGGTGCAATGACGTCAATAGCACCGGCATTGCATTACACGAACGTGTATATGTATATTGTATATGTATGTATGCGCGTGTACAAGTAATTGCGTTAATCGCCGATTAAAAGCGATGCTCCTTAAGCCGCTCTACCCCGGAATTTTTCACTGGGACGAACTCTCCTCGAATACCGTCCCACTCTCTCCTTCGTAAACTACATAATATTCTCATACACACATACACATATATA
>JAIFRP010000006.1:4557560-4586411 GCA_032403825.1 Odynerus spinipes | reverse complement strand
CATACATATTTACGTCTATATATACATCGTGTGCTCTAGTTACTCGTACGAGAGAGAAGGGTACGAAAATTTGTCGAGTTATCCGTCGTAATGACTGGCACTTTTCTCGTTGTTCCACACACGCATACATACATACGTATATATGTAGATCTATATATATATATACGCTCATTGACACAGAGGCGACAACGAATCGTATTACGATCTCGTGTTACGCGCTAAATGAGGACTAGCAAAGTCGAGTCAGTAGCCGAAAGAGTCGAGTTCTCGTTCCGAAAGTTCGTCCGCTTAAGAGGCACGAAAGACAATTAAAGCTCTTCGTGGTAATTAACGAAACGTCTTGTCGTCGAGAATAAGGAGAGAGAAAAAAAGAAATAACGAGTTAGAAGTGAGGGATTAGCCGTAAGATTTTCTTCTGTATTCTGGAGGAACGAAATCGACCGGAGAACGTTTTGTTTTTTTCTGTTTGTACATGCTGGCGATTATGAAAGTTTATTTAAAGATCTTTTATTTTACCGTAAAATATTTCGTGGAATATTCGTTAAAGCGATGTAAAACTTTATAGGTATCCTTTAAGAAAATATGTATGAGCTATTTGTTATAAAAGAAGGCCAACTCTATTTTTTAAAAAAATATTTAATTTCTATATAATTTCGACTTTGATTATATTCCAAATGAACAAAACAATATGAAATCAAGACCTCGTAATGTATAAAAGCGCGATACATTCGCTTTTTAAAAATGTTTTACTCGGACTACTCGTAATCACCGACACATACGTACATATCTATCTATCTCACTCGCACTCATTCCTAGCAAGCAAGGAATCGCGTTTTTCGGGCCATAAATCTTTGAAAAACCTTTTCCCTCTCGCTGTGACCGCTGTAGAGTCCAGTGCAAGAAGGGCTCGTACCAGCCTGCCTTCCTACTTTCTTCTCTAGGGTTAAGATTATTCTAGGAAATGGCGAGCCGCGGTGGAAGGCAAAGAGAAGCGTTTACAATACGCGCAATTAGCCGTTCCGAGATAATATCGCCTCGTAGCTTCTTGCGCTTGTCTCTCTCGCGAGATAGAGAGAGCGAGGGAGCGAAGGAACGAACGAATGAAACGCCTCGCGGCCGACGCTCCGCACACGCTCTTTCGTCCTTGCACTCGTCCTTTACTCGTACACCGTTCGTGCATCGCACCTGAGGAAATTGAAGGGGGAAAAAATCTTCCCGACACGGCTTTTATGTCGCTGAGATTCGTCGTGAGTATATACGCTCTAAAGGTATGTACGAAATGCGAATGTAGTATAAAATGTGAACGTAATACGAAGAAAAAGAAGAAAGGAATGTGAAGATGAAATTTTTTCGAAACGTTTTCAAAAAATATAGGTTACGTTCGAAATAAAATCGAAAAGGATTAAAATTATATAAAAATAACGATAAAATAAGTATATACGTGACGTAACCATAGTTATATCGGTATCGTTCATAAATTTTACAAACATTGGAGATGTTCTTCCAAAATAAAAGAAAAGAGGTAGAAAGATACGAGTAAAGGAAGAAAAAAGAAAAGAAATGGAGTCGTGAGAAAATCGAGATAATGTTGCCGTTCCAAGACGACAAAACGGTAGGATGAATTTTTATTGCGAGAAAGAGAAAGAGCGACAACTCCTCTCTTGTCCGCGCGTCTCAAAATTCGCTCGAGTACGCTCGAGTACGCGCGAATAACCACGAAAAGGGTATCGCGCACAAAGTACCGTCTATTCCATGTCGAATATATCGCGAGACGAGAGCAACTTTTCCCAGCCTCCGTATCTTTGCTCCACGATCGTCGAATCTTTGGGAAAAATCGCGATTCGATAAACTCACGATTACCTAGTCGTGTTACCGTCCAAAATATTTTCTTGTTGTTACATAATAATGTTCAATATTCGAGTCCCTTATTATAAAAGTGGAACAACTGCTTTTTAAAAAATATTCATTTCACACTGTTTTGGCTTTGGTTCTACTCAAAACAAACGAAACAATACAAAATGAATTTTTTGCAAAAATGAAGTTACCTAACCATCATAACAAACGGCTCCCTCATTAACGATAAATAATGAATAGTAATTTACTTTAATTTTACTAGACCTCCACACAGCTGTTAACGATACACACGTACATATTTTACAAAGTCGAAAAATCTTCAAAAATCGATGTGTATACGCTACAAATCGATATGTACGCGTACACACTAAATGTAACGTCCCTGAATTTTTCTTAAACAACCCACAGCCAATTTCCCCTAGAATCCAATATATCAAGACCACAGAGAGAGTATTCTTACTCGCGATCGTGGTCTAGGTAAGAACCGATACTTTTATATAACGATCGTGCCGCGTACGACATAAAAGTGAGTACTCCAGGTATATCGGATAACGTAGCACAAGCAGCGAGATTTATGTGGCGGCTCGACGTGGAATATCGCGATCGCGCGAATCGATGCGGATAAGTAGCGGCGTAACGGCACGTACCTGATCCTTGGCAAATTGAAACCATGTGCCGATGATAGCCGGTAAACGAGAACGATGATAGTGCTTGGTGGTTTTAACGCTGATAAAGACATCATCCAAGTTGGTCGAGAAGGGTACCATCGTAGCGGTAGCGACCGGTGGTGTCACTGCCGATCCCTCACCGATAATTCTTCTCGATACAGCTGGTACTTCGATCATCGGTTCGTTTCTACCTCCGTTAACCTCGCTCGTTATCTCATCGACCCACTAGAAAGAAAAAGAAATTATCGATCAATCGGAATCGTCAGTAGCAATACCTATACGCGTTCTTCAGCTACTCTTGCGATATCGATTCAAAAAGATGCATATTGCTGGTTACGTATTTAGATTTGAATAGATTTTTGTTACCGGTGTTTGGTACGAATTATAAATTGGATTGTTATTACTTATATTTAGTATATGTATGTAGACGCGGTTTGATAGGTTAAATGAAAAGTAATTAAAATTTGTCAATTAAGATTGAAAAAAGTTAAAGATAGATAGATGTAACAATATAGTGTTGAAATTTTAATAAAAATGACGCCGAATCGATAAGTTAAAGATGGATTTGAAAATTATTTGGTATTTTGATAAAAATGCTAACGCCACGATACGCCAAGGATGAATGCAAAAAATATTTCACAATTTTTATAAAAATCGCAACAAACTGCTAAGTTAAAGATAGATAAAAAATAGCCTTAGAATGTTGACAAATACAACCGATACGTCATCAAACTTTTGAAAAACGCACAATTCAGAATAAAATGACAAAAAGAAAATATAAGATCGGATCGAAGAATGATCGATCATCCTCACCTGTCTCGGTGCCACAGCCTGATAGAGGAGAATGGTGACATAGGCGGTAGCAAGTACGAGGGCCAAGGCCTGGAGGCCGCGTCTCGTTGGCACGGCACGAGGCATCCTCGCATCGACGGCGACACGGCACTTCCCTACCTCGTACGAGGGGAAACGGCGAGCTTGCGAGGATCGTGGAGCTTCCGAGGAGCCACAGGCACCTCCGCCACCGGCCACCTCCAAACCCTCTTTTTCCTCAACCCTCTGACTCACCCCCGTTGCTACCACCCTCNNNCACCGCCTCCTCCACCTCCTCACCGAGCAACACCTCGACGATGCTCCTCCTTCGTTCTCTCGTGTTGTTTCTCAACGGCAAACACCAGCCCGCATCGCGCTCCTCCTTTCGTCCCGTTGACGAAAGCGCGCAGGACATAACACACTTTGGAAACTATCACGTCCTCTTTCTCTTTTTCTTCTTCGTCCTCTAACACTTCGTTATCTTATCTCGCTAACGCCATCTTTTTTCCTTCTCGATCGCTTCGAAATACGATAACCACACTTTTTCCACTGTCGTGTCGGAAAATTTCGGATGTTTCCAGAATTTCACGATTCCTAACGATTCTTAACGATTTTTACCGATTTCTACGCGATCTTTGTCTACCTGCTCTATGGTTTTCTCCTTTTTCTTCTTTCTCGCTTTCTGTGAGTTCGAACGTTCAAACGGGACGAGGGGACAGCTATTAGATTTGAAAGGTTAGTTTTCCCGCGCGCGAACCAATTGAATTCGCCGTCCCAAGTTTTACCGCGAACTTCACTACGTGCGGCATTTCGGATTGTTCTATCGATTTTTCAATTCGATCACGGTCCTTCGATTTTTCAATTCTATCAGGATCCTTCGATTTATCGTCGTAACCAATCGAAATTATTTACACTGTCTTCCTTTTTCCTTCTTTACTTTCGTTTCTGTTTCCTCTTGGCGAAATACTTTACCGACTTCGTCACTCGAGCGAACAATCAAACTTTGTTCTCTCGACGGAGAAGAAAAACGAATGTCACCTGTAATTAGGTTATCTCGGAGGTGCGATTATAAACCGGCGCGAAATTCAAACTAAGCAACTAGCGGAGAACGCGACAAACCCGTCGATTTGTTTCTCCGTGGACGACGAGTCCTCGACTGAACACATGGGCCGTCCCCGTGCCTACGCCGTAAACATCGGCTTGCTCGGAACTCGCCGGCCGGTTGGCTGACTGGCCGACACCAAAGGAGAGGGGGAGCTCTCTAAGAATGGAGGGGGGGAGCTCGCGCGACGCAACGCGATTAGAAAACTTCCGAATGTTGATCGGGCAGGATGGGTCCGTGCGTATCTGCTCGTAGATCCTAACGGAACTCCGAAGGTGTTTGTAAACAACGTCTAATTTGGTATCAGTATTTTAAATAATTACAAATTATTACTTATAATTATAGTTTTCATTAGAGAAGCATGATTTTCGATATGTCAGAAATTTTATAACGTGTTTTATGTATTTTAATATTTTTTACAGGATCGCGACGAATATGAAATCCAACATGAATATTAATTAATCGATAAATTTATCGTTGTATGTATATATTGTGTATTTTATTTATTTTTTGGTGAAATACTACTGCGAAGTCGACCGTACTACCCTCCAACTTTCCAGTTCCAAACGCAAACGTAGTCTGTTTAACGTTTTGAGAATATGTCTATTGTCGGTAAAGCAGCACAATTCGCGTTCTTTTATTACCGATAATTCAAGAAAACTACAGTATCGACGATGAAGAAAACGTGAAGTGTTTGCGACGAGGCAACAAGAGGATATACAAAAAATTAAAACGGTCTCTTTCTTATTACAATAATTAATTATTAAGATGATTATATTTACATTTGTACATGATCGAATCCACTTCGTAATATAGGAAAAATTACAATGGACAATTGTAAGTACTTATCATGCGCATCATAAATCTGAACTATATATCACGACGTAACGCGATTATCGATCCGAATCGCAAGAGCACGATTTTTCCACTGTATTTGCAGTGAACATTAGACATTCCGTATCGCTCGTAAAAAATTATACGAGACGTCTAAAATAAATATTTGCCAATCATAAAGAAAAATCGCGGACGTTTCCCTCCCAAATTCTGTCAACTTCTTTAATAAATAATTAACTTCATTTTTTAATAACAACTTCACGTTCAAATATTTTTTCTCAAGACTTCATTGGAGATACTCTCGACGCCGTTTCGTTGCTTTTCTTTCCAATAAAATATTCACGTAGCTCTTCGACGTAACAGAACTATACTGTTGTACAGCTTTATCGCTGGTCCTAAACGTAAACCCAATAACGATACTAAGTCTTCTTGCGTGAGCATTAAAAATGCTTCTCCGTCTATATTCTGTAAAAATTAATTCGTAAGATAACAACAACTTGAAAAGTGTCTGACATTTCAATTTTTAACGAGATATTTAATGAAACTTACGTGTTTCCTAAAAATATTACCGATTTCCTTACAGTTTGGTACACTTTGTATGAATTTTATTACTTCCTCGTTCGACCAACGCCGAGGATTCGTATTTTGTTTGGCTACGACTCTGTTCAAGGCATTACTGTGTTTTGCCCATATGTGTGGTGCGTCTGGTAGAGGATTGTAGCCAGGACTGTAGACCGATTGATACAACTCAGTGCGTAATTGTTTATCCGGCATATTGGCAGCATATGGAATGGCAGTTAAAACCGCATCACTGTACGTGGAATTTGAAAGAGTGTATAAGGGGTCATCGGAGATCGGCCGTCTACAAAAAGTCATTAATAATTGACATTGACTGGTTATATTCGTTGTATAAGTTATACTGGTTATATTCGTTGTATATATTAATACAAACCTTTTCTTTCGTTTTCGCGAAAGTTCATCGTCGTCGGTTTGACCATCACTTTGATGATTTTTCGACTTGCTTGATCTGAAAAATGGAACAACGAATATAACGATGATGAACGAAGAATAAAAACAATATATTCGTTAAAATAAATATAAAGAAAATATTCACCTTTCGGAATTTTCCGATTTATCATTTTTGTCGGATAATTCTCCGTCCTCTTGTTTTATATCTTTTTCAGTCTTTAATAAACGTTCTTCGGTGAACGAAAGTTTCTCGGGCTTCTCAATTTTTTCCGGTTTTTCAGACTTTTCCATCTTCACTTTCTCAGTCTTTTCTAGTTTAGATTTTTCCTGCGAATCGTCATCGAAATCGCAGGTCTCGTGTTTCAAATTCAGTCTATCGGACATTTGCCTAACTTTATGTAAATTCTGAGGTGAATATGGACATCCAGATGCTGAATTGTGCGTCGCGAATTTGGGACCCTTAACGTGTCCTATTCCGCGACACCCATATGTACCACATTCTGGTCGATCGTTTAAATTATCTGGCGCTACGAAAGGCAACAGATGTTAAATAATCAAGCAATGTCAACAACAAAATGTTAAGCTTTAACAAAAATTATTTATCTTACTTAATGGTGGTTCTAAAGGGTGTCCAGTTTTTAAACACCATCCCATTGGATGTATATCCGGAGAATCATCGTCCACCCAATAAGCATGGTTCTCTGGCCATCCATCGAAACGTATTTTCAGCCTATAAAAATACTTTGGTAAGTATCGTCATATCAACTGTAAATTCTTTTATTTAAATAAATAGATAGTATACTACTAACATGTGATCCTTTACATCTTCCACAGTAGCTACTCTAATAAGTTGAGGAACTCTTTTATCCACTGCTTCCAATTTCATACCACGTTTAAATCCACAAGGTGGCCGTTGCTTAAAAGCTCTGGCTGGTGCTGCCATTGAACGAGTTTCCCTCAGGTAAGTGTCCCACGTAAAAGACTTAGGATCTTTATAATCTAAAAAAAGATTGCGTTCGCTCATGACCTTGCATTCTCTTCTCGTATTACGTAAATCATAAATAAACAGGGAAAAAAGAAAAGTATACGTACTGTTGGGTGGTGTAAGACTATGTCCATTGTGATGACACCATCCCACAGGATGAATGTAAGGTGAACTTGCATCTGCCCAGTAATCATACACTTCGTCCCAAGAATCAAAATGAACTAGGATTCGTGAGTCCATCAGACACGCTATGCTTGCTACGCAAACCAAGGATGAATGTTTCCGATCGACTGCTTCCAGTTTCATACCCACACGAAATCCAGTTGGAAAAACGGACTATAATTTATTTAAATATTCGTTAGTATATTATATAATGAAAAAAAATAATGTATACAACATATACTTACACTTTTATTAGAAAATATATTTTTTGGAGCTGCTGGAGCTTTACAAATTTTAAGATAGGCATTCCAATTGAAATTACTAGGTACATAGCCCTTAGGTGGATCCAAACGATGTCCATTTTTCTCTGACCATCCGACTGGAAATATATCCATACTATCCGCGTTCACCCAGAAATCGTAATTTTCTGGATATCCGTCGAAATGTAAACGTATCCTATATCCTGTGAGAATAATTATATTATATTATAATAAATTTAAGAAAATATGCTATGTCCGATAAATTGTACATTACTTGCCTACAACTTCGACTACAGTAAGAACGCAATAACGAGAAGGGTGCTCAGGATCAATTCCCTCCAACTTCATTCCAACTTTAAAGTTGTTTTTGCCATATGGGAATGGATCTTTAAATAGTTTAACAGGTGCAGCCTTAGCTTTACAATGTTCAAGATATTTAGGCCAAGAGAAACCAAGTTTTCCAGTTTGCCAAGGATACTACATAAAAAATAATAAGGTTATTGAAGCTAATAGTTTATAAATATTAAATAATTGCTTTTATAATTAGAAATTTTATTTTACCTTTGATTCTGAAGAGTCTCCTTGGCACTCATCATCCATCCCTCCGATGGTATCCTTTGTATCTTCATCCGTTTCAGACTTTACCTTCTCTTGTAATTTTTCATCCAGTTTTTCTTCTGTTTCTTTAGCCTGTTGTTGTTCTTGTAGCAATCTCTTCCGTTTCCGTTTTGCACGTAGATCTCTACAAAAAAATAATAATGTATAATTTGATCATATTTTCAAGTGTTACTTATGCAGGAAATGTTTAAAAAACATTAAAACATACTTTAGATCTTTTTCTTTTCGCATTGTAGGTTGTTTCTTTGATTCTATTATCTCCGTGCATGAGGGACTACAAGAGATTGGACTCTCAAATTCTGCGGCTAAGCCATAGCATCCACAACCTTCGCAATGATACACAGTATCAGCAGATACAGTTCGAGTTTTCCGATCTTCGGCTACTAAACAACCATGTCATTAATAAACTATTTCTAATTAATGGAATTACCAATAATAATAATTTGATGTAAGTGCTTACCTTTCTTGTCATTAATTACATTGTTTGTCATAACAGGACTGGATTTCGAAGAATTCTGCATTAAACACACATTTTCCTTATCACCAATATTGCCATCTTTATTCTGCTTATTAGTTTCATCTTCATCAACGAATTCCATAATCCCAAATTCATTCATACAGAACTGAATAAAGAATAAAGACAATACATTATAAAATGCAAGGAATTTATACAAAAATCTGAGTGTTATGAAGTCCAGAATTTACTGCATAATTTTTTACAGGTCTTCATAAGTACACAAAATTCTTCTTGCGCTGTTTGCTAAATATATAGGTATATAATATTACTATATAAATACGAAATAAATTAGGAATGGATCTAACTGGAATACTATTGTTTTGTTTATAAAAAGTACCTTCAATGTGCTTCCTGGTAATGACCCTACTCCATCCTTCCAATCCAGTGCTTTTTCGACATCAAAGTTGGAGTCATTTTGCTGAGACACACTGAAGTGTTCTTTCGTATCTTCATAATTAATTTTTATTTCATTTTTGTTGTCCAATGAAGTTTCAATTGCACAACTTGTAGGTGTTTTAATTATCTCTATCTTTATGTCATCATCTAGATTTGTATTCAATTTCATTGATTTCTCTTCGCTAGGAATTACTTTGATCAAAGTGATGTCATCATCATTTTGCACTTTCTTGTCCTTATCTTGTTCAGATTCAGGACTACTAAGCGAATAAGTTACATCGGCCATAGTTTCTTGCGGTGATTTCTGCTTTTTCATTCTTTTTTCGCTAGAGCCTCTTAAAATATTACTTATTGTTTTCTTCCTTTTCTCTGGCATAGTGGTATCATCCTTTTTAGGTATAGGTGTAATAACTGCTGAATCTGGATTTTCTGTTATTTTTATACTATCTGTAGAATTATTGTTCCCTTTGTTTGCACTTAATAAACTCATTTTTGCAATTGGGTGCAATGGTGGAGGATGCGTAGCTGAATTTGTTGTTTTGGATTCTCGTAAAACTAAAATATAAAATAAAATAAGAAATGCCCGTATTGTTTTATACATGTTGTATCTAGTAAATTAATATAGCTTTACCTGTAATCGTTCCTTTACTGTCTGTACTAATCTGACCATTATTAATCTTTAAGTTAAACATGCTTGATTTTGCAGGACCACTTTGTTGAGGTATGCTCACAGGTAATAATAAATTCGTCATGTGTTTAGTCGATTGACTCTGTGAGCCAACAGTCGTGCTTGTTGATGTTTGCGCCAATTGCGATATAACTGGTGCGATAACCAGCTTTGGCTTAGTTATCTGAGTAGTTGTTAATGCTCCTGTTTTGAGAAAAATGAAGATCATACATTTTGCTTATTTTTACAATTAATATATAAGGTTATTAAACAAATAATCACCTGCTGGAATTACAACCGATTCACGTGATTTATTGGGCTTGATAAGAGTCCCAAGATATGCAAATGTATGTTTTCCTGATTGCGCATTGGTCTGATTTCCCTGAGAAGTATTCAAGGGCACAATTTGTGCAGTAGACGTATTTGATTTTCTAAGTAATATATGTTTCTGTCCTTGTGCAGCATTTGAAGTATTCACTGTATTAACAGGCCGATGAATTACAATATGTTGCTTATTCTGAGAAGTTGTAACCTGGCCCGGCCCCTGTATGAAAACTTTATTTTGTCCAGTGACAATCTGAAATACATTGACAAATATACGTCAAAGAATTATAACTTAACAAATTAATATTTATTACCCTATTAAATGCATATTTATTTAAAAAAATTATAATTTAATTATATTAATAATACAAAATTAATGAAATGAAATGGTTATGATAATAATATAATCTATGTCTGCCTATTCCAGGTTTACTATAATATGCCTGATGAGCAAATCTATATTTACTGTGAAGAGATGCACCACTCACTGCTACCACCTACACATGGAAACTAATAAGACTCCAAGGTCTATAATGTATGTGACCTTGCATATTATCATTTTCATAATATATTTTGTTTTCTTCAATTGTTATTTTATGCTATGAGAATATAATTCTATTAAAGCATAATTTTAGGTTACACAAGTTCATGGATATGTACATACACAATCATACAGGTCAATGAATTAAACATGTACTATATAACATGTTACTCTACTTATATAATATACAAATTATAAATGCAAATTGATATTGCGAAGTTTGTAACAAAATAATAATTACTTAATATTTTTATTTACTATTTTATTAAATAAAATATTAAATAAAATATTAAATAAAAATATTAAAAAATTACCTGATTATTAACAGGATTAATGATGGCAGCAAGTTGTGTTGCAGTAGAAGACACGAGTGTCTGATTTGCAGTTGTTGTCTGACCAGAACGCATTTTGCTCTGCTGGATATATAATAGAGGCATAACGGGAGTAGTCGAATCGTCCAATTGTTGCGATTCTGCTATACTATTGTCATCTACGTCATCAACTACTATTTCTTCGTCCATTCTGTTAACATTGTAAAATATAACAATATTCATGAGAAGGCAAATCTTTACTTCGTTTAAAACATGCTATTTATGTTATATGTATAATGTATTAATCATCCCAAAAACTTCCTTCTTAATTACCCTTGATAATAAGAGAATTATATTAAAGCGATAAAAAAAATGAAAAAGAAACTTTCCACGGGCACATATAATGAACAACACGAACTCTGAATGTCGCATAAATTTTTATCATTTATTACTCGCATAGGAATTATTAAAAAAATTTGTTGCAAACATCAAAGGGTTCTAATGAAGCTAAGAAAATGGCTATGCAAACGAAGAGATAATTAAACGATAGAATAGCCATAAACACTCGCTAAAATTTAAATGTATTGAACATTGGCATACCTAATAAGTTGCTCCTATAAGGAAATTCTAATTTCTTTAGTTACATAATTCTTATTAATTGCGCGAGACCAGGAACACGGTGCAATAGTTTTGCCGTCTATCAAAAGTATCTACGGTTAAATCGCACAGTACACTTAATTCACAAAATCATACTTCCGACAATAGACATGACTGGGCGTCAAGTCTATCGCTAACGCAATTTGAAACACGCGCCCAGTTATTATTGCTGAGCACAGTTACGTTTCTTTAACACTTTGAAATATCGCGAACGTTTCAAAAATAAATTCGTTTCTTGTATCGCCCGCGATACGTATAAACCGCGATGAACATACCACCGTGGCTACAGCACCGAATATGCCTTCATTCAAATACTTTTATAAATCGTTCGTCGCGCATCATGAACGACTCAACAGCACAACCCGCACGAGCGCACGCACGCACACTTTTTCACTGGTATAACGAGAACGAAGTTGGCAATAAGAGATATCTCCTTTTTCACGAGAAAAGCAAGTTCCGCGTGACGATTTTCTAGCGATATTATTGAGAAGAAAAGTATCGTACGAGTCCACGGGTTTTTAACGAAAATCCGCACGTATCTTTTAAGCATTCGAGCCTTGCTCTCTGTACGCTTACAGCTATATCCTCATAGGCTCGAAGTGTAGTAGCGACGGCGCGGCAAGCCGAGCGAAACCGACCAATCGCAGCGCGAGTAAGAAACAACGTTCCCGCGGTAACGACCAATCAACGAACTTTTATAATGCGCATCAAAAATTCTCTTCTCTTACTAACGCACACGTAATATTTCCTGCGAGTGAAAGCAATTTTTGGAGCAAAGTTTCTGAACCCAATTTCTCGTTGATCGATGATCGACAAGAATTCATCGTCTTCTTGTACTTTCGTGGACGGAAAGTTAGTCGGGAATTATCTTCAACATTACGCGGGACTATTAAGTTAACCGACATTTCAAAATATTCACGTATGTCTTATGTCACTAATTAATCTTCCCCCTTTTACTCGCATTCGAGCTCGTTCGATGTTCTTACCCTTTTTGCATTATTCGATATTCAATTTTCGCTGTTCCATTTATCATAACCAATAATAGGAAAGATACACGAACTAGGGAAGTTGTTGGTTTTATAAAAATTAAGTACGACTAGTCGAGCGACCGTGTATTACGATGGATATCGTAATGTATCGACATTATTAATAAATTGATGTAAATTAACGACGATCCACCACATTTCACCGTACCACCGCGTACCTTCTCGTATAAGATGCTCTTTGGAACTTTATTTTACAGCAACAATCACGCGTGCGCATTCGCTTTATTAATTAAACGATAAAGGATCTTGAATTTCATGTTAACAATATAACACGGCACGTCGACCAATGAGGAATTAAACGGCTATGACGTTTCTTATCGTGACTCGATTGGTCGGTCAACCGTACTTCGCATTTATCGAAAAATTTGTACTTTCTTCGAGCTCGTGCTTTTAAGATGCTTCTGTCAATGTGGTAGATTCTAACGATCAATATTTTCCTTCGAAACGCATAATCACTCCGCGAATAAATGCCGTGCGATGGGAAACGAAAATTTAAGTCATCGAGATGATGCACGAGCATCGATGAAACGTAATTTCTATGCGAGCAACTTTTCTCTAATAACCTCCAAAATGTGCGTCCGGTATATCAATATAAAAAGCATGCAATGTATCGATTCGCGAGGTACACGTCGTAACCTGTATCGATAGTTAAGAATATCGCATGCACGTAACTATTGCATTACATTTTAACGATTGCGAGTAAAAATAGCCAGCACCACGTTATAAAAAAAAGAAAAATTAAGAAATATGCAACGATCACGGTACAAAGTAAAACACCGACGGGATTGTCGAAAAGTCAACAAAATTGCGGAATTGCAGATTTGAAGCTAACTTTATGCGACCCCACATGCATTGCGATACGTACACATATACACACGCATGCACGTGTGGGTATACGGTTAAATCATGTATACTTGTTTTTGATTTCTTTACCTGAAAAAATGAAGTCGTCGTGTTCCTTAATCACGTTACATCGTTAGAAGCGTTTTGATTCGTGGCCGAAAGAGCCATTTCTATTTGTATATATGTAACATAAAAATGATCTCTTAGGCTATATTCCTTGGTTACGCTAAAACTCGGACTTTTCTTTCGATCTTTATAATAAATCACTCGATAAACGAATCAAATCGATCGCGACAGTTATAATTTTATAAACTCTTGGGTTACGACGGTGCATGCATGGACGCTATTGAAAAGAAAAAAATAGATGCGAACGCAAGTACCAGCGGAAAAAGCAGGACACGAGGAAAGATAATAATAACGAGGAAATAAGCCGCTACGGGTTTTTTTTTCTTTCGCTCGGCATGCGATATTATAAAAATAATTTCTACTTTTCGAAGCACGGCGTGCGAAGTTATACTGTAAGCTTTATACACACATTGTACTATATACATATATACTTACGAGAGTAAACGAATGTTGGCCTAACGAATCCAGCCGAAAATTTAACGTTGTACTCGGCAATGCGTGTGTTTAACTCGATTCCAATGAACTCTATGAAACGCTCAATATTTCATAGTCACGAGGCGGCGTTTTACATTTTAACGGCACATTAAAGATGTGAGAAATTATATGATAATAAACTCACGTTTTAAAGTTGTCAGTCGCCATCATCTGAGAGAAGGAACGATATTATTTCGAGTGCGCATGCGCTCCGACCCATGTTGCTTCTGCTGCGAAGGTTCGTTCACATTCGTGCGAATAACTATACACAGAAGAGATGTAAAACGAGAAAATCATTTGCGGCATTTTGTTTTTCGCAAAATACCTGTAATAACAGTGACGATAATAATCGAGTCACTTCGAGTCTTGTTCACGCGAAATCGAAGATTGAAGATCGATCGATATCGCTCGAAAATTAGAACTATCTTTGCCTTCGCGTAACCTTTTTTGTACGATCATCGGTTAAACGTCAAAGATCCATGCATTGGTATGGTAAAAAGAAAAAAAATGTAAAAAAAGAAAAATTAGGGTTACCTACGAAAACATAACTTGAATATATATCACATATATGTAGGCATAATTATTGTCTGTTATTTTTAAGTAACAATAATCGTTAGAAGTATATAAAAACAATATTTTATCGAAAGTATTCTTATCGAATCGATTCGACTAAAAATCAACTCGTATTAACAAAATACGATCGGTGAAGAAACGTTATGTACATGTATACGTATCCATGTATATGTATAAATATAAATAGCACCTTTCAAATGGGTGCGTCTTTTCAAATTTATCGAACGTCACTGACGCATTGTACATACGTGCACTATATAAGTAATACTACATAGCGAGGTAGGAAATGATAAGAGGGAATAAGTTTCAAGGATCGAAACGAGTCGAGGACGAAACGAGAGTAAGAATATACAAAAAAATAATACGGCGAACGCAATCGAGATATGATTTTCGATTGGTACCTACATATATCGAATCGATTAATTTATCATTCCTTCTTTGTCGCTCCATAAGCAGCACCTCTTTATTTCTTTATTTCTTTTGTGTCATTTGGCAAACTCACGCCTGCGCTCGACAATGCACGCTCGTAATAGGCCGTTTAACACGAGTGCAGTTAGAAAATTATAAGGTACATTTTTGAAAACTTCCTGAAAATGTAAAGAATCGAATGGGAATATCGATAAGGGGCGAACGCTAAACCGGATTACCTTTCCTTCTTTTTTTTTGCCACTTTTGAACGAGAGCGCGAGAGAGATAGAGATAAAGAGATAGAGGAAAGAAAAAAAGAAAGAAACGGGTTCGAGGGTGCAATGTTTGGCAGATCACCACTCTCCCGAGAGCGCACAATGGCGTAGACAGTATATATTTTCTTCTATCAGCTGATGGACTTGATGCACCTTTCGCTTATCAAAACATAGAGAGAGCAGTCGTGTTAGTATATCCCAATGTGTCAGAATGATACCGCGTCGTACCGTATAATATAGCGCAGTACATTTATAGCAATATGTTAACGTTTCGTTATACACAAACTTGGAAGCTTTGATTTTTTCCGGGCTATAACAAACGTCGACTCCATTATTCCGTCGTCATTGAATTGTATTCTCACTTGGCAAGGGTAAGCTTCGACGACATTACGTTTGAATTGCGTTTATTCTCACTTTTTTAGCTGGAAGAGATTCGTTTCTTTTCTACGGTGATTCGTGAAATATTGTTTTTTCTTACGTTACGGGCGAAAAAGTATCGTCCGTCGTCATTCGTGACATCGTAAAATAGATTAACAATTACACTCTTACCGCATAACTGTCGTTACGTCGATCGTTAAAAAGAGTTTATATTTAGAACACTGTTACCTTTGGGTGCTGTTACACATATTATGTACTATTTGGTAATATTTTTAATATTTATTCCAAACGACAGATAAACAGAACTTCATTTTATCGGTATGATATACTTTTATTTGGTGATCTATTTTTAAAGATAATCTCTTAAGATGTATATATGTAGATACCAGCATCTCCATATTGTTTTCGTGTACTTTGGAAAGCGTTACCTTAAATAGTGTGATAATAAAGACCTTTGACATTTGTATTTATTTGATAAAATAATAATATTTTATATTATTATCTATTTAAATTAGTCTCTACATTTGTATGAAATGATTAAATTTTGCTTCTTTTAATTGTATTCGGTAATATTAATTTTTGTCGAATAGGAGATTCGTTGCCTTTCAAGATGGGGAGCGCCGTTAGTAGTGGCCAGAACAATGACGAATTGGTAGACAATTTGATGAAATCAGGCTACATAAGAACGAAGAAGGTGGAACAAGTATTTAGAGCTGTCGATCGAGCGGATTACTTCTTAAAGTCGCATCGTGAAAGTGCATATAAGGATCTTGCTTGGAAACATGGCAATATCCATTTGTCGGCACCATGTGTGTATAGTTTAGTGATTGAAGGACTTTCTTTAGAGCCTGGATTAAGCTTTCTGAATCTTGGGTCAGGAACTGGATATCTCAGCACTATGGCAGGACTTATATTAAGTAAGATACTAGCTATATCGATAGGTTATTACAAAACAGTTGTAACATCTTTGTACTTTTCTTAGACCAAAATGGAACAAATCATGGTATAGAGTTATACGAGGATTGTATAAAATATGCATACGAACGATTAGAGGAATTTAAACAAAAATCATTAGCTCTGGATGAATTTGATTTTTGTGAACCGTCATTTGTGCAAGGTAACATAAAGAATGATATTATAATTAAATTGTTAATAATACGAACCAATTAGAAAATTAAAAACATTGCTCTATGTTTAATAGGAAATTGTCTAAGCATTGTACCTGGTAGGCAGTACGACAGAGTATATTGCGGTGCAGCTTGTCCAGAAAGTCATGAAGCATTTATCAAGCAGTATGTACGCGTCGGAGGCATTTTAGTAATGCCTTTTAAGGATCATTTACTCAGAATCCAAAGAGTCGACGAAAATACTTGGACTCATCATACAATGCTACCTGTATCTTTTGCCCCATTAGTTGTGCCTACATCCGACGAACAAAACTTATTCCATTTACGTAAGTATATCGTTCGTTATATAAAAAGATCCGTATATTTTCGTTATACTTTACACAAAGAATTATATTTTACAGCCGAATGCGATCCCCTGTCTCTACAAGAATTATGTCGTGATAAAATCAGACATAGACTAAGAGAAAACGTCTGGAGAGAACACACAGAATTAGAGAGTAGAAAACCTATACTGCCAAAAAAACATATAACCAATCTAACTCAGCGTACTTGGAAAAGTTTAGTAATCCCGATTTTCGAAGAATCGGACGAAGCTCTTTTCGACGAAGACGAAGAGTTTGCAGGGAGAGCACGTTTGTTACTCAACGTAGATGCTCATCCCGGAGAAGCTATTACGACGACCTTACAGTTAGTCAGAGCAGTGATACAACCGCATCAAAGTGAGAACAGACAACATTGGCAAGAAACAAATAGCGATGACGACGACCGACCATACATCGTTGCGTCCGTTGATTTGCATCACGAGGACAGCGAAGAGAGAAAAGAATCCGATAGCGAGGCGTTGCTCATGGAAGCAGGAAGGGCCAATACTAGTAACGAAAGTAACGTCGATTCGTGCAGCGATAAATCGGAACACCAAGTGCAAAGTCAATCTAGTAAAATGATGAAGCAACATTCGTCTCTGTCAGATGTCTACACAAATATGAGCGAGAGCGATAGCGAACCAGAGCAAGAAACATCCTTTACTCAACGTAAGAAAATAGCGAAACGTGAGAAAACGGATAGCGGTATCGTAGAAGATGCAAATCTGACGAACGACGATGGCAGCTCTAGTTCGAATACGAGTCAATCAGATTCCAAGAATACCGATGATTTAAATTCAATGGAAGTGGATCTAGCCGATACGATTAATAAGTCCATAAAGAACATGAATAAAACTTATTCCGATACCACGGATAACATTCCAAACGAGGATGTAATATTTGGACATTACGTGGACGGCAATGCTTTCTCGACATACATGAAAGAAAAGATACATCAGTTACCATTGCCTTTCTCATTGAAACTGTATATAAATTATAATCGGCATCTGTAATATACATATATACATATATATATACATATACACGTATATATATATATGTATATAAGAAAGTGACTAGGTTTAATCATTACATTAATTTAAATAAATATATAACTTTTTATTAAGCAGTACTCCATCGTTTCTTACAGCTGCCCGTCGGCTCTTGTATGTTATTATTAAATTTATTTTCAAAGATAGGCCTAGGAAGTGTCACATAATATATGATGGCCAAAATTTTCTGTTATTTCTAATATATTATCTTTTACTTCAGAGTTTCTAGATATAAGGCTGATGATATCAATGAATATGCAATGAGTAGGATAAATTCCTCGTACACTAAAATACTATCGAGATCTCAATATAATTGTCAGTTTTTTAACCGATAATGTATCTTCATTTTTCATCATTGATGTCGTAAAGAAAGAAAAAATTCGATCTGCGATTAGGAATGAAACTACTAATCAAAGATATTTCAAGTGGCAAAAATTACTGCCTTATCGCATGTGCGTGTACGGGTATGGGAGTACACGTTTCTTGCGATTTTTTCAAAAGAAAACGAAAGGATCTCAACATTTTCGATAGTAACAATCTCATTTTCATTTTCTCGAAAAATTGTGATAAAAATTGAATTGATTAATGCGAAGGCTTTTTCTTTCAATTGGCGTAGATCGGATTAGTTACTTCATACCATATAATATTACTTTAGAATAAGAAGTGCAAAGAAATGTACAAAATGCAGAATAGCGAGCGACTACTTCGCGTACATACATATTTATCAACGTTCCGACGATAAAAATTAGCTGAGCGTTAAAAGAAGAAGAAGAAAAAAAATAGCATCTTCTACTTAATCACATAAATTTCGTATGGTACTGGAAAACTCGTAGTCGATGACGATAATAAATTTTTAGTTCGAAAATGATCGTAGAATTTTTAATTATGAAAATAAATACTATTTAGTAATAACGTGGTCTTTTCCATTTATCTGGACCATAAATAAAATACTCATACATACACGCATACATTAGTGTACCTAATCGATCGTGCGTAGAAGCACGAGATTAGTCTCAACAAATAAAAGAATACTTTCGTGAGTCCTAAGAAAGACACGCGACAAGATTAGATTCGATCTCGTGATCCAAATATCGATCATAGATATACCAAGAAAATCGTGTATCCAAGCCCGGATTTCAATGCTCGCTTTTCAAGGGTTGCACGGTCGAAATGTGTGAGGGTGAGGTGGAAAGGGGGATGATATTCGAGTCGAGGAGGTTGGATGAGAGTTTGCGCACGAAAAGGTCAGAGATACGGAAGGGACTAACGCCCAGCTACCCGGTAAATCGTGGGCTTCCAGTTCGCTTCTGTCAAAACGTATCTCCGGTCTCCGAATTCGCTCAACCTGGTCATTACCTGTGTTGGACGCACGATTTCACTCCGTTTCGCGTCGTTCGTGCAACGAGACGAATCATTCGTACGCTTCCATGTTGCTTTATGTGGGATTTTTCGAAAAGAGAGACTCGTCTCCGAGTTGAGAAAAGAGTTTGTATATTTTTGCAACGAATGATAGTGTGATAATAAAGTGAAGGATAACAGAGATATCACGATACATTTGTGTTTGAGGATATTTATATTAGACGGCAACGTACGATTGTTTATAGAGGATAAAAAAAAATGTTGGAAGATCGTGACTGAATTTGCTAATGGACAACAATAGAAATTTATTTATGATGTTCCTTCGTTGGTATTTCCTTCTAAAAGTATATAATATTTAATTGGCATGATACTTGAGCCACTCATTTGCCAAATCGATTAACTTCATAAAATAAAAAATAGAAAATTGGTAAACTACGATACGGTAAATTGTTTATTTATTGTCTAATATTATATTGTTGCATTAAAGGATTACTTAACTAAATTATTGTACACTTTATTGAATTAAAAGTTAAGCATCGATCAAGTGCTTTGGCAATTAAAATTTCGAAAAATTCAAAAAGTAGAGTTAAACACTTTGGCTTCTGAACTATGGCTCGCTTGCCGATCGAACCAAGCAAAAAATGATCTCCCCTTTTTCTTTTTTAGAGACAAATGTTTACCCTGGCGAAAGAGAAATAAAAATATTGTTTTAAAGAAAGATCGATCAAGAAGATGAAGTCATTAAAGATTTCACGACTCCTTCTTCTCTTTTATCTTTACTCTCCGATCATAATGAATGTGTCAAGTTCAAACATGGATTGTAATTATCGACTGACCTCGCCGAAGGGAATCATAGCAACACCGAATTTTCCAAAAGCTTTTCCAGTACCAATAACGTGTCGATGGGTGATCGATGTGTCCGACATACCGTCGACGAATAGTTCGATAATCGTCTATATGACACAGCTCTATGTTTACAAGGGTCTGAAATTGACCGAGTACGCGTATTATGAATCACAGACGATGAATTATGGCGCGAGTTTGATCGAGGAAATAACCGAGGGTAATGTTTTCGAACATCGATGGTTCCGAACCTTTCGACCATTTCTTGTCTTAGAATTTGAGCTCGATCGACTCGAAGGTAATCACGTACGTGTCTTGGACGATCTTTTGGATGTCTACGGTTTTAACGTCACGTATCAGATGACCCAGAATGAGCCTAATCCAAATTCTTGCTCCGTCAGCGAGTGTTCCTTCACTGGGAATTGCTTTTTGTCCTTTGATTACACGTACGTTATGAATCTTACATTTTTTAACATTTTTGTTTTTTTGTTTAAACATGACGGGATTTTTCAAGAGGTGTTCAACGTGTTTTTTTTTCTTTATTACTCAGAAGCTTTTCGTGCGATTGCTTCTCCAACTTCAGTGGAAAAAAATGTGACGAAGGACCTCTTTGTTTCGACGAGAAACGAAAATCTATCTGTCAAAATGGAGGCAGCTGCAAGTATGTATAAAATAAAAATGAATATGTATATGTATATGTAGTAAATACGTATATACGTATATACGTTTCTTTGATATATTTCAAAGGACTTGTACGTACATTGTAGACAACTCGGAGCGAGAGCAGTACATTGCGATTGTCTTCCTGGTTACGTAGGACGGAATTGTGAAACTCAACTTTTGAAAACTACGAATACTGGTAAATCGATATTTTTCTTTTATTGTAATACTTTGTTACGATATATTCATTGATCTAAACCAAGTAAAATTATTTATTTACAGAATGTGGTCGTGAACATTGCATATTACAATGTCCTTACGAAGTAGAGGAGCAACGACCGTGTTCTTGCAGAAATGGAACGAAAATATATAACAGTGAGTATTATACAAATATTTAAAAACATTGCTAATAAAATTGAATACAGTTATAAGGCATACATTTTTACATTTTTTTTTCAGATCGATCAAGATACGAGTGTAGAATAAAACTTTCGAACGTGACTTCTCTTCGTGCAGGATTGATAGCGCAACACGGAAGTTTAGAATCTAATCTCGCAAAGCAGGTAAGTTGACGTACTTATTTTATTTAAATATTTATGCGAAGACTTATGACTAGAGAAAACGAACGAGAAAACAATGTTCAAATGAAAATGCGTCAAAATCACGTTTATTCAACGATCATTAACAAATTGCCATACGCAAACCTCGTGATACCCGTTGTTTTCCTTCTGCGTGTTTTCCGCTAATTCGTACCGACGTAAGAGCTTAAGGTGTCTCTTCAAATCGCTCGTAAGCCCATGCCTTCCAGGATCGCCAAGTAATATCCGTGTTCCTTTCTTAGCTGCGTTAATCAGCCAAGGAAGTAAGATCTCGGTCAATTCTTCGTCGTAAAGTAGATCTCCGACGAAGATAACGTCGTAGAAATCTTCGAGCGGTCCATGTAACAAATTTTCCCACGATACTCGAACGTCCACGTTATTTAACGCTGCGTTCATTAGTATTGCTATGCAGGCGACTGTAACGAATAAAAACAGTCATTTTGTATATCATTAGAGTGCATGATCTGGTATTGATGATAATTGTACCGGTGATTATGAAAATGATCGGTTATTAGAATGTTAGACATAAGAGTGAGTATTTTGCAAAATGTTTGTTTGTAAAGCTTGACTATATTTTTATATAATATATTAATAATTAAGCTTTACGGGTTTGCTTGTAAGAAAATGTATTTGTTCAAATCTCAAATAACGTGGACTATTTTTTAAGTGAATGACTTAGGTCACTTCTCAGCACTATTCTATCCGTTACATAATACAACAGTAATGACACCTAACTCGCATCTGATAGCATAATAGCGATCGAATCATTCTGTTTGTTTCTTTTAGTCGCAGCGACACTTGCACGTTGGAATCTACAAGTATCTCTAATTGATTTTGTTATCGATTATGTTACGAAATAGGCTTCCGCTCGATCACGTTCATTCTTCGAACTATTTGACGATGTCGTTATGAATACGGACGATACGATAAGAAAGGTTTTCTTCTTATTCATTTTTTTTTTTAATTAACACACTATTATCACAGTAAACTACAGGAACTCGGCATGTTCCGATTCATTCGTTACGTTTACCCACGCAATTGGAAAACATACACAGTACACATGTATGTATACCTAATACACGTGCTTACAAGAGATAAGATAACGTTCCTGAGAAAAATTCGTTCAGTGTCGACCGATCATCGGATAAAGTATGATTCGTCCGCTAGGATTACCATTTACGGAAAGTGAGGGAAATAAAATAAAATTCGCGGTAATCGATGCCGATAATTTAATTATTTTTAGTTTCATAGATAAAGATAATGTTGAGTTCGCGAAGAGCACGCGAATGTTACATCGCGACTACCACGAGGTATCTTTAAGAATAAAGATCGTTTTATACAAAAAATAAGAAACTCCCTGCGGTCGTGCATAAAAAGGAGGAAAAAGAAATATTTTCGCGACCATTCACCCGCGTCTATACATCTATACATATGTATTTGCTTTTGAAATGTTTAATATGAAACGATATCACTCTCGTTATTATGTCAAGCGTCTCGTTATTCGCGTTATAAACGACGAAGGAGTATACGTATTCCCATGATCGAACTTAGTAAACTGAGAAAGGTAACATTTCGAGTTTGGTATGCAACGACGTTCGTGGTACCAGGAATGGACCAGCTGACTTTCACTGACGCACGAGACACCGGATTCGTTGCGTCTTCGTCGTTCTCGCGTAGCACCCATGTGGAACGGGGAAAAGCCCAACGATCGAACGCGTTCCTTCCAAGAATCCTTTGAATGTAGGTCATCTTGAAACCATGTAGGTCTCTCACGAGTCTCTTAAGCAGGTGTATCGCGTACTTTTTTGGGACATTACGATTTCGTCTCGCGAAACGTACTCCTTCGTTCGTTATTCTTTGGATGATAACAAGAAAGGGGGGGAAATAAAAAAAAATGTTAACGAACTTCCGGGAAACCGGAACTCGACACGAGACTCAGACGCCCACTACTCGTGCTGCTAGCTCGTATAATCTTTCTTTAGAAGCCTTCAGGAGGAAAAGAGGCGACGTATTGTACGCACGAGTAATGCTGCCGCGTTCTTCGCTGAGTCATTCACCGAGGAATGCGTTATTATCTGCGTCTATGCTCATCCGGAGACGTCAGCTTGGTAGACACTCACGTCTATCGACTTATGTGCATAAGGATATATATATATGTGTAGTGGGTCGTCAGGACAGTTCATAATGACTTCCGATACCTGCTGGCGTTAATGTTTCTATACCAAACAAGCACATATTTTTTTACATGCTTATATGTAATATAGTATATTGTTATTTATTATCACGTTATTATATTATTATAAATATACATTATAATTAATATATTTGATAATGAAGATTTCTAACGACTCACTACATATGTATATCTATATCGAGTATACCAAAACAGACCCATACTTACATTATTATTTATTACAAATAATAAATGCATAAGGTAACAAATGACGTTTCCATGGGGTATATTTGATGTAGCAAACACGCACTCGTTTTACCTGTTGACGTCAAGCTCTAATGGTGCATCTTCCTTTTGGACGCCAGTCCGGTATTTCCATCGAGCTACCTACATACACAGACTCTTATACTATCGCGTTGGACGCACGAAGGCGCGGAAAAAAGAAACCTCGCATAGTGATTTCCCTGGTAATTCAAATATATATTCGTTTTCCTCGTCGAGTTTTCCTTTCACCAGACGGCGGATTCATCGTGCGCCTGAAAGATTTCTATCGGTGCGTGTAGTGTAAATAAAACATACTGATTCGACGAAACGTTATCAGTACCGAATTATTGTCGTCGGATTAAAAAGTCGTACGGAAATACCCAGTCAAACTATACACACGTGTATATGCATATACGTTAAATTATTTAGAATCTTGTTTATATCTGACTTATTTATATTAATTATAATTTTGTAACTTTCTAATCGATATCTAAAATTACGTTACAATTGCGTTAAATATTACAAGCGGTTGGGAATGCTCTCGATTCTATTTAATCTATGGCACACTGTTGTCTATAATGAGTCCATTTACATGTACGATAAAAAACCGTGATATATTGCAATACATGTAATCGTAAATGCTGAATATTCTCCAGTAACGTCTTAAACGTCGTATTACGCACGTAAGTATTATGGACGTATCTATTAAAAGCAAAAAAAGAAAAGGAATAGCGCGATAACGCATTATATCGAATTATACGATTCGCTCTCAATTGAAAACATTCGAAATCGCCTTGTTCCATTTTACCCTGTTCATTAATAGAGTCCGAATGTATGCAAGGTACGAGCGTTCTCGAGAAACGTTTCTTGGGAAGTACCTTTACTCTTATCAGGAGGTTTTCACGCGATTCACGTGTAGAAAACCAAGTTGAGTTGCATTAAGCGGCTTTGCCGACATTCAGCGAACGCATACATATTATATGCATATATGTATGCGGTACGTAGGAAAACCGATTATGGTGATATTACGATTATATATGTTCCTTTCCTCGTACGAACGAAGATAAATAATATTTTTCTTTGTAATTTGTTTTATAATAAACAACTTCAGCATCGTGGAATATTTCAATCGATATACGCGAACGTTTAACGATTTATAGATAATAAACATTTTGTTTATTTATTTATAACTTCTAAATTGTATTATCGATAAATCGAGTATTTAAATAGATATACATATTTCATGATTCATAAGTAATTAACATTTCACTTAGTTATTTATAACTTTATAATTTATAAATTCTCGTAAGTCGAGAATTTAAATCGATATATGCAAATATTCGATGATTTATGCATAACGATCGTTTTACTTATTTATTTATAACCTCTAAATTTTATTACCAATAAATTCTTTTGATCTTTATCCTGCAGGTGTTACCATTTAACACTGTTCCACCCGGTAGATAAAAGTATGCGAAAGATAAATTTAACAAACCTTTATCGATATCATTTGCCAGAACGTTTTGAACGCCGACAAGTTTGGTTGCTATAGCAGCAGCACCGCAACCAGCCCCAAGGTCCAAAACGTTAGTATCCTTCTTAGAACGCACGAATATGCTTTCCCATTCTTCGAATATAAACTTAACCAGACCCTGTCCTCCTGGCCAGTATATAGACCAAAATGGTTCCGCGAACGTTCGTTCTTCTATTTTATTAAATTCTTTTCTCACTGTGTCAAAAGCATCGTGATAAAGAGGACAGCTTGGTGTTAGGAGAAAAAGGCTTATATCGGGTGTCATGTGATCGTTAGTGATCTCTGTATGCTTCAAAATCGCTTCTACGATTTGAGCACGATTATCGATACCTCGATCGAGATTCCCCCAGTTTCGACTGTTTCGAACGATTTCGAACGATTTGGCTAAAGAATCTTTCGAAATTTCTCGTTTGATCGCTTTATAGAAAATCGGCACAGCTTTTTTCATTTTTCTGAGAAAACAGGTTTTCCAAAGTTCCTGGAAAAAAATATATGGTAAAACGGGATCGTTAAATTTGTTCTTTACGTAGACGAGTGAAAAATGTCAAGGATCTCACGAGATGGAATCGCGAATAGAATTTTGTAATCGAACGGAGCGTGAATCGTGCAGGTCGATAAAAATTCGACTTTTTTCGTGCCTCGTCATCGCGTTTGGTGTAACTAACCTTCCTCGCATTCACGAGCGCTCGTTCCAAGCGCCGTCGAGGTTGAATCGCCTTGGGATTCCCAGATACTTATATAGAAAACTTGCTAAAATACCGGAGCATACTTAAAACTACTCACGTGTATACATTTATTATCATACATACGGCATTAGGTAAATCCATGCAAATAATTTTGTGGTCATGATAAATAACCGTTTTACAAGTTATGATAAATAACCTGTATATATATATATATATATCAAATATAAATAATAATGTAAATCAAAAATAATAAATTACATAAATAAAAAAGAGAAAAAAATGATTTCTTTTGTTTGAACGATCGCAGGTATCGAAACTAAACCCTCGATGATTGGAAAAAGACAGGTATACTTAAAATTCGCGAGATTACCGTCGATTTTATCAGAATTTATCGCGCATGAACATACTGCGTCTAGTGGCGCGAGCATCGATAACGTTCGGCGATAGGTAATTCCATCTCGCATTTAGGTAAAAACAAAAAGTGTGCGTTTCGAATTACGCGCGACATATACATTGTATGTACACGTATGTGTATATACGTACACGTACATATGTCGCCGCGCGTGGTTGAAGAGGACAAGGAAGAATAGCGACCGAGACTATCGAGCTTTCATCATCCTTTTCCCGATATTTACCTTCGCACACATACGCGCTTGCTCTCTCGATAGGCATCGATGACAGTGGGTGCGTAGTGTTATCGATTACACGCGTACTCGAACCGAAATGCCGAACGATAGTAATTTCGTTACGTTTAATATATTAACTTAACGATCGATGATCGTTTCTCTTGAACATCGAACGCGGTAGTTTCCATCGTGTATGATGAAACTCGCGCGTAGAGTATCGCGACTCTCGTTTCTTTGAAAGAAAGAAAAAAAGCTTACGATAGGGAGAAGTGCTGCAAAATACGGTAGAAGAAACGCCGTTTCATTCCCACGCGATTTACCTTCTCGAGTATTCTCTCATTCATAAAAAGAACGTTGGGGGTTACGTAAGTCGTAACAAACGAAATATCGATTGGTCGAAAATCGATTTTTCTAGGATGTTGGTTACAGAACTTTTCGACATTGTTGAAACTGTGAATGAAATCTCGCGAAACTCGATCGGAGTCGCGAATTGTCCATTTCTTTTCTTCTCCTTCTTTCCGATTGGGGAAAAAAGTTATTTGTTATCATAACAACGTACACGTATACGCTCGTACATTCTTTTCATACTTCTCGCTAAAACATTTATCGATAAACCTTCGGCGCCGTTATGTGTATGTATATATATAGAAGGGGCACGGCTTATCTGGAATATCCGTGGAAACGTTGCGCGGTTCTCCACCGTAACGGAGGAAGAAGAGAAGAAAGTAACAGTGGTGGTGGTGGTGTTGAAGTTCGACGAAGTGGGGATCGTAGGGTTTATAAAAGCTGGAGACGCATCGTAGTGAGGTCATTCGTCAGTATACGAAGCATCGTTCAGTACGTGTTCTCCTCGCTTTCTCTACAGACAGACTCTACCCCCTCCTCTTTTTGCGTCTCGACGCACGGTCACAACTGTCTAGTGGGATATATCGTGTTATTGCACAAGGTTGCGCGACATCTCCCCTTGTGAAGTGGATTCGAGTCGATTGCTCAGCAAGTTTCGATTATACGAGTGAAAGCTAACCTCGTGGAGTAATTAAAAAAAAATAGAGAGGAGGATTAAAGAAGAGAGAAGAAAAAGCTTGAAAGTGGACCGTCTTCGTGACCAGTCGCCGGTCAAAGTTAATAAAATTCCAACGTTCAGTGAAGTGTGTCAGAGAGGAGTCGAACAGAAGGAAGATCCGGCTATGCTCGACGTGGAATCACTTACCGATATGAGCTGCCAAGGTCTCCAAACCTTTTCCTCAAGCACAATGACGGACAGGTAATTACTCAAATTCGCACGAAATCATGATAACGCGATAACAAGGAGCCGGCAGTTTAAAACACGAGTAGTGTCGATAAACGGGAACGACGTTGCGACGATTTGATCTTTTTTTTTACTTTACTTTCAAGTTCGATGTATATACTACGTCACGTGGCTCGCCCACGTTGCCTTCTTAGCCAATAATTTCTCTCGAAAGTGTCACGTGGCTTTTCCCTCGCGAAAACACGTTACCCTCGTGGATGTTCAAATCGACCGTCTCTTTTACTAACGAGTTGCCAACGATTATATAACGTATGTATGTAATACATGGAGAGTCTTTTAGAAAAAATACAAAGTTTGGAATAACTAATATTTTTGGAGCCACTTCAAGATTAGAAATTTCATTTTTATACCGTTCGCGTGCTCTGGAACACTATAAAAGTAGACAAATATATTTTATATAACATATTGAGTTATAAATCAAAGCCTCCCCCCTCTGATGGATATCTGAATATATATATA
>JAIFRP010000006.1:4514983-4557549 GCA_032403825.1 Odynerus spinipes | reverse complement strand
ATATACACCCTCGTAGATATCAAAATCGAACGTTTCCTTGTTAACGAGCTACAAACGTTTATATAACATTTATATAATAAACACATACGTAGATGCACGAAATCGATAAACGTTCCCTTCTATCGACGAGTTTCGAGCCGCTCCAAAAGAAAATAAAAAGATCTCGATGATTAACGAAAAGTAAATATATTTCAGTGCAAACCCAACGTGGAACATTAAAGCACGAGAGTGCAGGTGCTCGCACGAAAGCAAGATAACGTGCGGCATGTTGCCGACGTTGCGCGTTTTGGCGTCACGAGGATGCAACGATCAAGGTAGCATCTGTATCGTACCGTTGGACGTAGAAATGGACGCTGCCAGTCATCTTCATATGATCCTACTCGAGGCTTACTGCCGTGAAATTGGGATAAGGGTGTCCAGAGTGCCACTTGATACGTTACGAGATCTACTGGGTCCAGGACATTCCGATCTCTCCTGCGTTCTTATCGATGATCCATATTTTCTCGATCCACCGGAATGAAGACTCGCTTCTATCGAGCATTACTGAGCTGGGAAAATGAAATTCTTAGGCAAGCACGAAAATCGTGCGCTTTCGGAACGGGGCGGGAGAAGCATCCATTAACGTTCTTCGCAGCTGATTCGCGTTCTCGAATCGATCGAGCCTCGTGCTTACGAGGATGACGGTGATGATCGAGTACCTAATCTCTGGATCCTTTCGGCGACGTGGCCATATCGCGTAACCGTCTTACGCGACTACGCTCTTCTACGAATATCTAATGTAACGAATATCTATGCGAATATATATCTATGTAAGCGATATGTATCTATCTTTATCGCTCGAAGAAAGTGGAGAGACCACTTATGCTCGTTTATATAAGCAACGATTCTTCATAAGAGAGTAAGAAGATCGAATGTTGTAAGATCGGAGTCGTTTAACGAACGATCCTTAATGAATAAGAGATTTTTATTGTAAAGATTCTTATTGATAAGAAAGATAATAAAGTTATGATTGATAATCTTGTTTGTCGATCGACCTAAATGTTCTTTTCCTTTTTTCCTTTTTTGATCCCTTTAGTACCAGTACCAGCACCCCAGAGACAATATGTAGGCTTGGTGGGTTACCTGAGTAATACCTTGAGCCGATAGAAGCCAAAGTAGTTAACTCCACTTTAGGAATGTTTCTAAATTTTAATGCCAAAGCACTTGATCGATACTTTTTATATTTGAAATAAATTAAATTGGGATATCGATAAATGTGAAAAGAAAACCATCCATGTCTAATTAAAACTGGCTTTGACTCTTTTTTTTAAATTGGACTTATATCACTTAATAAAAAACGACTCGTATATTGTACAATAAATAATTTATTCCAAAAGCCAATATGATTAAAACTCGAAGAACAGAGTTTCATCCCTTGCGTTTCTTCTTTCGCAGCTGACGAAATACTTGAGGAGTTCGAATATATCTTCCATGGAGGACTTAAAGATCCTGAGCGTGACGTGAGTAGGTATACTAAATGAAAGGAAGTCTTAAGTATAATGAAGTTACCTCTAAAATGATTAGAAAAAAACTACTTGACCTCTGACCCTAATGAAATTTTACATTTCATACATTTTTTGGATGCAGGCCCGCGTCCGAGGTAACTTTTCAATTTTTCGGCAATTCCAACGACGGGGATAAAATTCGAGAATCGCTTAATCGTTTGGTCCAGCGGCGACGTTTGAGCGAGATCGCTCTCGAATCGACGCACTTTACCTTTCAACAAAAGCCCGCGCTCAGATTGCAGGTACCTACTTACGATGAAAAATCAAACTCATAAATCGATCATTGTCCTTCGATCCTTTTTATTCCTGTAGAGTTTGCGTTTGGATCGATCGAACGAGCACGAGGTTCACCTAGCCGACGAAATTAGACTCTATTGTGTCGCGCAGGGAAGCTACGATATTAATTTTGTCTGGTACAAAGATAACATGCTGGTGAACGTGAGCAAAGCGGTCAGGTAAAATCGGTTGCCACTTTCGAAGCAGTCGTTCGATCAAAAATTCATTATTCTTTTTGTCGACGTTCAGAGGAATTCGATACGAGGATCTGCCCAATGACGGTTCGGACGTTCACACGTCAATATTGAGAATCGACAAAGCTACTACGTTGGACGCTGGCCAATACACGTGTCAAGCTATCGATCGGGGTGTGCAACAATGTAAGAGTCTCTATGTAGAGGTGAAAGATGAGCCGGATGTAAAGATTACGCCAATGAGCGCGACTGTGGAGAAGGTAAATCCATTTGGATCTTATTAGGAAGTGGATCTAATTAAACGAGTCTCCTAATAACATTTCTGTTATAACTGATGAATTAACGCGTTCGAGATCAGTGACGCAAGATTTGCGTCATGCGGTGTATATCTAAGCTAAATCGGTGACACGCCGTGTGCGTCATGTGAATAAATTCATATTATCAGTTAGTATTAAGAAAAAATCTTAAAATTACAAAATTAAAAATATGTCGGTCCCGAAAGATTAGTTTTATTAATTTAATCTTAGTTTATTTATAATTTTGATAATTTCAGGGTAGTCATATTAAATTAACATGCACCGCACCGAATATGTATAGCACGGCTATAGGATTCGGTTGGACGAAGAATCGAGCGTTGCTCAAACTAGAACCGGGTAGCGAAGTTTGGGAGGATCTTTATCCAGCTGGTAGCATTTTAAAAATTACGAATGCACAGGTACGACTTTAACCCTTTTAGTACTTCAAAGTACTCTACGATTTTCCCGAAAAATATCTTGAGCCAATATTTCGGCTTTTCATTTTCAATATAATTTGAACCCAATAAATTAAAAAAATTAACACGGTTAATTGGTTGCATACTATTGGAAATCCGTATAAAATTGGACATTTGGTTCCAAAGATTAATTAAGCGCGAGCTTTACCGTAGCAGTGGAATACTTTCAGAAATCAGCGATATACACGTGTAACGTGGCACACCGATCGATGTCCGTCCGAGTAGAATTAACGAATCGTACTTTGGTGCCCACGTGCACGAAGGAAAGATCCTGGGCTCTTGAATGGCCTGACACGGCACCTGGCTCGGAAGCTTTGTTAGAGTGTCCTCGTCGCTTCGTTGGACCTAAAGTATCGAGACTTTGTTCTATGAAGGACGCGACTACACCGGAATGGTTGATGCCAGATTTCTCGAATTGTTTGTACGAGCCGTTGGTTCTTCCTTACGATAAAGTTAGTTTAAATTATTTATTTATGTATATAATATAACACGTAACCGATAAGATCCCCGAATTTTTAACAAATTCTTATATTTCATCGCGTTCCTTTTTTTCCATTCAGTTTCGAAGCCTGACACTGGGTTATCAGAACACAACAGGTTCCCAAACCATCCTCGCTTTCTGGGACGTCTTAAACTCCCGCGAATTATCACTCTATCCAAACGAAGGTGATCGTATTTTGAATATACTCATAGAAATCGAACGCTACCAGCGTACCATCGATCCATCCGACCTGTACCGTTCTGCTGAAACTTTAACTCGTGTTATAAATCGCATACTGAGCGAAGAGAATTCTATACTAAGCCCGCAGGTAAGATCGGCAGATACTGTTATTGCATTACGATAGCTAGGTACGCTTTATTGTAAGACGGTCTACCTTGGAAACTCATTTTGTAGAGATTATGGATATTGTTGCAACTTGCCGAACGAAATCTCGTGCATTGGTCGAAGAAATTGAATCAAGGGAGCATTCATTTGGCTCTGTCGTCGATGGTTGTGGATATTCAACCGTTACAAGCTCACAGCAGCGATAGTATCACGCATTCTCTTCAAATTCCATCAAATGATCACACGTATCTATATGTTTGATAAATTTATATTTGCGATTAAAAATAATATCGATGTTATATTATTTCTGCTCGTAAAATAAAATATTTCCAAGCTCGAATCATCAAAAGATTCGTGTTACAGATTTCCTGATTGGTATAACGACAAAGTCGCTATACGCTTATGGAAGAAGAGATACAGAGATGGTAAAGCTAATAGTACTTACAAGGGAATTGTCGTTGTCTATAGAAACGTTTCTAGCTTTCTACCAAATGCGTACGTTAAGGAACTCGAGTAAGTGTTCGACAATAGAACGAATTAGATACGTAATTAAAATAGTAGGTATAATCTTTAATTTTCTTGCAATACATTATTCTACAAAAAGATGTTCATTTTAGCGATGGTACGGACTTAGAGTATCGAATAAATTCACACGCCATCGCAACGACGGTATCCTCCTTCAAATCGGACAAACACAATAAAGTTTGGGTCGACCTGCAAATAAAACAATTGCAAAACTACACCGGCTCATGGAACGTTTCCTGCGGCCTGATGGACTATTCTGGCTCATGGAATCTCGATGGCTGCATAGTAAACACATTCCCAGGTGATATTACGACGCATTGTTTGTGCCCCAGCACCGGTACCGTTGCCGTTTTCTTGACCGCTCGGGCCGTCAGGGTAAGTGATCGTGAGAACACGCTGGAAAATACCTGGCTATGGTTCATTTTTACAACTTTACTCGTTTACGCGAAAGATTTGTTTCTTTTTTCAGGTGGTATTAGCGAAAAAGGAGCAAACAACTTTTATCGTGACACTCGGCTGCGGAAGCTGCCTCATTCAATGCACCTTATCGTTGTTGATTCTTGGCGTATATTGGTGGAAACATCGGAGTTGGTTAAATTTTTTGAAACTACAGTGCTGCGGTGCTCTGATCGGTGCAATGGCTCTGTTCATTTACGCTATACGCGGTAATCTCTCTGATGTACGGAACAACACACGTAGATTTGCTTATTTCGCTATACCATTACCTATGGGCTCTATCTGACAATTTTGTGTTATATTTTTTCCTTACAGAGTAATTACTCTCTCGTTGCAATAGGATTAGAAGCGTTTCTCCTCGTCGGTATGTCGGCTCCCATATCCGAGGCTCTTATAATATATTCTCAGCTTGTTCACGTCCGATCCAGTCAACATCTTCAACCCACGGTCATTGCTGTTATCACAGGTATCCAATGTAAATTACACTCGGGACTTCTTTTAGGGGAAATATGTTCTGCCTCGTAGTTTTAACAATGAAAGAAAAATCATATAAAAAGGATAAAAGAAATTTTTAAAAAACCGTGTAAAACGAATTCCAGGCGTAATTACCATAATACGCCTGTGCGTACGTGCTTCTTTCAATATGCACAAGGTACCGATCGTCGTTCCACAATTTTAAAGATGTACACACACAAAAGATCTTTGAACCGTACTTTTATTCGCGTCACAAATCAAAGTACAATCTTCGTACAGTTAGACTAACAGACACGAAATATATTTATATACACGATCTAACGGTACATTTTATAGGGGTACCGATTTTGGCTGTACTGGCCACCGAGCTTACTCACAAAAGTACCGGTTGGAGACACGAATCTTGGTGGTTGATCTACGGAAGCGGTGTATACAACATATTCGTTACCTGCGCGACTATGATGTTTTTTGTCTTCATGCTACTCTATATGGGTGTCCTTCACAAGGCTCACGCACTTATAGAGGAAAATGTTATGAAAAAAGAGACAATAGAATCGAGGTAAGGATCCTAGTAATGTTCCCATTTCGTATAATCCCAAAGGGGATCGACTGAAGTATAGGTGTACATATCGATCTTTCACACAATTTATTATTTATTTCTTACTACAGAACACGCTTGCTACATCGCGCTGCTGTGATCACATGCGGTATTATTGCAATGGAAGCATCCTCCATATTTTATATTAATTCAACATCGATAATCTTTCATTACGTCTTTGCATCGCTATCTTCCGTTCTAGTAAGTACTTAACACGTTGAATGCCATGAGGGGAGGGTCACCAGTGACCCCACACTCAATTTTATAGATTACATTAGAATCGTTTATCGTTATTTACGAGAATGTACCCAACATTGTTAGAAGCGTAAGGTCCAATATAAAAAGATAGTGAATTTTTCCGTATCTTCATTTCGAAAGATGTACATGAAATTAGAAGACATTCGAGCTTGGACAAAATCGATACGGCACTCAACGTGTTTGAATATATTTTTGTTATTATATCGTCGTATCAACGTATTCATAAACAATCATTTCTATCCGATACAGGGATTCATCATAATAATAGGATACGTCGCCAGTGGCGAGATCGGTTTACTCAGACCAGTCTTACGCAAGCTCAAGCGGAGATTAGAAACGAACAGCGAACCAATTTCAGAGCCAATCAAAGGTACCGAATGAACGAATCAAATGAATTTGTTTATGTCGACTTTTGCTAATAATTCTACCCGCGGTTTCGTGCAGTATGCTCCAAGATCGAGGCAGAAATGCAGAACGATGCCACGCCACCCCCGCCATCGTCCATCATGGCTGAACCGTATATAGAAACGCGTGGAATAGCAGCTGGTAGTATAGACATGCGAGAGTTTACAACAGAGACGTCTTCCTCTTATTCCAAATCTTCGACTTCCATTGCGGGCAGATATCTACCCGAGATTCGGATCGATCGTTCGGACGATATAAATCTCGAGAACTATAGCACGAGTCCGAGAAAGTATCAGGAAGCTTTTGATACGGCTTACGCGAAACGAACTTCCCAATGTCTCGCTGAATCTTATGGTGTCACCGATCGTAACACTTTCCGAGATTTTGGAATTCATCAGAGCGTCCCGTCGGAATGTTCTGCCAAACTTCTTTGCAGCGCTGACATCGAATCGCGTTTGAGCGCGATGCCGGATGTAACGTTGGCTGTAAAAACCGACGTCGAACATTTAACAGCGGTCGAATTGAAGGCGAGAGAACACGTTAACGTTATTCCCGATATTGCCAATACGACGGAACGCAAGCAGCCCGATGGCGAGGAAAAAATGCCAGAAATTCGGGTGACCGCTTGCGAGACTACCACGTCCGGTATGTTGGACCGTATCTCGCATGATCTTGATTATCTTCTCAATCGGACGCATACCAAAGAAGAGGTGTAAGAGACTTGATTCGAGTTTTTCAAACGAACATGAGCGACGAGGATCTTCTAGTCATGATTTTTGTTATCGGCTCGTATAATTTATGATATAATAAACCAAAAAAAAACTGGAAACATTTGTTATAATCGATCGAAAATCGGGGTCTGAGTAATTTATGCATCTAATGTTCGTTTACGATCATGATACAGCTTGGGCTCGACTTATCTAACGTTTAAACATGCGTTTCGTTTTACAAAAGTCGTAGAGGTTGCGAACATTGTAACGACCTTGTATGCATTTGTTAAACTTTATTTGTAAAGAAGGTATCATACCAATTTCTACCATGAGAAAAACGCACTCAAGGGGCGTACTCGATATCAGAGTAGCCTTCCATCGTGATACTCCATCCATACACCAGTTTTCTATAAGTAATATAATAATTCTCTTTAACTGTAAAGTTCTAGAAATAAATCTTTATAGCACAATCGCTTTTTCTCTTTCTCTTTCTCTCTCTCTCTCTCTATTTTATTTCGAAGTGATTGAAAATTACCTATCCACGATAGCGTTCGATAAAAAACGTAAGTCGTAAACAAATCTCGGACGAGTACCACCGTGTAAATGTAAGTGACATATAAACTCGATAACAACAATTCGGAATTACAGTATTTATTTCACCATTGTCATCGTACAGCCCGTTCATAATATCCACGCTTCAGTCATCGCATTTTTTTTTCATTTTTATAATTCGAATTACAAAGCTATACATTGAATTTAATTTGATAATCTACTTACATACTTAAAGTCAAAGTTTATGTTGTTGGTAAAGATTACCACTAATAGTTAGTCATTTGCAAAGTGAGATGTGTCACTGAAATCGGTTCTTTTTTACTGAGGTATGAAATTGCAGCAGTATGTTTTTGCCAAGCACGTATTTGTGTTATAAATGCAAAAGACATAACAAGGTCGGTGTTAGTTTGTTAGCACTCAAATATACCTATATGACTAGTTTTCTGTTTCAACAGATTCTCTTAAAAATATAAATTATTTACAAGGATTTCAGCTAATTTTATCGAGATTTAATAACGTTGGTTTAATCACATCAATAATACCCAAGTATAACAGGGCCGTGGCATCCTTCTGCTTCTTATTAAGAATCAAATTAGGCATACCAACTCGACAAAATTGAAAATACGGTAAAAGGAACACGCACGCACACACACGCGCGCGCGCACGCACTCATCACACCATACCATACCACCACCACTAAACCTTCATGACGATTAAATTTCTTTCGATATTACGGTTACAGAAACATTGCAAAAAGTTTTTAAAAAAAAGTTTTCCGTATTACGTTGCTTTTTAAAGAACGATTATCGTATCCTGATACAAATAACGAATACATATATATAATATATTACCGATCGATCCGGAATGTGTGTAGATTAACTAATTTTTATATTAAATGCTATTAGTTCTTTTTTTATTAGCACCACATTGAGAATTATTAATTCTTTGTAGATCTCGAACCGTTAAGAAATTTTTAATATAAACGCATATAAGTAAACAGTGCTGATTCGTAATGACCAGTTTCCTTACTATAAAAGATATCTGATGGCACAACGCTTATTCGTATATGTATGATACAATAAAGCATTAATCGTGTATATTTAGGATGTAATGGCCATTTTCCTTTGAGTTTATATCACAAGATTTCGTATAATTAAAATTTTTATAAATAGAAAAAACGTAATGGTTTCTACCGTAACTTTCTTTTATATATCCAGTTTCGTTCGTAATGAAAATCCATTGCTGCCTTAGCAATTACGTAATTCTGCATAAAGTAACACATCGAGACACCTCTGTAACGCATACGAGACGTTATTTCGGTTGAAATAATTGTTTGTTATCTATAAAAAGAATCTTTTTTAAAAGCAGAAAATATGCCCGCGGAGGTTAATTCCCGGTTAAGTTAAAATAAGAGTGAAAACTTAAAAACGGATTTAAAAAGTTTCGATCGTTAGTGCTGCTTGACTGTTATGAAATGCTTTTGCACAAGCGTACTACTCGTTCGTACTAGAGTTGCGATTAGCCTAGTGGTGTAGCCACGGCGCCTCTTCTCCTATACTTTCAATCACTTCTTCTCTTTACTTAAATATAAAAATACATAGCCAGTCTATACATAGAGCGTGCAAAGTGGCACAGTGAACTGATTTCCCAGACATCCTGGATGGTTAACTACCGCTTTCGGTAATCGTTGGTGGTTCTACTTCATCGTGACTTTTACTTGTTCTATTACTTGACACAGAGAGACCTGAGATTTTTGGCAGCAAATTAATTGCGTTATCACTATTGGATGTTGTAGCATTGCACAGAGAATTATCAAAATGCTGCAAACAGGAGAATTCCGGACCAGGCAGCAATAACGTAGTTTGCGTAGGAAGATTGGTTAACGACACCATTCCTGGTGTCATCATTTGCTTATTGAAACAACTTCGCAATGCTTCTTCGATTAAATTGGCTATTTTATCGCGATCGTTCTAAAAGATTTTTTATACTCATGAAATTATTCTTTTTAACATTAGCGTTTGATCGAGATATAGTTAATGCATACCTCGTTAATAAATCCAAAGTGTACAAGTTCCTGTGCAAGGATCAATGAAGTATCCACTTGAGTCACAGGGCATGTCAACTGTCTATTCATTTTATCATCCATTCGTAACAATATTGTCATCTAAAATGGACAGAAGCATTATCAAGTATAACGTTTTACGTTTATGGTAAAATTTTTTAACCAACCAAGCAGGATGTTGTTTTATATTACTTACAAGTAATTCACAACTTTCTTCTCTAGGTTTAACATTACACATCATATTAACTACTCTTCGCGATTCCACATCTACTGGTTCCGGCGTTACAGATTTAACAGATTCCGTTACCTCGGGAGATATAGCTCTTGGTCGAGCAGGTGGAGGCAATTTTGCCATAAATGCAGTTAAAGGATATATTCCATATCTAATGGTATAAATAATGTTACAAAAAGTTGCAAGCGTAATACAAATTGTTTGTAGAAACTCAATGATCGAATTCTTACTTTACATCTTCAACAAACTTTTCTAGCTTTTCTGTAACGGGTATGTCACTTAATCGAATTTGTTGCGGTAGTCGACCTTGGTACTTTATTTCTGCGACTACTGTATCTGGACCATACAGCCTTTGTAAAACTTCATCCGTTATCGTTTCTGAAATATTTGCTGTAAAAAAAAGGAACGTTATTAATACAAGAGTTTCCATGTCTAATGTTTCACTTATCATGTAATTCAGATTTTCTTTTATATGCATTAGAAAGCGAACTTGAAGGATACAGTGCATCCAACACGTACGTTTATCTATATGATCAAATAAAGAAGGGTACTGTTAAGCTTACTGGCCGAGTTGACCAAGGCATGCGCTGCAAGAAGCTTCATAGAATGTACTTCAAACAGAACAGGATGGAATAGTAATTCTCTTGCGCTTGGCCTGCATAGAGGATCCACTTCTAGACACTTGCGTATAAAGTCTTTCTGTTGATTATCATCTAAAGATTCAATTGTTTTTCTGATGTTTTCTTCAGTAACAATTGTTCCACTATCGCCGTTTCCTTGAATTTCAAGCGCTGCCATCTCTAATGCACACATTCCAAAGGAGTAGATATCGATAGCAGGAGTCACAGAATCTAGAAAGAAAAGAAGATATTTTATAACATTCAGAGATTATAGTAAATATTTTTGATAAACTGTGTACAAAGTAACTCACTTCCATATTCAGGAGCAACAAAATGCATATTCTTCATGTTAGCTCTACAAGTCTTGACATGGTGATGAATTGCATCAGGTGCCACTGAAATTACAGATATTATTTTCAACTTTAAAATATATATGGAATAAAATACAAAAACAAGAATGATGCAATAATGTTGAAATTGTCAATGAGCAATGCGTTAAAAACCAGATAAGGCAGCTTTTAAACAGAACTCTTAATTTAATTCAAGAAAATATAGTTACCTTGTGCATCGCTATAAGACATTAAGGGAATAATACACTTGCCTATTTTATTCTGTTTGTCTGCTGCCCATTTAATAAAAAAACCTTGAATTAACCTTTAGAAAAATTGTGTATATACTAAAAATTGCCCTAAGAGTAACTTGAGCCCTCATACAATTGATAGTCTTTCGCATGTATGTATATGAAAGTGATTCTAAAAGAGAGGAGCAATTTGTAAATATTTCAAAAGTTTGAAAGTGTATGAAAACGTTGCATGATGAATAATATATATTATATTCTTATCTAATGCATTCTAAATTGCATATATATGGAAGAGCCACTTTCATTGATCAACATCAACTTAAAGCGGAAAGGAGACAATTCTTGAAGTAATTTTAAAGGGTTTTTAAAATTAAAATATACAAAAATACAATGAAAATGTGTATATCGCATAATCACAGGAGATTTAGGAATATATAGGAATTCTGTCTTTTTCTGCTATGTGTGCTTGATAATTTAAAAAATGAGTAGTGCAAAAAAGTGGCACTAAGATAATAAATTAAACATTGCACACTTAGTGAAACTACTTATAATTAATATAGAAATAATGAAGTTTACCTCTCCATGCCTACATTACTTAGCTGGCAATAGTTGTTGATAATCTGCCAAATCTTTTATCTTCAAATTGTCCACCATGATAATATACATTGATCGAAGAACATGGATGTCGATGCATTTATCCTCTGGGTGGATGGAAGTACAATTGTACCTCCTCTTTCTCGAAGGCTTTGCTGTGTTTTTTTCATTATCTAGATTAGCCTATTTGCTATAATTAAAAATGAGGACTCAAGTTACTCCTAATATGAAAATTAATTTAAACACAATCTTTCTAATGGACTCATCTTACTACAATGATATACAATTATCAAGAAGTTATAAATTACCAAACCATTCATATCTGTCATGTGACTACTCGGATCAATACATGACAACTGCAGAAGTATTTAAGTATTTCATTTTATATAACTACTATCTTCTGACCATGTTTGATCCCATGTAGCCACAATTAATATGCAAGCATTAATATAATAGATAAAATCTTCCTTTCCTATATCCTAATTATTAGAATACATATTTGTGCGGAACATAATCATGTGTGTCTCAGTCATCTCTTTTCAAAATATTGTATAACAAAAAATTGTTTGAGTATTCTCTATATTCTTTCTTAGTCTGCATCTGATCATCATTGTTAATTCATGATCTTCTTCCTTTTTCTATCCACACACTAAAATTATGTATAAAATGTGCTAATACAAAATATTTGTAGAGAAACAATTACTAATCACAGGGAATCAATTCATCAGCTACTGCATTGAAATATTAAAACATAAATATTGAAGTTGTTAAAATTAATACATACTCCTGCACAAGTTTATACATAATATGCACAAGTAAAAATTATATAATGAAACTTCCAATTACTGTTTCATTTCATTGATGAAATGCTTAGAAATCTATTCCATGATAAATGCTGTAAATTTACATCCTATATAAAATGGGAAAGGGAAGTTGATTTTTCTGGTTTTGTGTATCAATATTAAAGCACCATTCCTTTGTTATCCATAAGTACTACGTGCAAGTACTTGTAAAATATTAAAATAGATACAAATGACTTGATCCTTAATGTATAAATGCTTCACACCAATATTTTGCTTTGGAACATTATTGATATAAACATATAATAAATCAAGATATACCTATGCACATTTTAAGATACCTGCATTAGAACCATTCTGTTTCTTTATGCTACCTACCTGAACCAATCTTCACAAGTCCATTGTGTTGAATAAATATAGTATCGCAGGTTAAATTCCCATGAATAATAGGAGGTGAACAGGAATGCAGATAACTGAAACATTTTATGGTAAGTATATAGTATAATATATGAAAATTAATTTGAATAACATTAAAATATTTTGAACATAGAAAATAATCATTGAAATGTTCTTGTAATATTACCTCAATGCGGAAAGTATTTGTGTACACCATCGTTTCCATGCCTGTAGGGGCAATTTTTTTACATTACGCTTTGTTCGTTTTAGGAACTGTTTCAAGGATCCAGATGACATGTACTCTGTTATAAATATAACCTGTAAAATAACATCAGAATGTAAAGAATATAAAAAATGTATAAAATTATGATAAATATACTTTGTGTTTTTCATAACTTACTCGTGGCTTATCGTTATGAGTATCCGTCCAGTACCTATGAAATTTAACAATATTAGGGTGCTCCAATTGTGTGAGATTCTCAAAAACAAGTTGTATCTTTTCTTCTTGTGCTTTGAAGTTCTTTCTTTCTGAAAATTGTACCTCATTCCACACAACTTCTACTCCTTCCTCTGTATCCATTGCTAAATAAGCACAGTCAATTCCTGGAACATCTTGTTGTTCCACCTGTACAGGCACGATAAAAGTTCATAAAAAACAATGTAGAAATAAGTATATAAAAAGAATGGTCCAATGTTTATAACAAAAGTGTCTTCTTTATGTACAAGAAACAATTTAGTTTTTTTTTTGCTACCTCTTGAAAAGATAAAAAATATTTCAAGAATAAATGTTAGGTAACTTACTTGCATGTTATGAAAAAGACAGTTTAATAAAGAAAATATATTTGTTGGGATTCAAACATAAATACAAGTAAGCATATTAATATGTAAGTCAAGCTAAATTATATCATGTAGCAAGTATAGATCATATACTCTAACAGGGACTAAAATTAGATGTGCTACAACACATTATTGTAATCATCCATTTAAAGCTCACTTAAAGTTCTACTGAGACAATTTCATGACAATGTGCCATGATATAGATATGACTTTGTCAAGGCTACAGAGGGAGAAAAATATTCAGGGGGAACGATAGGTCTATTTGACTTATGCAAATAATATTAGTCTGTTTATGTGTAACGTACTTCCATTTCAGCTGTTTCGCTTTCACCGCCTCTGGTCGTACCAAAGCTAGTTCCTTCGGCTGATGTTGGCTTAGAACCTACATACACCTAAAATAAAAATAAAATTAATTCTTCTGCATATTAATTTACTTGTTACTTGGACAAATAATAGTGCAACATTTTTTGTATTAATATTTTACTTCAAAGTTATATATGTTTACTCATGGTATTGACAAGAATAATATTAATATTTGTTTCGGAGTGCCATGTATTTTTTCATTAATAACAGTTCCACAGTCATACTTATTTTAAAGCCAATAATATATAACAGTAACAAACGTAAACATCAACATTATCACACAAATGTTAATGGCCAAACCTTGTAGATATATTCTTAGCATAAACATTAAGCAGAAATAGCTATAGGAAAAAGATACATGCCAAAATGTTGAGTCAGGTTCAATCTGAATTTGAGATACAACACAAATAAACTCTTACAAATGTTTTGCAGTTAGAATAATATATTACAGTGTTACCTTTTATTATATATAACTTTTGTCTATTGAATATTAAATTCAATATTTGTAACAAAGTTATTTCAGCATTAAATTATTATTAAAATTAATTTTAGTAATACTTTACAATGGAAACTTGTATATCTGTTATAACAATATTACTTAATTAAGGACACAATGATTTTACTAGAAAACATTTGTTAATATTATACCCAGTACAAAGGTATTATCTGATATATCAAATTAACAATTTAAACATCAAAGAAAAATCATTAGTTCATAAATTCAAAATGAAGAACGAAAAGTAAATGATCTCTATAAGAACAAAGACAATCCATTCTCTTATATATCTTTTTACCTAACGGTATTAAAAATATGTAATACTTTATATTAGGTAAACTTTATATTAGGTAATGTACCAAGAATAACCTACTTTTAGCAAAACAGTGGCATAGTAAGACATCGCATTGTATCACTCTCTTGTCTATTCCTTTACCTTGTTAAGGCTTATCAAAAGCGCAGCGTTACTCTTTCCTGGTAAATGCACAACGACTCAGACAAATGAAAAAATGTGAAGAAAGACGTGTAGCATGCGGCATCCTAGAGAAGTGCATGTAATTCCTCTATCAAGTATCAATGGTAAAGGTATAATACCAAACATACCTCCTCCCGGCGTTTGAGCCACCGCCCGCAGGGGCTCTCTTCCAGGATTTCGCTTTCATCCTCGGAGTCCTCACCACTTTCTCGCGGTGACTTATGATCTGGGTCCGTGCTGGAGCGACTCCCGGGCATCACACACGCAATTAGTAAAAGGAGCAGGACCGAACACAGCGCAACACGGCCAAACTCATTGGTAGTCTGAGGGAATCTTCAGTCTTAAAGATTTGTTATCCTAATCGTCTTCGTCGTTATCGTTGCCGTCTTCGTCGTCGTTCCGTTTCTCGTACACGTCCTTGTCTTCGTCTTCGCGTTCGTCGTCCTTATCGGTCTCGTCGTGGTCGTCGTCGTCGTCGTTGTCGTTCTCGGTACTCTTCGACGTTGGTAAGTATTAACGATAAAAGTATGAAGAAAAATGAGAATCGGAGGGAATAGGCGCGCACGCACAGAAGTGGCACTGGCACTCGTTGTGACACATGCAGGAGCAGCCAGTCGTCTAAGAAGTCGAGCTCCGATATTTCTGATCTTACGCCGTTCCCTCAGCGGATCTACGCTTTTCAGTTTCCCTCAGTTCTTCAACGGTCCGCTGTACATCGCGCCAGTTGCTAACGAATCGCACTGTCAAAATAAAACCTCTGTTATGAACGAAATAACTGCGACGTGACACACACTCGAGTACTCATCTTCGCTGTGTCTTCGGTCACGTTCGCCCAGTATGGCGATCGTCGTGCCGTGCGCCGCACCCCTTTCACGAAGACGCCAACGCCATCTACCGATTATGTCGGTTCATAAGTTTCCATTTTAGACCGGGAAAATTGTGCGTAATTTATCAAATTAACGATTCTCGATTATTATATAAATTGTATATGTATATATTGATTACTCAAGAGTTAATTTTTTATTAAGACATTTATTGTCTGTCGATTCTCCGAGAAGATCTTATATCTATCGAAATAAATATTTTCTACGACTTGGTAGAAATGCGCGCACTCTCTCTCGGTAGCTTATAAGTGATCATCGGTTATACTGTCCATCTAATATTTATCGCAAATATAAAAATTGTTTGTGCAAATATAATAATATAGGATTCAAATATATACCTATTAAACATAATGCATAAATTTATATTATTGTTTAGATAGTATATTAGATTTTTCATTAAGGAATCTGTTATTAAGGTGAATATATATGTAGGGACTACAAAATTTCAAACATTGTCAGAAATTGGAGAAGTATTATTTCGGAGAAGCATAGTTCAAACATAGGGGTCAAACATAGGGTCAAACATAGAAATTCTAGCTACACAATATTTATCAATATTATTAGAAAAGTGTGCATCTTTATAAAGCACAGTTTTCTTCTTGCATTGACATAAACTTGAATAAATTTAAGATAAAATTATATAGCTGCCATAAATATGAAGCGTTTATGCTCTGCTCCATCATCCAATGAGAGTAGAGTTATAATACTCTTCATGGCTGTGGTGTAAACGGTGCCCATAACGGTAAATTATACCGACTTTTTGTCGTTAAAGAAATACAACCCTTATAAAAATATAAGTGTTTAATGTATTGTAGCGCATTTGAAGCATGACGTGATGACTGTACATACGTAACAGTTGGTGCATTATAATGTGATCTTTGATATTTTGACATTCACACGGTCGTTGTGAAACTATATATGTGAATAATGCGTTAGTAATTAAAAAATTTACATTATTTTATATACAATAGAAGTACACCGGTAGTTAGTCATAGAAGAAATTAAAGATTTTTCAAAATATGTTAACAAATGTTTGATAGGTGACAAGTCATTTTTCTTCCAGTCAAATAATAGAGTTTGCACAATAGTTTAATTTATAACAAGTATAGATTGCAATAGTATTGCTTTTATTTTCCATTATTAATAAATTTGTAAGAATAACTATAAATTTGAAGAAGTTTTTAAATATCTTTGATTGCAGATTGCGAAGTTTCTTATAATATTTACGTATATAAAAGAAGAAAAAAAAATTGTTATGAAAACAGAATATGATTTTTGACATAAAACATGACCATTGGAAAAGAGTTATGTGAAAATGCTACACAATGGCTCTATTTTTAAATGAATATAAACGAATTATTTTGAAAAGATGACAAACACTGTAAAATAATAAAATGTATAATATGACATCTAACAATTATTTTCATGACATTTAAAGTTTTTATCATAATTACTTTATTTTTACAGGACTATGCTGACTAATCCATCAATTACCGGACAAACCATCATGGATGGTTTGTTGAATAATGCAAGCCCTGATCCAACTGATAATTTATATATTGCTTTAATACAATGCTTTGGAATAATATTATGCGGGTATGATTATGTATTTGTTAGACTATTGTTGAATCTATTTAAAAATAAGTGATATTTATAATTGAAAAAAAATATGATCTTTTTAGATATGTTGCTGGAAGATTTGATGTTATTACAAGATCAGAGGCAAATGGTTTAAATACCTTTGTAGGTACCTTTGCCCTGCCATCTCTGATTTTTACATCATTGGCCAAATTAGACTTTACATTGGTCAACTGGAGGTTCTTGCTTGCAGTATTACTTGCAAAATGCTGTGTATTCTTTATTGTGCTAACAGTATCATTATTGATTAAAAAACCACCAAATCCTGGTCGTGCAGCCCTCTTTGCAATATTCACAACACAAAGCAATGATTTTGCTATAGGATATCCTATGAGTAAGTCTATCAAATGTGCTCCTTATTTGTAATATATTCATAAAAAGAAATTTATTATACTTTCAGTTGATGCCCTATATCGAAAAACTCATCCTGAGTATGCTGCATACTTGTACCTCATGGCTCCTATATCACTTGCCATTTTGAATCCTATTGGTTTCATATTATTAGAAATTGGTAAACGCCGTTCAGAGGAAAATAGACATTGCTGGTCAATGGTCTACTCGGTTATGAAGGGTGTTGCTTTAAATCCAGTTTTATTTATGACAATTCTTGGCATAATAGGAAATTTAATATTTAGTCATGTTATACCTCTTTTTCTTGCTGCTATTCTCGAAGTACTTGGTAATGCTTTTTCTGCCAGTGCCTTGTTTCTTCTTGGTTTAATGATGGTTGGGAAAGTGCATAAACTAAAAGGCACAGCCCTGGTCATACCAGGTATACTAATATCAGTGAAGTTACTAGTACTTCCACTCATTATTCGAGAGTCAATCGTTCTGTTAAATGCTGGTGATAATGAAACTGATACCAGAGATTTAAGTACATATGGATTTCTTTATGGTACAATTCCGACAGCACCAGCGCTATTTATTTTTACACTGCGTTACAATTTAGAAATTGATTTAATAGCATCCGCTATGGTTGCTTGTACATTTCTATCTGCTCCACTTATGTTTATATCAGCAAAGTTGGTTAGTGCTATTGATGCTGGTGTAACACCAGCCAGTTACGCGCATCAACTCAGCACTTTCTCATTTGATATAAGTACTATATCTGTGGTAGCTTGTATATGGCTACTGATTTGTTTCCTTGGATTGGGTCGCAGAAAGTATAAAAGTGTAACGCACAAATACACTCTTTGTCTTATAATTTCTCAGGTTTGTTAATAAAAATTATGACTTATTTATGTTTAAATTAATATCTAAAACACGTTTATTAATTATTACCTTTTTGCCTCAGTTAATTACCGCGATTGGTGTTATAATTTGGACAAAACTTGAACCAAATACAGCTGGATCTATTTTGTGGTAAATAAATATAAAAAAATAATTTACAGATTAAGAATTTGATTTATTTTACATTTATAATTCTGTCTCATTTTAGGTACATCCAATTTGTTTTAATTACATTAGGTATATATGGAAGTCGAATATGGACGGTTGCAATAGCAGTAACTCTTCTCTTTTTAAATTCACATCCATTGTCATTTATCAAGAGTATACAAAAATGGTTACTTCTTGCTGGTTGGGGGTATGAAAATAATGTTATGTCATTTTATCCATTTAGATAGTTTCTAACGAATATTTGTGTTTGCAGAATAACAATTTTGGTTGTATCTTTTATGTGTATTTTTATAACACCAAAAGAACCGATTGCATTTGAGTTACAAAATCCAAATTTCCAACTTGGCAGGTGTCAAGCTGCTATATCTGTAGCTATATTAATATTTTGTTTTATTGGTAAGAAGTGTATCAAATAATGTAAAAAGATCTTTTTTAGGAGGAACAAGTTATTTGAAGTATATTTTTATATTTGCAGTGACTTTAGGCTGTTTAGTTCTACAACAAAGGTATCACCACAGAAATGCAACAACTGCATATAACAATTTAAATACAGAAACAGAAAACTCTAACATCAGTAATACTAATACCATAAGGAACGTTATTGATGTAGAGGACATTGTATCTCATTCAGAAAGTACTCCAATGTAAGTGTAGAATTGTTCTACTCAGTTATATAAGACATAAAGCAACATTTATAATCCAATAATATTTTTAATAATTTGTCTAGCATTGGCTGTGAATTTCAAGGTGGCTGTCCTGATTCAATGTGTAATATGAACCAGGGCAACATTTGTCTGTCTGATTGTAATCAAGAGGATAATATTACTCCACCGGATTCAGAAGATCCGCAAATATTACGACATCTTGTATTGCTTATCTTGCTCTTATGTTCCATGTTTACTGTAAGACCAGTTTGATATTGATACTTTTTTTTCAACATGTGTTTATTACTTTTTAACCGAATGTTTACATTTTTCAGGGCTTATCGATATCTATTAGTACTTTAATTATGGATCAGATGATTGGGATTTATGCAGAATTAGCATTCTTAGATATTGCTTTAAATTTTGGCCAATCATTAATAGTTTTTGCAATATTTGGACTTGACCCTGGCTTTGGTAAACTAGGTTCTTGGTTACGACAAATTTGTCATAAGTGGCGTGGTGGTAAGATATCTTTGTATTTTTTTTCTTACTAAAACGGCGAGAATCTATTAACTATATGTGAGTTTATTATATACAATTTTTTAACATTGATAGATGCAGGATTGCAATTGCCACAAGAAGATGCATTGAGCCCCGAAATAATAGCTATTCGTGAACAATTCAATAGATGTCATTTAGCTGAATGCCGCGCACGGATAGCCATGTGTCGAAGAAGATTATTGAGAGTGTATAGAGGCGTTTTTTCTGGTTGTGATTTAGTAGATTGGTTACTAGAAGCTGGAATAGCTCAAACTCGGGAAGATGCCGTTCATTATGGTCGGTGTCTCTTAGAGAGTAGAGTATTACAACATATAAATGGCACACATCATTTTTATGATCAAAATTTACTGTATACATTCAATGCATAATATGTTATTGTTGATCTCCAAAATTTTATTTTCTGATACCAGTAAATTTATTTAACTACACTCAAACACTATATGAAGAGAACAACTTTAAGTGATAAATAATTGCATATTCTGAACAGTTCCATTCTTATTTTATTTAAGTGGTAAATTTATTTAATATTTATTATTATCATCATAATATCCGACTATAAATAGCTCAGGAACATGTTAACTTGTAAATAAGTTTTTGTTATTTTTTTCATTTACTGGACATCTCAGGGTAATATATTCTTTTCATATCCATTCTCCTTAAAAATATTGTGTATTTGCTAGATCAATTGATTGTAAAAGAATCAGTATTACTTGTGGTGACTAATTTTTTTAAATATCTAATATGCAAATATTGTATAAAATAAATAGAAATTGATATACATATATTATTTTAATATAGATGCCAAAGAAAAATTATCTTAAGATAAGTGGGTACTTTGGTACCCATTAAAATGAGGCATGGAAATATGAATTTCATATGTAATATAATAATTGAGTAATCTATGAATTAGTTCCTTATATAATTGAATTTGTTATGTTAAGTGTAATATATTTTTTAATAAGGCAATGCTGATATGTAATATATGGATGTACAGGAAAAAATAAATATACGATGGTTAACAAAATTACCAGATATATATTTATATACATTTATAATACACAACATATCATATACATAAATCATCATCTGGATCTTCCTCATCCAAATCATCTACTTCATCTGGTACATATAGTATCTTGCTCGTATTACTTGTCACATTTGTTGTAAGTGTATATGGCAATGGTGTGTTTTCTCTTTGTTTCATTTCATGTTCATTTATTTCTATTCTAAATGAAGATACAATTTTTGGAGCATCATTTGCAGGTGTTGAATTTTTCTCAGAATTTAACTGTGTTTTTAAATTCTCAGATTTGATTTCATAAGTTTTGATATCCTGCTTTACCAGTTCCGATCCACGCGTTATTGTGCCTCCTGGCTTGCGATGAGTGTAATTTGCGATATAAGCATATTCATTGTTTGAATGCATACCAGAATAATTATGCAATTTGACATATGTATTTCCAAATGTTTCAATACACGATAGTTTATTTTGTATACAATCTCTCCTAAAGAGACAGACCAAACGTTCTACTTTTCTACTAAGCATTTCTATAAACCATAATGAATATGCAAGGCCCACATATAATATTAAAGAATCCAAATTATCAATAAATATTACAGATTTTTTTGTTACTTTGTCAAGTATATGTTGTAACGTATTAACAAAATTTTCTTGAGGCTTATCTACTTCGACTGTATAATAATCAGATATTTTTACATTATCTAACGTATATGGTTTTGGTCCATTTAAATACCAAGATTTAGGATTTGAAAATGACAATAAATCTATAGTGCAATTAGGTTCCATTTCTTTCCATGTTTGTAACCATCCTGCGATTAGAATTTTTCCATAAGGTGCACTAATATCTAAAACAAACATAGTTCTTATACTGCTCATGTTAAATATAGATATATTTAAATATAGTTTTTTTTTAATGTACCTTCCTCTACAATAGTTGTACTTATTCTATTGAGCAGTGGTAATGTTTTTAATTGTATCATTGTGACTTTTCAGTGTCAAAGTATATACATCAAAAATTTTAACTGCTAAAAAACGTAAAAAATTGTACACGACAAAATAACTAATAACTCTTAATAATTGACATCGTGTTTTCCATGTATTGCGTTATACTTCTCTTTTGTGTATATACAATAATGTCCACGTGAAAACTAGGTTAATGTACAAAACTGTACATTACTGTACATTGACACTGTTTTACCGACACAGGCCTTACTTAAATCGATAATTAAGTTCATCGAAATTATTCGATAGTATGATTCGATATCTCATTTATAATCGATAGCTTAAACATTTTATAACTGTTTAAGTTGATATTTCCTGTGGCCTTTAATTTTACAGATATACAACAATAAGCCAAAAATACTGATAAATGAAATAAATAGATCACTAACTATAAAGATAAATTTCTAAGTATTCGATTATAAATTATTGACCTATTTTAAAGAACGTGATTGCGAACATTTGTCTTTATCTGATCGCAAGATTAAATAAATCAAGAAAAAAGGGGAATTTTTAAAATTAATCTAAGAAGTCTCGCATCGAATTCATTAAATTCCGCGTACATTCCCTCCTTGCTTCGAATCGAAATGCTATTGTTTTTTTTATTTCTAACCTTTCGCAATAATTATACAGAGCAAAAACATGGATATCAGTTTATATCCAATTTTTATAAGCAAATAGGATTATTGCGTCGTAACTGGTTCTAATCGTACTGCATATCGGGTCACATTATTATCACGTGGCCGATAGTCTGCGTTGAACTCACAGCATGGACTGTGTACTGTAATGTGTAGTCTGTTGCAAACCGTGACGTCATTACACGCTGAACCATCGAAAAAAATGAGTCATGCCTACTATTGCACATGTGTAGCTAACTATTTTCCACTAGTCCGCGGTGAGACCGCGTGCTTTCGTTTCTTCACAAAAATATTGATATTTCCTTAACACACTTCTCGTCTATTAACGTATCTATTCCTTATCGTTCAAGGTAGTCATGAAAATTTCCCTAAATAACAAACGTTCCCTACGTTCTCCTCATTTGGAAGGAAAATTGTATGTAAATGACTAATCGATTTCCCCAGCGCTAATTTTCTTAGTAAGATAGTAGCATAGAATCATTCAACTGCTTTGAGAGAACGGTAATAGATAAAATAATTGCTTGTTATGACATCATTGGCTTCTGGATAAACGACGGTCGATTCCAGGATTCAATGAACGTGTGTGGGCATATATACGTATATACGGAATAGAAGGGAATTCCCAGAAGTATGACGCGCGTTCATAGGATACATCTATACATATATATATACAATTCGTGCATCGATGTAGAAACAAAGATAGACAATAAACGGTGAAAGAAGGAAAGTAGAAAATTCTTGTAAATGCGCATACGCACACGATCCGATATCAGTTTACTGCGTCTTTCAGGAATTCACGGTGATAATGATATTGAGTATTACTTCGATTACGAAACATTCGTCCGATCAATTATACTTTTGCAACAGCTGGACAGTACTCGTGACATTGACGAGCGTTGAAAAATGACGATTCTTTTCATACATTCACCATATTGCATGTGTATTCTAAATAATGTATAGGGGGTTTAAAGGAGGGATATAGGCAAACGGTCACGTGGTGAAGCGCGCCATCGACGGCATGCCGAGAGGGGGGTCGGAGAGTCGGGGGGTACGGCGCGAACGTATATAATCTTCCGCTCGCGCTCCACCACCCAATTCTGCTTGGACCTCGGACACGTGTAATTGCGAGCCTTCCGAGGAGGGAAAGTTTTTATTTGTTTGGTGCGCTCATTGTATGGGTAAGTAGAATCATCTCTTTCTACACGTATTTTATCTAGATAATATTTTTCGAGGTCGAGCGCGAATGAGGTTATCGAACGGAATGCATTCTTGGAATTTCGTCTTTCGATTATTCCTGGAATCGTTCGAGCCTCCTTTTTTGTCCTAATTCGGACAATGAACCTTTCAAGTCTTTCAAGCATCGTATCTGACTAACGTTACGTAGGCTGCCTAATCGATTTTTTTTCTTATCGCTGTTTTATATCTTATCCATTTTAGAAAGTGTGAGATACGTACGTAAGCATTGCCCTCTTACTGCGACTTTTATCTTCACACGGCATAAACAATTAACGGTTTCGCAAGCGATGTTTTTAGAAAGTATTCAAAGCGATAAACCGTTTTTTCATTGTTATGAGTCGAATAATTGAATGTTGTTATTCGTATTCGTCAGGAAATTAATGGATACCTTTAATATACTGTTATATCGATTTCTGAAAATTTGAAGGAAATTATCCGTCAAACGAATCGCGATAAATCGGTTGATATCTCTCATAAAGTTATTATAAGCGACCGATCAACGTTTTTTAGGGTCTCCTTCGAATAATATGACTGCAATGCTACAAAGTATATACATTATTATATTGAAGGTCGCAGTAGACACGTGGCACGTTACATATCTATTTGGTCTTGTATTGATTGCTAACCACGCGTCCGCCATCGCCATGTTGGACATGAAGCCAACTGCAAATGCGATCCGCATTTCTGCTTTTATTTCGCAAATTTTGGCTTATGGAACGGTGTTACTTCGTGTTCTTAAATAGCAGTGGAATTGTGGTATTAATTAATTTCTTGATAATATGTAATCGGGACGGATAATAAGAGGGATAAGGCAGTATGATAGTCATTTAAAAAATGGGACAGAATTAATGTCGATAAGCGAGTGAACGCGTAGAAAAGATTTTATAGATTGGTTTATCTTCAAGAAAATATTATTATTGGAATGCCGAATGAGGATAATGTATACTTAAATATAATTAAGGGTGTTTTTGGCAGATTTTTTATTAAGAATGTCTTGATAATGTTGCAGAGCGAGAGAAGAGTATAAAACACGGAGAGAGCCCTGTAGAGCCAATAAGCAGCTGCAGGGATGAGCATGGCTTCGTGCCAACAGTTGGTCGTTGGGGCAGTGAATGGCCGAGTTGACTCGAGACGACAGAGATATGGTGCCAGCCACAGGGGCAGGCACGCGGGCCCTGGATCAGGGGTGTGCCGCTACCCCTGCCGGTGTGGGCCCATTATGAGTCACCAGCCCTGACCGTAGATACGGTCGAACAATATGAGGAACTAGCAGGCAGCGTTGAACTAGAGACGCAGCGCTTATTGCGCGAGCATAGATATGACACTATTGGCAACTTCCTCAGGTTTGTATTTATGTTTCTATCTGAGAACTTCTCTGCTTTATGTTACTCTAATAATGATGGTTTATTGTTATTACGTATACACATATCTGATATAACATGATGTATAAATAGGTTCTACAAGGATTATATTGTGAGCGGAGAAAGTACATTGGACCGATTTTATCGCAAGTATCAGCCTATGATAACACCAGAACATTACACGTGTGTTGGACTAGGATTTGAATTACTACGTCGTCTACGTTGTTTGAATAACAGATATCCTGGTATAGCTAGTGGACTCTATCTGGTGTCGTGCGAGGAAGTAAGTTTGTTACTTTTTAATTTAATTTAGTGTCATTGTTGTCTATGAGAAATACAACATGAAATAATTTTTTTTATAGACAATTGGAGATATTGCTAGTTACGTTGGCGGTCCACCAGCTGCAGATAGTGGAGAGAAAGAACACGTTCTAGTGTGCCTGAAAATCAAGATTAATGGTCGTCAAGGTGTTATGCTTCTTGATCCTGGTTATCACGTCGCTCGTGTGATCACGGTGATGGCTGATAAATTATACCCTCATACGGGCTGGTTTACTCAATCTGATGAGCCAACTTGTAAGAAAGAGTACAACTATTTTCTGTGTGCTGAAGACCCTGACTATGTCGAATGGCATGAAAGGGAAACTCGACCAGGTGCCTTGGAAAGAACACAAGTTGCTCTTATTTATATGGCAAGGCCATATCTTACTGCCATTGATGTTACGGAACGCAGAAACTTGGTTTACAACTTCAGAAGTTTACTTGCTCGAGACACTAAAGGTCATGTCATAGCTGGTATATATTTTCCCATTGTTCTAGACATGAACAATGCGCAAACTTTTACGATTTTCTATCAAACAAATAGTGGTAAGAAGAGGATTAAAATGCCATTCAGCAAATTCTGCAGCTCGCCTAAAGTAAGTTCAGTGACTGCACTGTACGAACTTTTGATGTTATTTTTAGTATCGTACTCGAAAAGTTCAAGATTTTGTTGAAAACTATTTAAAAATGATATTTTGTTTTAGATAAGTCCAGATGCAAAGGAAACTGAGATTATCTCGGAAACCGCTCGCCAATTGGGTCTAACACAAGATACCTTGAAGGATATGCTTTCAGCTCTAACGACCGTTATGAGTGATTCAACCTTTTTGGCTCAACTGTTGGCCATTAATGCAAGAATCAACACCCTTGCAGAGGATAATTAACAGAAGTCAGCTCACCCTGTGCGGTGCCAATATAACATTACATTCTGTCATGTCTTTTGCCAGCTTTCCTCTTATGTTCTTTTTTTCCTATTAATTACTATATTTATACTTTGTTATATGTAAAATTATTGTTCTGACAATGAGTTGTAAGGCATCTTTCTGCTATTGATTATTAATACTTTGCTTTCTTTACATTAGTTAAAATTCAATGAAAATATTATCAAATTCCATATGATTCTACAAATATTTGTCTATTCAACATATATATTTTCAGGGAGTTAGGTGAACAAACACAAATTACTGAAATGAGCAATATTTAAGAATGAAATAAACATACAAGGATAAATTATATTACACGAATTTGATAAATTTTCATTGAGCATACATTAAATTAGAATAAATTGTATTCATTCTTATTTTATATGTGACGGGTTCCTCTACAAAAAAATATTGTCAGGGATATTTCTTTTTATTAGACTTTTAATAGGATGCAACATAAATATGTTTTAGCCACTAAATTTATTTTATTTGAATAAATTTTTCAGCAAATAAATTTATTAGAATAACGCATTTATTTATTAAACCTTCTCCCAAAGTTATTCAACTTCTAAGAATGTGTGTACCCTTACGTGCTAGACTACATAAAGAAGTAAAAACATAATATAAAAAGGTATGAGGGGAGTACAAAGACATTTGGAGATTACAAAAATTTCGCATTTCATATCTTATCAAACTACACTTCAAAATTTTATTCCCCATATGAATATTTTTATAATGAAAACATAAATAGGGGTCGTATGATTCTTACATTAATGTTTTGTACTATATATAAAAGAATGCAATAATTGTTTAAATGTTTTATATTCTAATTCCATTATACATCAAAGAAATTGAAGTAATAGCATTCTCAGTTGACATTTTCTTTTTGATGTATTTTAGGAATACAAATATAAGGATATACTTTATATTTTTGAAAGATATAAGAGTACTGCAAGGAGATTGCAACCTTTTTCATAAATAGTAATGATTACTGACGTGTTACAGACAAAGCTAATTATACTTTGAGAGATTATAGCCTAAGACATTCTAAAACATTACTATCTCACACTGCGGGACGCTTATTAGTAACTTTGGTGTCTGGTGTATGTTCACGTTTTCGATTTCCTGATGTAGGAGATTTTTTTTGAGAATTGGAGGGTTCGGTAGGTCCAAGACACTCAGAGCTGTGAACATGCAATTATATGAATCTTAGTTCCTCCATTATTTACAAACTATGATTTAGAAATAAATAGAGTTTTAATGCATGTTACTATTTAGAATAGCTAAATATTATTGTATACAAAACAATTACTTTTAGTCACTGCACAAAATAAAAATAATAATTTCACATTCATTTTTATACAGATTATATCGTCTCTGTTCTTCTAATAGATAAAGCATTTATAAGCATTGTATACACGTTTTATATTATCTTGCTTCAGTATTATACACATACTAGTTAGTGAAATAATTAGTGATAATATTTTATGCATATAGATAACTCAAATGATAATGTTTCTTTCTACCATTACATTATTTTGTAATCTCCAATTTCAAATTTTTTCATATTTGTTATATCACAAGACGTGTTTATGTTTCATAAATTTCGAAGTATCTATGAATATTGTTAACATTAAAAGTATTGTAACAACTCACAGAGCTATTGAAACAGAGAGGAAACATTATCAAATAAATTTGCTTTTTGCTTCATTTATTCAAAATTCATAATTAAAAGTTGATAGTTTCATAAATTTGGTTAAAATAAAGATACTAAATAACGTAAAATGTAACGCAACGTACTTACGTTGCAAAAGTGTCACCGCTGTGTACTATGCTTTTAATTTATTAATATTTGTGGTAGTACCTGCAATACATAAGGTGGTATATTCCATACCAATCTTAGTATCTGTTGCAGAGTATAGGTATATTTAATCAAAGTAGCAAAGTGCATGTTGCCAATTGTGTTCTTATCATGCATATCATTATTAAATAGCTGTGTATAATGTATATGAAGCAATGTACACATGTTTAAAAATTATCTATTCTAAAATAATAATCACTAAAGAATTGAAGTATCCCAGTGTTTTTATAATAATTTCTCCTTTACAGATTTTATTCATGTTTGTAAGATGCGAATTGTAAAACTTGGTGTATACAACCTAAGCCATCAGTTTTATTATATGTATAGTTATATAACCAAAGCACACGTTAACAGAAATCTTACCGTGAAGTAGAAGGCAAATCATGAGATTTAGAAGATAAAGATTTAATATTGCGTCTGGGAGAAGGCGTCCACCGCGGAGAACTATAAGAGTAACTATGAAAGCATAATAACAGAAGATTGGCATAAAACTGAGAATACATAACATAATAAATTATTAACAAAAATGAAACAAATGGATCATAATGTGAAAAAAAGAGATGTGATACTGTTGTAATAAAATTAAAGCCAAAGTTACAGTACTATCTTTATATCATTAAGATACTATCAAGTTTATGACACAGTACAATTTATTCTGTAGTTAGTACACATTATATTAATCCTGTTTATACTTTTACACAGAGAGATTGTATAATTGGAGTTACAAATATCTTTATTATGTTTTGCCGTCATGAATTTATGTGATTTATTTATTTATTTATCTTTTGGTTGATATTATTAAATCTTATTTAATATCAAATTTACTATGATCAGAAAATTGTATATTTGAATTAAGTAATGAAATTTTATATGTATTTAAGTATCAATCAATATTTAAGATAAAATATTTTAACAAAAAAATAGCACTTATTCAAAATAATAGTAATATAAATAACATAATGCACTCATACAAAAATTAGATTCTCTGAAGCACATATAATAAATGTTTCCTTATAATAGCAGCAATAAATAAATTATGTACACAGACGACTACGTAAAGGATGCTAACTCATATTTAAATCTCGTAATATTTTTTATTTAGAAAATAAGATGAACATAATGGAGCATGCATATATTTATTTCAATAATGCATACACAAAGTTGAAGAAGGAATGCACCAAGTGATTTGGTTTCGGCCAATGTATTGTAATCACATTTTTCTACCAGATTTTCTTCCATGCTTCTTATATCTGTTGCATAAGAATGAAACTAACGTTTAGTAAACTGAACTAAAGAATGAAATTAATAAATCTGTAATATAAAAAACTGCAAAACTCGAACGTGTATCTAACATTTTACATAGTATGTATAAGGAATCTAACTGAATTTGTTTTAATATACAGAAATGATGTGTAATTGATATTTTTAAAGGATTAGAATAATATGTTTGTGTAACACTAACAGAAAGAAGCCCTTTGCATTAAAATTTGTTGAACAGTTTACATATGCTATCAAATAGCACATACATGGAACCATGGATATATGTTTAGCTTCATTGAGTCAAACATGTATACATTTCCATATCTGCTGTATTGCAAGCATGCCACAAGTCCTAATGTAAAGAGCTTCTTTTATATCACTGTATAATATTAGCTCTAATTGAAATAGCAAGTGCAATAATTTTCTTGTAGATGACAGAGATGCAATATAGTACAAATAATTATGAAACTAACCTTCCTGAAGCATCGGTTAAAGCAAGTTGCTTATGATCAGGGCGATGTCTATTGTAGCTAACATATGCACTGTGATGGGGTCCTGCAATTGCACCTGCGGTTCGTCGAGTACGTGTTTCCCACTCGCTGTTGAAAGTCTCTGCTTCGTCTGAAGAAAAAATTGTGTATATATTTATATTATTAAATATAGTAATTTATAATTTTTGTAACAAAGTTATATACTAATTTCTCATTACCTTCATCTAGATTAATAAACTCTTCATGTTCCTCTTGTTCCCCATTATGAATATTCTGTTCCCTTTCACGAATATGGGCCCTCTCTCCAATATGATGGCCAATGGCCATTTTCTTTGTCCCGGTCCTTGAATCGCATACTGTTTTCTTTGTTTCCTTTACTCCACCAGGTGCAGTTCTCGTAGACATTGTTTCTTGATAAACCTGTGGACGTCCATCCGCGCCACTAGCCATAGTCATCACAGAACTGCTCGTAAAAGAGTGACAGTTTCCATTCGGTGCTAAATTATCCTGCATTATTCATATCCAACAAAATTATGTTAATATTGAACACAATTAAATAATATTTTTTATATACATTTTAAAAATCTTAAAGTAATCCCTATAAAAACTTACAAAATTAGTAAATAATCTATTGAAATTCATAGCTGGCATGGCTGGAAAACCAAATGGCATCATTTGCATCTCACCATGATGTCCACCACTTCGCGAATCGGTCAGTGCATTCTGACCCATCATTCCAAATGGATCAGTAAAGAAAGAATTCATTATGCTGTTCATTTGCCTCATAGAGCGCATATGAGATCTGTTATTGGGCAAAGGCATTGACGTTAAATAATGTTTTTATCCTTATAAATCCATTTTAATCTCATGGTTGGTTCAATCATGATAAATTAGATTAGGTTAATATTAATGTAATCCCCATCGATGTAAAACAATTGTAAAACATAAGAGTATATAATTTTTAAAACAAATGAAGTAGCAACAAACAGTAGAACTTATTTTAATACAGTTCAAAATTCATCACTATTGAGTCTACCATGCAAATGTCAATTTCATAAGTCAATTCTATATAAATATCTTTTGTATTATTTTTTTAGCAAAATGGGGAGGTCATATATTGAAAAAAAACAAAATTGTATAAATATTTCATGAAAAAGAAAATCATGTACGTAAGCAAACGTTTGTACAATACTTTTCCTTCAACGTGGAAATCTACGTAAGAGAAAAATCTCAATCGTTTTTTTTCTATATAGTAGAGTAGATATGTACGTATTAAAATCGTAAGAATAAAATATTAGTATACGAACCCAAATATAGGATCGTCTTCGAAATCACCCATCAGAGATCCAAACAAAGACATTTCGAGTAACACACTATTAATTCAATTAGAAAGAATGTGAGAATACTGATTTACTATAATGCTTCGTACACGTATACAGTGTGGTTCCCGGAGTAAGTAAACTCGAATTCTTTGGAAATCTTTCTCTCACTGTACTCTCACGAAATTTCTAGAATTTGTCGTATTGTAGACTGTGCAGCGTATACTAAATCGCTAGAGGAGGCCAAAATCTACTTGGTCCACCACCGATCGTCGACTATCGATACCAGCTGAGCACAAAATATATAGGAAAATTTACTTTAATCGGATATTGCCAACTATTAGTTTGAAATATACCGTCAGATGTCGCATTATAAATATTTCCCAAAAAGAACTATGTATTATGTAAGGTTGGTACAATAGGATAAAAAATTTGAATTTCTAGTGAAAACTCCGTAATATTCCCATGCTTGAAATATAAAATGTGTGTATGTGTGTGTGTTACGTATAACATGGCGGCTGAAACGTCATTGGTTACAAAATTGGCCGCGGGAGTGCGGATTACAAAATTGTTAACACATTTATAAACGATGTTATGCATAAATCTGCAGCAAAGGTTAATAATAAATTGTTATTTAAATAAATATACGAATATTTACACAGTCTCTTTTATAATAATTAATTATTTTTCTATTCCGGCTATTCTCCAATGACCTTGTTAATACTGATATACATATAGGAGTATATGTTATTTATAACCCAATCTGCATCTATCTGTGCATCCTGTCAAATAATATAGTCTTTTGAATGATCTTGTCAACGAGTCATTGACACGCTCATACATATTAATGCAGAGCTGCTTCGTATTTAATGAGGCGAATACATCGATTGCCTTCCAGTGTGATGAAGTTGGGTATAACACGCAGTACTACTTGCATGAGATATTAACTGTTATTTCTTTTACGAATAAATGTACGTGTATTCTGTGTTGTAAAGTATGAATTTGCGATATTTATACGTATGTTGCATTAAATGTAGTGATATCAAATATGAGAGGTCTCATTTGTAACCTCTTATCAAGTATATATCATGTGTACATGTATTTGATTAAATTTATATAGCCGGTCACACCGATAGTTTTGAATTAATAAAATAACCGCTTACGACTTTTTGTCGTATAATGACTTCTCTAGGCGGTTTCATCGAATTCTTCCAAAAAGGAAAGGTAAATTATATTCAGTATACTTTAATTTGTATTAAAATCACATTACATAACCTGAAAAATGTTTTATATTGTATCAATTATACTAATATTGTAAATAGCACTTACATAGCATCAGTATATATTATATTTAGAGTAATATATGCATATAACTATTATTACAGACTTTTAGACCAAAAAAGAAGTTCGCTCATGGAACATTACGTTATTCTTTGCATAAACAAGCGCAAGCCTCGCTTAATTCAGGAATAAACTTAAGATCTGTAGTTAAGTTACCACCTGGAGAGGATCTCAATGATTGGATAGCTGTTCATGGTATAAAACAACTTAATTTAATTAAAAATATTTTTAAATATTAATACCATTGTTGTAGTTGATTATTAGTAATTGATAATTATTTCACATTTAGTTGTAGATTTTTTTAATAGAATAAATCTTATATATGGTACTATATCTGAATACTGTGACTCTGCATCATGTCCAACGATGAGTGGTGGAGCACGTTTCGAATATTTATGGGCAGATGGTGAAAAATATAAGAAGCCAACTGTTCTTCCAGCTCCTCAATATGTTGCGCTTCTTATGGATTGGATAGAATCACAGATAAATAATGAAACCATATTTCCTGTCTCAACAGGTATGTAGATTGCAATTACATATTTTAACCATAAAGATATGTGGAAGCAATATAAGAATTACTTATCTTACATTCATATTTTACATTTTTAAAATAGATGTGCCATTTCCAAAAACATTTATACCACTCTGTCGTAAGATCTTAACTCGGCTATTCAGAGTGTTTGTTCATGTATACATTCATCATTTTGATCGCATAGTAGCTATAGGAGCAGTAAGTAAATTAAATAATTTATTAAATAACTCAGGTTTATTTCATATTTTTCATAATTTTTTTAGGAAGCTCATGTAAATACATGCTACAAACATTTCTACTATTTCGTAACAGAATTTGAATTAATAAATAGTAAAGAGTTAGAGCCATTAGCTGAAATGACTGCCAAAGTCTGTAAAGACACAGTTTCACCAACGCAAGCAACAGCACCATCAAATAATCATGCAAGGTAGTTGCATAGAAATTATACTGCATGAGAACAAGAGTATGATCTCTAATACATAATAGTAAAGAAAGAAAACCGTATCTACATTTTTCTTTACAGTCATAAAAATTAAATCTATTGAATTCATATTAGATATGTCAATTATTTATATGATTGCATTTATATTACTGAGACATGACATCACTAGTGTTATATATAATTCCTATAACTGAAGTAATCTCATATAATTGAATTTGTCTCTGATATTATTATAAGTACAAGAATTTTGTAAATATTTATATGTTTTACACTTAAATTATGTATACAATTTGTATTTAATATTACATTCAACCAATCATTAAAATCCAAATTATACATAATATTATTTTTGTGCTTATTCATTCATAACTTTTTAACTAACTAATCAAAACTAGTTTTGACTAATCAAAAAAGTTGACTAATCAGTCAACTTTTATTTATTTCAGTCAAGTGTGTTCAGTGTTTGTAGCGATTTTTGTTAGCGAATACTAAAATTGACTTCGCATATTTCAGGTTTCAAAAGTAACATATGTCATATCCAATGTATGTATTTTTCCAAGGTATTTTATTTCACTTTGGTAATGTACATTATTTAAACTGCATCTCTTGAATGAATAAAAATAAAATTACAAGGTGTTACAAAATGTCTTGAGAAACAGAATTTAAGGATGCTATATTTTGGATTAAATATGGTATTTTAAGACGCATCACCAAATGTTTATAAATGATTATTGTACCTTGTGATTTTATTTTGTTAGTCAATTTAAGCTAAAGGATACGTTTCGAACGGCGACTCGTTAATAAATACTCTTACACACGGAGCCAGTACATGCCACTACGAATAGTATTGTAGTCTGGTAAGTTTTCTACTGGACCAACTGCAGCAATTGCTGGACAATGATCATAAATATACTTCATTCCAGCCTCCTGAACGGATTTGGCTGTAACATTCTGAAACGAATATGTATAGTATAGAGTTTCTATGTTAATATCACATATCATAAGTGTTAGTAAGTTCATGTTTAATAAATTCATACTGTATACGTACTTCTATCCTCATTTCAAGTTCATGAAGTGGAATACGACGATTGTAACAAAGCATTTGACGACCAATATCTTCACAAATTGCAGTAGTTCCATCGAGTTGTAAAAGCATATTTGTTTTAAGAATATTCTTCGCTCGTGCTACCTCTTTTTCAGTAACGGACGTACATAATCGCATCCATTCATTTTGTATGTTCCATACCAAGTTTTCACATTGCAATGGATCACAAACAAAATAAATACCCCAAAGTCCAGTATCCTGAAATATGTCATAAAGAAAGTATTATGAAATTCGTAATAGATAAATTGTTAATATTACTAAGATAACAAAAATTACCTTGTAACATGTGTTGAAACTTTGATAACTATGGCATAAGCCATCCATTGCACAAATCTTAGCCAAGTTGCTAGCATTATTTACGCCACCTCCTTGACTACGATCCCATGCTCCCATAAGAGTATTTGCAACCATAAGAGGAATGTTATCTGCATTGGCCCAACCAACGCCTGAAAGAAGATTATACAAAAGTGTAATGAGTGATATTCATTAATAATACTTTATGTATTAAAATTCTTAAAGACCTTCAATTGCAATAGCAGCATGGGCAAGTGGGATGGTATCATCACGTACTCTTATTTCTGAACCGGTATATCTGCATGGCATTTCATAAGAAGGAATTTCTTCATATTGTGGTTGGTTCATTTTGCCAAAATATTTATTTGCTAGATCTACCAATTGTTGATGCTCCACACCACCAGCACCAGCTAAAACAAACCTGTAATAAAATGAACATAAATTTTAATGTATTAGGATAATCAAACAATAATATATAGTTATAAACAATTACCTTGCTGGGCCATAGTGAGATTTTAAGTATGAGACTAGATCGTCTCTTGTAATACTTTTAATATTTTTAGTCGGTCCAAGTATTGTCCTTCCAAGTGATGTACCTTGGTAGGCAGTTGCGTGTAAATGATCGAATACAACCTCTTGAAGATTTGTTTCAACTTCCTGCATTTCTCTTAGAATAACACCACGTTCCCTTTCAATTTCACTTTCACCAAGTTTTGAATGTTGTATGATATCACTGAGTATTTCAATTGCTTTTGGAACATCTTGTGAAAGGCATTTGGCATAAAATACGGTCTGTTCACGACTTGTATATGCATTAAGATGAGCTCCCATGTTTTCAATTTCTAATTCTAAATCAGTTTGGGAGCGCTTTGTGGTACCCTATTATAGAAAACATATATAACTTATTGATCACCTATGAAGAACATGAATGTTTCAATAAGGATCATAGAAGTTTTAAAACTTGCTTTGAAGGCCATGTGCTCCATGAAGTGAGCAACACCATTATTTTTTTCATCCTCGTATCGACTTCCGGAATCAATCCAAAGTCCAACAGTAGCTGTTGGTGCACCACTATCTTCGCTGGCTATTCTCATGCCATTATCTAACGTCGTAGTTCTGGTTGGTGGTTGATTGATGAGTATCTCTTTCAAAGAGACAGCAGTGGACCTCCATTGTTTTGGAACCTATAGGAAAAATATGGGCAGTTACAAAAAGGTTAAGAATTTTTAAATTCTGATTTAACAAAATATTGTCACTTGAAAAATGACCAAAATTGTTAATGTTATTGCGATTGTTAATTAATATTCATCTATCAGTAATGAAATGTTTAATATTTTATTCTCATTACGTAAGGCGACGACAGTAATAACGATTTTTCGTCACCGTCTACGGATGATATGTAATAAATTTTATCGCAATAACCTAAATTTTCATGTACTTTACTAGTTGATTAATATTTTATGTATAATATAAATGATACTTTTCTTACCCTAACAAGACTGGTCTTGTTAGAATAGGTCCGCAGAGCAGAACTAATTTTTAACAGACGAGTCGCCATTTCTGCAATGTATCCTTCGACTCAAAGCCAAGAGTAGGTAATACGTGTGACCAACTTCCTTGGTAAGAATAAAATCTTCCTAAATAACTTATAAATTTTTATTGCACATACATTACAACATGTTCGGATTTTATCTAACTTGAATTTTCACACTAGAAGATCAAGAAATACTACAGGCTTGAATTATAATAAAAAATAGTTACACAGTCGTGATAGGAAATAAAATTACAAGGGAACCATTGTGAATGTAGCTTTACAAATTAATTGGCGGGAATCATTTTGTACCTTTCTATAGTCGCAAGTATCGTGCTTGACAAGATGCATGTGTTTGATGCTAAACAATACCGGTATACTGTTTTACTAAAATAAGTTAACGTATTTTCACATGTTATTACTAAATAAATATAAACTGTTCACATTTACGTTGTACGAAGAAATTCAGTGTCATTTTTTCCGATGGAGGACATAACCGACACGAAAGAAAATTTGGCGCAATCAATACGACTTTTGAATCAAGAAACTACACAGAGAAAATCGTTTTTGAGGTTAAGTACAAAAAGCACTACGCCAAAGAGGATATCCTTGCAACAAAGCAGTCACAGTCGCAAAGATGTTGAAGATTCGAACCAGCTCAATGATGCGCATGCATCGAGGATGTCTACGAGAAATTATCTTGGTACAAAGATAATGAAGGGTCTTGACTATTCGGACGTGGACATTTCTTTAACCATGGCACCTCACGAATTACGCGATATAATGGCAACTTCAGAAAAAAATGATATGACCCTTCGCGAAATTATGGAAGATAGCAGCGTGACAGGAATCATTTTAAAAGCCAACGAGCCATGGCGGGAGGCTAACACGAAACTTTATTATGATTTCTTACAGTGCGTGCAGGCTCATCTTTCTGAGCTACAAGTATTCGATACTATAGCAGATTTTATACAGAGTTGTACCGATACTTTGGAAATGATGAGAGGTAGGAGTTGTTTTTAATACATATATAATTTATATGCAATGTCAAACAAAATTTACTTATTCACTATTATTATGTATTTAGGTATGCAAGCAAAAGTTGAAAATACAGCAATATCTTCAGAGGAAATATCTTTAGAAAATGAAAGAAACACATGGAGACTAGTATATTGCCTTTACCAAAATAGAATAAATGCGTCAAATTTTGATAATCAGATGGACGATAATACAGAAGTTACTTATATTTCAGAGAAAGATATAATAGAAAATTTATATAAAACTGATAGTCAGATAAGAGAATATCAGTTAATCATAGATTGGTTAGAAAAAAACGCATTAGATCAGGCCGATAGATGCCCAACCGTGGAGGGTTTTACTGATAAAACAGTTGCTTGGGAAAATACACTATATCAATTGCAGAACCGGAATTTAGGAATTTCTTTCGGTTCTTCTCGGCATTTGGTATCTTCTATGGACCCTGATGCTCCTATAAGAGAGGGCAAACCTCTACATGATTTAGATAGGGAAGATGACGTTAGACTTGAAAAACGGATGTTTGTAGAAGTTCGATGCGGTCGTCTTCAGAAAGCACAAGCATTATCTATACACTGTGGTCAACCATGGAGAGCTGCATGTTTGTTAGGATGGATACCTCATCATGATCCAAACTATAACAATCCTTTGACAGATTCCAAGATACCAATCGAGGGCAATCCTAATAGAGATCTTTGGAAGCTATGTGCTTGGGAGTTTTCACAGGATAAGCGCATAGGTAATGAAACGAACGGACATGTTACTATTATTGCTATGTGCTATGATTTTATGACTAATTTAATTTATCCCACATACAGGTCAATTTTATCGTGCCATTTATGCTAGTCTTTGTGGTAATGTGCAACAGTTATTACAAGTTGCTTTATCTTGGCAAGATGCATTATGGGCTTACATGAAAGGTCTCTTGGATATCAAAGTTGAAACAGAGGTAAGAGATACAATGCCAAAAAATCATATACCTATGCCAGAAGAATATTGGAAGAATGATGTTTCATTAGAGGAAATATTTAAAGAACTTCTTGCATCAAAGAACGAGCTAATACGTACTCAAGCTAATAAACCAGATCATCTTATACAAAAATATTTAATATTAGATCAAATTCCAAAATTAATGGAAGAAATTGAAAGCATGATAGATCTAGGCACCTGTGATTCACAGTTTTTAAGGTTCTTAGCACATTTGGTACTCTTTTTACGACAAATTGGAAAGAATACACAAGATAAAATAGGAGATAAAGTATTACAAGCGTATGTTAAAGTTCTTATTCAGATAGGAGATCCAATCCTGATTGCATTTTACACAGCCACCTTACCTCAAGAAGATCAAGTATCAAATTATGCCTCATATTTAGAAAATGTCACAGATTATGAACAACGAAAAAGATGTTTGACTGCTGCAGAAGATGCTAATTTGAATGTTGAAGCCATAACAAAGATGGTTGTAGAAAGTATACGTAAAAAAAATACAGAGGTTGAGCCTACTGATTTAAAGGGTGCTATCACGGATGCAGATATGGAAAAGATTAATGCTTTAGATTGGGTTATTTTCTATCAGAGCCAACGAGAAGAAGCACTGTGGCAAACTAACGCACTCATAAGATATTTTCTCACTAATGAAAAAATTGATGCTGCACGAAAGGCTTTTAATAAGGTATAAAAATATAATCAAATAATTTGTATTATGACTAGCTGATTTAATTTATGAGTCTCTGTATATTTTAAATTACATTTAGAAAATATGTGATATATTTCAGATTCCACCAGACTCTATTGAATCAGTTATGGCTGAATATCCAACTATAGACAACACAATTGCAAACCTAACAATAACTGATAATTTGTCAAAAAGGGCAGCAAGTGCAATTCGAGAATATCTGTGCTATAAAACATATCTTGACGCACAGGAAGGCTTTTCAGAGTGGTTTTCTCATTTCCATCATGGTAAACCGACTCCGTTGGAAGAATTATCAACGTACGCAACATTTACGGAGAAAGTTGCTTATGATCATAAGAAGGCACAATATAACATAGAATTAGATAGATGGAAATGTACGATGCAACATCATACCAAGGTATGTTTCAGAGTATATAAGAACCATTTTTTGAATCAAATGAAAGCTACGAAACTAACGTTATTTTATATATTTTTTATGTTAGGCAGTTAAGCAGCTGTTATTTAACGTTTTGTTATTCCCTGATGGCGGTTGGCTCGTTGACTCGAACACTAATTCAGGCGAGCTGTGCACACCGGAAGATGTATTAAGAGAGCACCAGCTAGAAAAGCTGCGAGAGCTGTGTATTCCGAAAATTGCACTTTTATTGCACACCGTGATGTCTGAAATGAACGAACATGCCGGTTGCATTCAATTAGCGGATATTCTTGCGTGCGAGCAGTATCAATTGTATAGAGTATGTATTTTAATTCTTCCATAGTTTGCCATCATAAATGTATCATTGTAAACATAATATATTCTAAGATTTATTTTTTTGCAGGTATTCCCTAAGGGACGATTACGGGAAATATTTAAAAAGATTTGCGAATCATCTCTAATATTAATGGATCAGAAAAAAGATCCATGGGGATATCCCAAGTAATGTCTCTGTAAAATATAAATGCAATACATTGAATACGCCTTTTTATAAAATTAGTTTATTGTCAACCACAAAAAGTGAATATAAAATTTGATACAATGTTTAATAATCCATAATAATTATCGTCAAGTGCTATCGTTTTTACTTTATCTATTTTTTTTAAATAAGCGCTCCGCATTTGTAATCTAGTCGTACCGTCGATCATTTGCAATGTATTTCTCTTGACCAGCGTAACAGAATTAACGTTTACCTACATTACTATAATTTATATTTTCGAAGATGTATTTAAACTTCATAATTATGTGGATATGGATTAAATAAAGAATGGAAATTCATAGAGTGTTTTTGAAGACGAGAAACAGCCTGTTGATTCTGTCGCGCTCGATATTACCGACAGATGGAACGATGTCGAAGGGATAAGTAGAGAATGTGGTGACCTCTTCCCCCGATTAAAGCGCCACCTTTACGACTGTACCGATTTCTATGTCGACCTAAGCGCCCTCGGCACTAGTTGTTACTACCGCTATTTCGTGTTACCTTTCTTCTTCTTACCGCTTGTGCTTGAGTAGCGAGGTCGAACACCAAAGTTCTTATTATAAGTATTTTGGAATAAATCGTTACCTTTACTATTAAATATTAGTCTTCTCATTCATTTCTATTACAACAGAGTTTTATATAAACAAAACCTATGAGAAGACGTAACTCGCGCCATCTGTTGTGAAAAATATTCAATCATTTTTAATACCATTTTAAAAATTATTTTAACTGGAAGAAAAAATAAAATTCATTTAATTCATCTTATTTTCGTCGAAAAATTGAAAAATTTCTTACCTTTTCGCAAATCATCCGCGTTATCTATTATCGCTAATTTATCTTATCTATCATCATCAGCATGACCATTTAAGCGCCATTATTGTATTTCTTTATTATTGTTACAGTTCTTAGAGGACTTTGTCCAGAACTAATAATAAACATCTACATCTATCGCTACTTCTACATCTAAATGTATCGCTCTCTCTCTCTCTCTTTCTCTCTCTCTCTCTTGCATTCACACTTTCACATTATCGTAATATAGTTATGTACACTATTCTTTTTCTCTTTCTTTCTCCCCTTTCTCTCTGTCTCTCACTCTCTCACACGCTCTCACTCTAGAAATAATGTTTTGCGTACCTAAGATTAAGATTGAATCTCGGTAAAGCGTTATTTTATTATACCTTTTATATCATTAACAACAACGTACATGTAAATGAAGTGAATGCTTGGAATATTGAAATTGGATGTTAGTGTTTGACTTTTCCTTTACGTTAGAGATATACTACAGTATTAGTAAATGTATTTCGATTTACAAGTTTCTTTTTTTTTTGTTTTTTACTAATCTTACAGATTCGCATTCGCACTTGTTCTTGGCGTGTATGTCTCGAAGGAGAGTTTCAAAAAAAAAACTAAACTCGTGGAGTGTGGGGGATGAGACGTGCTGCTTCGAGACTATAATCTCGCATAATAATTCCGTGGATCGTCCGAAGTGAAAAATCGGAGGAGACGCGGTGGATCGTTTAGAACATGAACAGCCGACTACAAACGGAATTTTATGTGTGTATATATATATATTATTTATATATAATCATTTTTTTCTTACGTTTTCTTCCCTTTTATCTTTCCTTCGATTCAGATCGCAAACGATGGAATGCAGAGTCAAAAAAGAAAAATCTACATGGCGAAGATCGCGATAATTTCGAAACGATAACGAAACGTTGAAAGAACGTGTGTTTCATGTATACGTATACGTGTCAGGTGTTTGTGTATGTGTGTTCGTGCTTTAAGGCTGACAAGTACATACGAGAAAGCGAGTGAATTCTTTTTCGAATGTTCTTCCTTCCTTCCTTTCTTTTTCTTTCTTTTTTTTTTTTTTACTTCCCTTCCTCTTTTGCTTTTTGTTCACGAGATAATATATGGCACAATTGGGCGAGGGGGGAGTTGATCGGTACGTATAAATCGCGTTAAAAGAGGCAACTGAAAGGCCTTCCAAAACTTTTGCAGAGATTTCACGTTCTTCCAGTCGAAGAAAAAAAAAAA
>JAIFRP010000006.1:4502480-4514962 GCA_032403825.1 Odynerus spinipes | reverse complement strand
AAAAAAAAAACAGGGTGAGGAGGAGAGGATCGTTGCACACGCGTTTCCCTTTTCCCTTATCTTTAGCGGAATTCTGTCTAGCGATGACGACGAATACTATCCGAGACCGTACGCCGATTAGAAAATTCGTTCGAGAAAGATGAGAACCGAGAAGTTACAGCGAAACGCCGCACTACGTTTCGTTTCGAGAAGAAGGAGGCGAAACTGGAGAAACGCTTCTTTTTCCCCGGCCACGTAGCGGCGACTTCTTTCTTTACGAGGAATTAATTAACTATGATTATGCTACGTCAGCGATGTCTTCGAATTCGAGAATCCGATCGGTCCCGCGGCGCGGATTTATCCGTCCGCTAAAACTACTATACCGAAACAAGACGCGCGCGCGTTTATTCGCTATCACCGTCGTCCTATAAAACCTGCGGCTGGCACGTACAACCTTTTTCGTTTTCTTTTGCGTAATCAATAATGAACAATAATAGATCTAGTCGTATTTTAAAACAATAATGATGATGAAACGGCGATTGTAATAGTAATCATAATAATCATAATAGTAATAATAATGATAACATAATATTTTTAACGTAATCCGTAATAATAGCAATAATAATAATTATTATTGTTATATGACAATAATTATAATTCTTAATAGTCGTGTGTAGTAGTAGTAGTAGTAATAATAATAATAATAATAATAATAATAACAATGGTAGTAAGTAGCGGCGATGACAATAATATTAATAATAATTATAATAATAATATTCATAATAGTAATAATAATAATAATAATAATGATAATAAGAATAATAGTAAGAAGAAAAAGAAGAGGAGAAAGAATAAAAACGAAGATAAAAGAGAGTATGCATCGCAATCAACGTCGTTACTCTACGTATCTCGAATAATCGGGTGTACGTATATGCATATATTATGTAGTTACGTAGATTACATCACAATATAGTTACACTGTACATTAATTAATATTGACGCTCGTATCAGTGTACGTGTAGTACGTGGCTTCTTTCGCGTATACGCGTCTATACTTTTGCGTACCGTATACGTACGTAATTTATGTGTGGGGTGTGTTAGTGTGTGTGCGTGTGTATTGTGTGGAAATGTGTAGGTGGTGTGCACATGCGCTATCCATGAAATATATCGCCGATACATTGTACAAATCCATTATATACATAAAATAAATTATTATCAACATTAAGCTAGCTACTGTCTACCTGTCGCCTGTTTTTTTAGCGAGCCCTAACAGAACACGGGCGCAGATACATCGATGATGATAATTGGCTCTCTCTCTCTCTTTCTCTCTCTCTCTCACTCGCGCGCACTCGCTAATTAATTAAATCTCATTCTCACTCATTATCTTGCATACATACATACACACACGCACGCACACGCTCGCTTCATCTCTCTCTCTCTCTCTCTCTCTCTCTCTCTCTCGTTCTCTTTATAAAATTATATTAGGTACCGCGTATATAATTGCACTGATTATAAATAACAAAGAAAAAAGATTGTGTGTGAAAAAGGAGACGTAAAAATTATCGAGCTTCGCGCCGAGCCAGCACACGAGGGCGACTCGTGAGAAAACTGAAGACAAGTCCGAGCTTTGCCTCCCGCCCCGCGAAAACGCTATTTGGCACATAAGTATTATCACATCGAGCTCCCCCCTCCACACGTCCTTCCCGACGAACTAAAAAAAGCCTTCTTCCGTTTCCCGTTTCAATTTTATTTTATTTTTTTACTTATTATTATCTTACTTGTGTTTTTTCTTTCCTCCTTATCACCCTACGAAAACGATTCGGTATACGCATTTTTATTAACGATATATCATTCCCCTTGGATTTAGCAAAATCGAATGGATCCTCTTCCGCACTGATCGTCTTTGCTGACAAATAAATAAACGCTTAACTTTCACGCGAGATTTTTTTTAACATTCTTATCTTTATCATTTTTACCATATTTTTTTTCACATCTTCTCTCACTCTCTCTCTTTCTTTCTCTCTTTCTCTCTCTCTCTCTCTATATATATATATATTTCTCTCGTTTTCTTATTAAATTATAAAGGATGAATAATAAATTAATGGCGAAAACATTATGTAAGTACCTAAGTTTCTCTTATATTTCTTCTTCTACTACACCCCGTCACTTTCTCTCTCTTTTTCTCTCTTTCTTTTTTTTGTCTATCTTCATTATTTTCAAGGGGAGCGGATGCGTCGCTTCCGAATCGATATACTAATTAAAAAGTCGACGACGATCGATTTATAATGTTAAAATGTAACGTGTCGTACCTTTCACTCGATTTCACATTCTCTCTCTCTCTCTCTCTCTCTCAGCAGTACTACGGATAAATCGTGGTATCGTTTTGTTATTCGAGGCGACCACGCGACATTAGAAGGAATTAGGAACCAGACCTTTGCACCGACGGCGCGTTCGTGCGTCTCGAACTGGGAAGGCGCGATGGCCTTATTCGGGAAGGATCGAGAGAAAGCGAGAAGAGGAGGAGAGGAAGAAGAGAAGAGGATTCGGGACAAAGAGAGAAGGCGTTAAAGACAAAATTATAAAACAAGAGATCGGAGAAGCGCTCGTGTCCGTTGAATCTCGTAATAACGTTTTATTTTGAACGCGACATATTCGAGATCGTCGTCTCGAGGACGTGGCGCGCACGAAGAGGCGAAAATTCACGCGGAAAGATGGCACAGGTAGAAAAAGAAGGGTCTATATCACAAGTGTCGAAGGGAGAGAGGGTAGTAAAAGATAAATCGGGCTCTCTCTTCCGTAGGCGTCTTCGTCCATCTTTCTCTGTCTTTCTCTCAGAAGGAATAAAGTATGGAGAAGAAGAGGAAGAAGAAGAAGAAGAAGAAGAAGGAGCGGAGGACGATGGTCGAGCGTGCTTCCTCGAGTGCGCTTCGTGCGCGGCGCGTGGAGGAGGATGAAAAGGAGGAAGAGGAAGAGTGCGCAGCTTTGGTTACCAGTACAACTCGTGTCCGAGTCTGGAGGAGGGTGAGCAGGAGGTGGAGGAAGAGGAAGCCGCGACCGCCGCTGCGGCGGCAGCCGCGGCCGCGGCTGCGGCCACGGAATACGCCGAGGAGGATGAGGAGGAGCTGGTGGAGGTCGAGGAGGAGGGTAACGCCGTTGCTCCGGGTGGCCAGAGGTGGCCTTGACCCGGAGCAGCCACGTTTCAATCCTCGTCGTGATGCCGCGGACTGGCGTCGTAGCCACCGATCGAGCCCGAGTTATCCGGCGAGAAGTTCATCATGTCCGTCGGCGACAAACTGTCCTGAGGATAATAGAAGGACGGGTGATCGGAACTCGGGCCGGCACCACCACCAACACCACCACCGCCACCACCACCGTTCAACATCGTCGCAGGTGGCGAGACCGACGGCCTCGCCGATGGACCCGCTCCACCCGCAGCCCCGCCACTTCCTCCGCCGCCGCCGCCACCGCCGCCACCGCCGCCACCTCCAGGCCCGGTGTGATGCTGCGCGCTCATCTCCGAGCCTACCGGCGAGAGGAAACCCATCTCCGGGCCACCTTCCCGACACCATAGCTGCCTCATCTCCTGCCGTCGTTGCCGCATCAGCGACTTGTACTCGGATATACGCATCTTCTTCCCGTCCACTATGCACGTCCGCTTTGGCCGCGGCCGATACCTGTAGTCCGGGTGCTTCTCCATGTGCAACTTCGACAGTCTCGATTGTTCCTCGTAGTACGGCTGCTTCTCCGAATTCGACATCGCCTTCCACCGGGCACCTGATAGCAAGTCGAGAACATACGTTTTTCGATAGAGTGCAATTCGTTAAGCCGCCATTCAGGATCTCGTAAAAGATCATACCCACCGAGTATCTTTGATATGTTCGAATTGTGCATGTCCGGGCAGGCCTTCAGGATCTTCCGTCGCTCGTCCTTGGCCCACACCATGAACGCGTTCATAGGTCGCTTTATGTGCGGCTTGTTCTCACCCTCCCTTTTCTGCTGCCTCACCATTTTAGCTGAGGAAAGAAGAAGCCCTGGATGTCACGTTGCGCGCGATTAACGTCGTGAGAACAGAATCTGATTTCGAGAGCGACACCTGCCACTCCTTCTCTCTCTCTCTCTCTCTCTCCCCTCATCCTTTCATTCTTTCATTCTCTCTCTTCTTCGCTCACACACGCTTGTTTCTTCGCTCGCTCTCGCTTCAGACTAGAACGTAATATCAAGCCGATTTGTATCTCAACGATCCGCTTACCTTTTTCCGTTATGTCTTCTGGCACCTTATATCCGGGATCTCGCCACACTGCAAGCACACGATAAGAGAACGTTAGGATTCGCTGCCGGGAATTCTGTTATAGCCACGCTCACTATTATCTCGCGGTATATTGATTTCGGGAACGTAAAAAAATGGCGAAGAGAAATACAGAGGATGGACCATTTTTATTTGTTTTGCGAAGTAAAAAATATCAGGCAACCAAGACAGTTCTGTTGATATTTACGATTAAAATAATAATGCAGTTATTTTTGTTTATAATAACTCTTCTTCCATACTTTCTACGAGCCAATAAAATGTTATAAAATGTAGGTGCGAAAGGGAGGCAAATTTGTACTCACTGTGAGGCGTCGAGAGGAAATCCTGCTCCTCTTGCGGCGTGTCCTCTCGAGAGCCGGAGTGTTTGATCGGTCGTTGCGTTTGAGGCGAGGGTGGCATCGCACCCGCGCTCGGTGGTAGCCCGTAAATTCCGTGCATCGCAAAGTGCTTCTCCACGGCGGCAACCGCCGCGGCCGCGGCGGAACCTCCTGGACCACCGGCATCGTCTTTGGCCATTACCTTGCCCACTGTTTAACACGGAGCGGATCTTATATATTTTCACTCCTTTTTTTATGATCCTTGCACTTTGGTATTACGAATAACGACGGCACAAAGATTTTTATATTATTTCAACCTTTTGCGGACGGCTGGCTGCGGGTAGCAGACCGAGCATATTTAGCGTTCAGAACTTGGATGTATGTATTGTTTAGAGTACAAAAACCACAAACTGATCTTATCGATAAAAAGGTATCAACGAATGTCACGCAAATCATTTAGCAGAAGTTTGGTTTTGTATAATAAAGTTTATAAGCGTTACAACCGAATATTCCAGCCTTCCCCATCAAATACTCCCAAGACTCTCCCTCGCGCGTCGGACAGTCCAATCCGCAAAGGATTAATATTTGATTCTACTTACTGGACGAGGGTAGAGAACTAAGATGTGGCGGAAGGCCGGCGTATGATAACGCCGGCAGGTAATTCCTGGGTATCGGAAGACCAGGAGGGAAAAGTTTAGGCGCCGTCGCGGCTAAGGGTTGTTCCTGTTGACCGCTACTCCCGGCACCAGTCGAGTGCGAGTCGCTTCCAGGCGACGAGGAGGATGCCGTCGCACCGGACGACGAGGATTTCGGTTTGGTGAGGTTCAACGGGGCGTCTAGGTCCTGCAAAGGCGCTGCCGTTGGTGCGACGGCCGACGAGATCGGCATAGGTGACGATTCTTTTTCCATTTGCGTCGTCATCTGCGCCAAATGCGCCGTGGCCCAGCTTGGACCGTCTCGATGGTTACCGATCATCTAAGAAAATACATCGTTCCGTTTTTTTAATCCATTTATTCGACCGCGTTATTCGAATATTCTAGTTTTATCGTTACTCGACTTCATCGGTTTAAATTATATCTCGTAATAAAAAAAATTAATAAGCAACTAGATCCGAGCGTTCGAAAGACAACGATAAACAATAATTAGTAAAAGTTTACAGTGCAGTCACGTTCTCGGGAGCAGTTGTGTCGGCTGGTTACGAGAAAATTACGGGTGAATTTACATTCATGCGTACGTACATTGGCGATGGAGTTGATATGCTTGTTGCCGGTGGGCGCGGTCGACGTGGCCGACGGCGGTGGCATCGACGACTGGACCGGTAGCCTGAGCTGCTCGAGAAACGGTAGGAACATCAGCGATTGCGGCCCCGACATGCTCAGCTGACTCTTTGTCATCTGCGCCTGCAGCTCCTGAATATTGTGCTGCATTATGTGCTCTTGTTGCCGTTTCAAGTGCTCCGTCTGTAGCCGTTGCATTTCTATTTGTTTCTGCGTGTCCACGCTCATGTGCGGTGGATACGACTATAAACGAAAAATATAACAAAATGTTACATTCATTTTTGATGGCTAATATTAGGTGGATACTTTTTAAATCTTTGTTAAACTTTAAATAACACGTAGTAGTCGTCGTTATAGTTTTTAATGCGATTAGAAAAACTATGAAATATCGTAACGATTTATGAAAGTTCCATTAAAATTTTCAATTACAAAAAGTAATTAAAAATAATTTCTAAATAATTCTAGTTTCTAATATGATTAGAAAAAAATGTAAAATATAATAATGAGAAATATAACGATACATCGATATCTAATCGAAACTTTAAACGATAATAATTCATTACGTTTCCATTCTTTTTTGCAAACCTCGTTTAAACTAGAACGAATGTAAAATAATTACGACACGCACGCTAGGCAGGATCGAGATCGAGACGACGCGCCACGCACCTCACGATTTCACTGATCGTGCTCGATGGACTGGAATATCGATTTCATCCATATGCTAATACGGAAGCGCTTAGTAACTTGTAGCGCGAGTCTTGTAACATTGTTGCGTAGAATATGCATACGCGCGCGTTTATCTTTCGCTTAGGTATTTATTTCGCATGATTCGCTCGTTAGATCGGATCGATCAATTTCGTTTTTCTAAGTCTTTTTCCTCGCAGGGTGAGTGGAGGGGGTAGATGGTTCACATCCGAGTTCATTCCTATTGACCTCCCGGAACGTTTACGAGCATTGCATAACCGTAACAAGACTCACTTTTTTATTGCTCTCGGTGAACAATAATTCATTCATCACGCGTCAAATTATGCAAACGACGTGTCACGTTTCGAGCTCGACATTGTGATCCCTACTCCATTCGAAGTGAGCAAAGATTTTCGTAAAAACTCGAATACTTCCTCGTTCGTTACATATGATCTTAAGAGGTAAAAAGAGAAATTAATAATGCAAAGTGGAATTATGTCCTATGCAACATTGTCGGTTAATGATGAAGTTTATCGATGCTATCATGAACGAGAAAAAACAAAGGACGCAGAGATCTCGTCGGAGAATAAATCGTAGGTGATACTTTGTCGAGCGTGTGTGTTAAAGAGGAAAAAAGAAACGAGGGAACAAGAAGGAAATAATATATACTCGCGAAACTTGATCGCGACGCGTATCTTAGAGCGAATAGGTATCGATTAAACACGCTGCGGCACGGATAACGAACGCGCGTCACATCGTTCGAGATAACGGCCATTCGTTTCCGCGAGGATAATTGGTCGATGCATTATCTCGAGGTACCATCGTCATTTGCGGAAAACGAATCGCTCTCGTCGAACGGCGTATACTTCGCGTGACTCCTTCGACGGAGGATGCCTATTAATCGAGATAACTCCTGCATGTGTCGCGTATGTGTGTGTGTGTGTGTGTGTGTGTGTGTTAAGAAACATTTTCGCTCTTTCCCTTTCCCCCTCTCTCTTTCTCTCCATCATTCTTCTCTCGAGATGCACCGATGACCCTCTCCTCTCTGATCGTATAGGGTCGCACAAACGCAGCGACGATTTAACATAGGTAATATCATTGTACTCTCTTACCTACGGGCCGGCTGGCTATGATCCAGATACGCTTGAAGTTTAAAGTCTATTTTAGACGATAAGGAAGACGTTTATTCATCCAGCCTCCGGCCGGTGCCCGGAGGCGTCACATGCGAATATTAGGTACTCTCTCTCTTTCTCTCTCTCTCTCTCTCTCTCTCTTTCTCTCTTACTTGTGTCATCTCTCTTTCTCTCTCTTTTTCTCTTTTACAAGAGAGAAGAAGAGAGAAAGAGGAAATTAATCCTGGATGCTCGATGCTCAACACAGCGGGATCGGTGAAAGTGATTTACGATTTGTACAAGACAAGTGCGTGTCCTTTGTCGTAACGACGGACGTCGTTAAACGAGCATCCGTGTTGAGCTCACAATGCTCGAAGAGAACCAGTAGGAGAATAAAGCACGGTAATGCCTGTTCCGTCCGCGGCTATACTCGCGTATAAACCCGAATCGGTGACAAATTAAATCCTATTTTATACGTCCGTTTCTCCGCTACTCGATTTATTTCCACTTCATGGAACCGATTTCTACGATTTGCGACGTGTGAAAGGGGAAACGATTGCGGACACAAAGAGGTAGAACGTACGAGTGAATTATAGTTACCGTACACTATTGCTAAGTCCTTTATCTTTACGACGCGAACCGAAGATCGATAATGGAATTCCTTTTCTCTCTTTCTCTCTCTCTCTCTCCTGCTCTCTCTCTCTCTCGCTCTTCTCCTTTTTTGCTCGCTAATATACTATTATACTATTTTAGGAAAGCAAATTACTAATTATGTTTACGACTTATTTGCCCGTGTATTTTTACGATTTATGGAATCGAGGAGAAGGTATTGTCATTTTTTTTAAAGGACTAGTTATCGTTTTAATATTGCCAATACTTTTTCCTCGACCCGGTCACCGTACCAAGCACTTCATATTTATGATATAATCGATCTCTCGAGCTCTCGTTTAAACAGGTGCAACTTTCGCGCCACGATCGGGATTCTCCGATCCCGCGAGAAGCAAAAGGAATAGGAATAAGAAGAAGCAAAGTGGAGGAGAGCCGATGGGACTTCATTATTCATTTGCAAAGTTCAGTTATGCCGATGATACGTATCCATGACAGCTATACCGCCCACAGGGGCTAAATATAAACAGGCGGGGTGCCAGCAAGTTCCATTCACATTCACGCACACAAGCTACCGGCCGGTTTAGTAAGTGAGCATAAGAATATGAGGAGCCCCGTTCTGAATATGCATCCGCGCATTGACGCCAACTGCACCGCCTAAACTTAGCCACGCAATTACCGAAACATACCTACTACCCCCTTGTGTGTTTGTGTACGTGTATGCACTAGGACCCCATAATCGTCCTTCTCAACCGGACAAAAACGATCCCTCGCGATTAGAGCGGAATTATCTAGCGCAGGTTGTTGGCGTGGATCTAATAGCGTACAAAGTTACTACGCGACACGGTTGCTAATTTACAAAGAATGTTTGAAACGTTTTCTTCAAATTAATATCACACAAAGTCAGCGATGGACGGTTTGGCACGAATGAATATTTTTCTTTTAAAAGTAGGTAGTCTAACTTTTTAGTCGGCAGGAGAAAGAAAAGGGAAAATGAGGAACGCAAAAAAGCGAGATGGACTATCCTACGGGATGAGAAAGGGAAAGAGAGTGTGCGAGGATAAAAGCCGCGAAAATTTAGATCTAGATTTAGAATCGGAGGCACTGGAGTGCAAGGGGACATGCAGGATGACGTAGCCCCACCGGAAGTGGTTCATACTTCACGCGCGTTATAAAGACTGTCACTGGTGTACTGTCTAAAATTACGTCGCGGCCCGTCGACGTGGGTAACTTCGACGTGGACCGGGGAGAGGCAAGGATAAGCGGAGCGAGTTGAGAGAGAGAGAGAGAGAGAGAGAGAAAGAGAGAGGTGAACGGAACACGAATGAAGAAAAGAGAAGGAGAGAGAGAGAGAAAATTGGTACCGATTAAAATCCTGATACCGCGTTAATTCGCGGTGTGTCGGATTAAAAGGCTCGACGTCGAGCCGCGCGTCGAGTTTGAACAAGTTGAACTGTTGATCGAGAGAGAGAGAGAGAGAGAGAGAGAGAGAGAAAGTAAAAAAGAGAAAGAGAGAGAGAGAGAGATAGTTGGGGTGACTTGAATAATCGATCGATGGGTGCCTGGAAGCATGGATCCCTCCCGGTGGTACGGTTATATGGGATGCAAAGTGAAACAACGGGCAGCGGGAGCAAACGACAAAAAGCGCTACTGCACTCTTAATGGAATTTTAAAAGAGAGGAGACCGGAATTCGAGGATGACGAGGACGCGCAGCAGGGGTGGCCGTGGAATACATAAATTATGGAGCCGCTTTGAACGGGATTCGCTGCTACAGCAACGAATACTCTCTCTCTCTCTCTCTCTCTCTCTCTCTCTCTCTTTCGCTCATTCTCTATCCATCTCGCTCTCTTTGCTACCGCTTCCACGGTACGCTGCAATGAAACTTGTAAATGCGGAATCTAGGCCAACCGGAAGCGGTATTTTCGTGGCGGCGCTTTTCGAGTAGAAGAAGAAGAGCGGTCTTGTCGTTGTCGTCGTCGTCCGCCGTCGTGGTGGTCACCATTGCCAGGTAGCGGTGTCTTTAGAAGAGTTATTGGCTATCACGATGATCCTTTACTACTTGTTTCGCAAACGAGTTTTCTTGACCCCTTCGGCGTGACCCGTATTATTATTTAAAAAATGCTTGTAAATAATGATAGGAGAAACGTACGTTTATTTCTCTATGAGAGTTCGAACGCGTTAATAATTAACGGACGATTATTGTCCGTAAGAAACTCGAGTAACGTTCCTGCGAAAGACAATGACTTTCATTGTCGTCGCGTAGAAATCATTAAAATGATAGGAACTGGCGCGAAAACCCGGTTAGATTAGAGTTCGATGAAATTTTCGAATGGACGAATCACGATTCACCGAACGATACGAGAGATTCGATATCGTCATTGCTCCCCGGTTGCCCCGTGGAATCCATAATCGTAGATCAGAGCGCTAGCGCATACGCCACTAGGTATATACCATAAAGCGTGAGCTCGCTTATAGGTACGCATCTATGTATGTATGTATGTATTATACATTTGTGTGGGTATAGGCGAGCTTGCAACGCGAGATATTTTCGGATATCTTTATTGGCCGATGTTTATTATCTATTCGCCGCCTCTAATCCTTTTGATATTCCACGACGGCGGATAAACAAATTGCACGATTACCAATGTGAATGCACGCGCGCGCGCGCGCGCGCGCGCGAACGCAGAGGTTAGAGGCATCCGACCGGTTTCTCGAAAGCGCTAATATTAATAATTCCCTTTGCACGAAACCGATATCGGGTTATAATATCCGAACGCAGAGCTATCCGCTTCTGCCGGCGCGCGTAATGCGCACGCGGAGATAGCGCAGATGAAATGGAAACGTGTACGAAGCTCGCGTGTTCGTTTATACACGCGTATTAGATGCTCCGAGTGCAGGATGATGTACAAAGGCGACTTTGTCTCGTTATTAACGCGCCGTACTGTTTCCCGATCAATTGTGATACTGTTTGTGAAACAAATCGTTACTAATCTGTCCTCTCGACGGTAGTAGATACGTAGGTATGTGTGTGCTTCGCTTTGGTCGATTATGCGAACGTAAGAGAATTTCCATGAGGTCTGTAGTAAGAATTGTAAGATTTTTTAATTTTTATTCCAATTACGCAAACGTAGGAGAATTGTGATGAAATCCGTATAAAAATGCTTATATTCTTAAATTTTTATTTTTATTATACGAACGTAGTAAAATGTTTGTGGAATTTCTATGAAAATGTTTAAACTTCAATTATTATAAACACGATACATTTATGTTCCATTATTCCTATGTTTGGAACGAAAAGCGTTCCGCTTTGAGACACGAGTAAATGGAAATGGAATTATTATAAGAACGAGTATCGCTGGATGCTGCACGTAACAACCTTCGGGAAATAGTTTATAAGCCTTCGTTTCAGCGCTTTAAACCTTTAACCATCGAGTAGTCGTCGTTTTGCACCGTCCTTTACGATTCTCTCTCTCTCTCTCTTTCTCTTTCTCTTTCGTTTCTCCTCATCGTGCATGCCAAGCGACACGAATACCATCGTTGACAGTTCAGATGTAGGTACGTTCGGAAAAGCTTCGCTCTCGAGATGACGATGATGAAAGTTTAGTTGTTTTTCCGTAGGTTCAACGTTTCGACGCTCTTCAAATAATTATTACTCTCGCGTAGTACGTATGTACATACGTAGTAATCGGCGAAGATCAAAGCGGAGGGATAATTATTATCCGTTATCGATCGTCGGTACGATCGACGAGAGGGGTGGAGCTCGATGGTATCGTCGATGTCGATAACGAGTATTCTTCCAACGTTCGTCGCCATTGTCGTCGAGCGAAATAACACCCACGTAATCCATCCTTTCGCGGATCAAACAGATGGTAATCCGGAGGTGCGAAATCCGGACTACAAAAGAGAGACTCGAAAGAATAGCTCCGGGTGCTACAATGGATTGTTTCCGAACAGCACATGTATGTACGTGTGTGTGTGCTTACGTGTACGTGTACGTGGGAGGAAAATCCCTATAGGACAGAGAAAATAGCTGCGGTATCGTTCGACGGGTACATTTTGCAAATGAACTCGAAATCTCGCACGAGAATAGGGGAAATGGAGAGAATCGATTCGAACCGATGAGTACTTGGTGATAACAACAATCGTAGAAAATTATTTACGTCATTTAAAAAACAAGTAATATATATATATATATATCAA
>JAIFRP010000006.1:4477691-4490702 GCA_032403825.1 Odynerus spinipes | reverse complement strand
AGACGTAGAAAAGGACGGTAAACGTAACCCAAGTATACTCCATCCCTCTCGCTCTCACGTACAGTCGCACACCTGTGCCAATACAGCATGGCACAGAATCGCATAACAGGTGGAAAGGTAAAGGAGAGGACGAAAAGGGAGAGCAAGAGAGAGAATGAAAGAGGAGAGGAAGCCCCCACTCGAGGCGACCCCGACTCTGCCAACTCGAACATTACTATACGCCCTCCGCGACCCGAGAGGAGGAGAGAACGACGAGACTACCGCCTTCCTCCTACCTTCTCACTCTCTCTTTCTCTCTCTCTCTCTGTCTCTCTCTTTTGCTCTCTCCTTCCTACTCCAAGTCGATGCTTTCCTCCGAGGCGTGTACTTCCGCTTTAAACGTTGACGGCCGTCGAGGCGCCGTCGGCTCGCGCAAACGCCGTCGCTGCTTGCCTGCCTGCTAGCTTCCTTGCAAAGTCGTGTCTATTAGGACGCCGATCAAATGGTCGACGCGAAATGGTAAACGTGACTGAGAAAGAAAAAGAGAGAGAGGATATGTATGTTACATGTTTTATTCTCTATCTCTCTTTCACTCTCATCTTTCTTGATCTCAACGATTTTCCAAGAGCTTTCCCCATTAAACTTCATCTTCCTTCTATTTCTTGTTTTTATATATCCTTTTTATTACCTTTTTTTTTATAGAAGAGTCTACTCGAGGTAGAAAGTGTGAGAAGTGTCATCGATGTAGCGGCACTCATCGGTTATTAGCGGTCTCATCGTGAAATCTACTGATATTAAATTCAGAGAGAAAGAAAGAAAGAAAGAAAGNGAGAGAGAGAGAGAGAGAGAGAGAAAGATAGACGGTTTGATTTATGCAAAGACATCGATGCCCGGAAGAATTCGATTTATTGCCCGAGAGGTCGTTCGCTTTCTCCCGTCTGAATGATTTCGATGATCGCAACGTGCCTCGCGGCGATCGAGGCGTTTTTGTTTGAGATTTTGTATTCAGAATTCGATAAAAATCAGCTACTTTATTAAAAAAATAAATTAGTATATTCAGCAAGTTCGTATTCATAAATTCGTAACTTGTTTTTTTAATAAATAAATTGTTCCTAACCGATGAACAATGCGGGAGACGAGAGAGCGTCGTATTAGCGCGGTGAAAATAAAGATGAATAATCGAGTGGAAAGTTAGTAACAATCGGCCAATACATTTCCGTTTCGTTCTCCTTTCACTCGTCATTGTTTCGAAGAACGCATATATCGGAAGGCGTTTTCTAAGCAAAGTCGCGAGAGCGAAGTATTAGAAGCCGGTAGGTCAGAGTTTTGCAATTCACGGAGGTAGTTCGCAGCGTCATTCTCGCAAAGCGATTACATCGCTCTCCTCTAACGTGGAAACTTTCGAAAATCGAAATGCATTAATCTCTTTGACTCGTTGTTGTAACTTTGCCGCTACGTAATCGCGTTTACGCGACGCTTACTTCATTTTCTTATGAATTGGCACCTCGCATCGTCCCGCTTCTTTTTACAAGTTCTCCTATACAGGTATATTGATAATAATTTTCTTATACAAGTATATTATATAAGATCACGAACGATCGCTAAAATGTATCCAAAATCGTAACGATCGTTCTCGACTCTAAGTTTATAAAAATACTTGCTAATATTTCGCAGCTTTGTTTTGTCGGAATAAAGCTCGCATTTTTCGTTCACCAACCGCGAACTAATTTTACGTTTATCCTCGCTTCCGCCATGAAATATTCCCGAGTCGTTTTTTTTTAACGGTTGCGATTCGTTCATTTCACTCGTGCTAATCACGAAACCGAGAAAAGTACGTTTCCAAAAATACGATCATTTTTCAACGATGATTCCCCGAAAGCGTAACGAAACTCCCCCTATCGCAAAACTTGCAAGCGCATCGAGAAACGAAAGCGGCATCGTGTTGTTTGCTTAAACGCGTTCGCGGAAACTCGCCGTGAGCGAAATTTAGCGGGATATCAGGGAAGCGAGCAAGTCGTTTCCACAGCACGTAAATGACCGGCATAATAACGGTAATACACGTGCGTATTATCTGCACGCGTTGGCATTTTTGCGGGAACAGACGGGTTCCCTTTCCCGATCACGCCTCCTCATTGGAATTTCTTTTTTCCTTGGCAATGCCGATGGTAGTAGGTATCGGTGGTGGCGTCGGTGGCGGCATGCCGCTCGTATTTTCGCATCCACGCGATGACCCGTACGCCTCATTCGAGGTCAAGCGAGAACCATCGAGTCATCGCGATAGTACCACAACCTTACAGATAATATATCCTTTTCATCTCTATTTCTCCGCTATGGAATTCTCTTCCATCGTTTAGAAAGACTATAGCTGCATCTACTCTACCGTCGTTGAAAGAAAATTGTATGCATATTTTTTTATCTTTCTAAGAAATTTCCTTTAAATCCTATTACTATTAATCATTGTGTTGTTTTACTTTGATTTTGTTTTTTCTTAATTCCACTCGACGGCACAATGAGTGTCCGCCATTTATTGTCACACGTGTAGCAAAGCTACCGGCTGAATTCCCGAGCGCAATAATATTTCTTCGGACGGCATCCCGGCATATCTCTTTGCTCTTTTCTCTCTCTTTCTCTCTCACTCTCTCGCGATTCGCTTCTCTATGAGATAATTATAGAAAGTTTCATCGTAGCGCTGGATAGAAGAGGCGATACGAGAAGCCGAACGCCCGTCCGAACGTATTCGAGCGCCGGCGTCGTATTTTTATCCGCGCTCTCAACGAAAAACGAGAAAACGTCCGTTTGCATAAAATCATAGCGATAGTTTAAGCCGCGGGTAGAGTATCCTAAAAGATAAGGGCTCGTGGCGCGAAACGATTGCCCGTGCGTAATTTAAAAGGACGTCGAACCAAACGCCGTTTTTCTCAAAACGGAGAAACGCGATAGTATATCTGTATACACAATGTATGTACCTATTATGGATCGACTCGCTCGATTTTTTCCGAATTCGTATCGTTTTTCTTTATTAACGTCGCAGAAATATCGAAAAGTCGAACGTTTTGCGGGTAGCCGCCTAATTATAGCGTTTTTCTTTTTCAATCGCATGAATTATGATAGCGTGACATTTATTACTTTCTTACAATAGCTCGATATCCGTTCGATTCCGAACTCGAGTCTCTGTTGGCAGTGGATGGAAAAAAGACGAGTTATAATAAAAAAAATCGAGCGGTTAAACGTCGGATAAAAAAAGTCCTTCGATCCGTCGAGAATTATTCGAGCGAGAAGGGGGTCCGCTTTCCATCGTTTTACTTTCACTCTCGCGCGGATGAATATTTCGGGTAGCTTTTGGAAAAAGACGTCGAACTCGTTTTTCTATTTTTTTCCCTACATCGATATATTCTCGTTGCGGAGAAGGGCTGCGACACCGGGACACGATATCAATGTCCCATTATAAAGTTCTCCCATCGACGAAAATAAACGGTCGTCTTAAAGCGGCAAGTGTTAATTCCTTTCGACTTCCGTGCGAAATTGAAAGCGCTGGTTATATACGAATTTCCTCTTCTAATCCTGCCGGAAAAAGAGACGGAAAAGGGAGATCGGGAAAAGGGAGAGACATGGAGAGATATATCTGATATAAATCCAGATAAATTCGCGAAAGCTGCGAGTTAAGTACGACAACCCTAATAATTTGACGCGTACCGTTTTCTATTAATAATGACAATCCGGGAATCGGAACGTGTCGGTTTGAGAACGCCTTTGGAACGCTTTGGGGCCGTGGAGAGATCGATAAATCTTGACTGTCTATTTGGTAATCGTTAATTTCGCTGGCGCACGGTCTTCCTCCTTGTTATGTGTTGTCACGACGGTGTTATACGATCGATTCGGATGGCTCCTGCACGTTTTCCTGCGTTCCCCTTCTCGCACTATGATCTTCCTCTTTTACGGATTATATTTGTAGTCGTTAAATCACGCGGCCATCGTACTACGCGAAACAAATTCGATAGCGAATTTGTTTTCTTTGGGACTTTCTCGACTCTGCAGACGACGAACGCATTTAGTTGTTATCGTCGTTGACGGAAACTAGTTCCTGCATAGATCGAGTTTAAAATTGAAGGCCGTCATGGGGAGGGGGAGGATTAAAATGTTCAACAAATTTATTTCGAGACAGTATCGACGACTAACTACTGGCTTCACGTATTTCGATCTTCTCGGTGCTCATCTCGCGTCAATCACGTGTAATCTTGTTAACCGTTAATTAAACTCCTATCGCTTTATAGGGTAACTTACGAGGAGAATATAAATTAATATTATTCGTAATTTAAGTCCAACTTATTTCTGAATTCTTTCTCTCTCTCTCTCTCCTTCTCTATAACGCGATTGAGACACATTAACGGGCACGTAAAATTATCGTTCCGGTCGAAGTGCAACTTAATCTCGTTTGGGATTATTCCACGTTATCGGTAGAATGCAAATAGAAAGTATAGCGTGATGATATATCATCGTTCGGGAACCATTTGGTTCTTCGTATAGAACACGAACGAATGTTCCTACGAGTGCGAGAGAGAGAGTTAGATACGTCATCCTTCCGAAAGAGATATAGTATGTCTGAATATGCGGAACGGGCAGGCGCGATTTTTACGAGCGGAAGCGCGTATCGTTTGCTGGTAGCAGTAGGACCGAAGCGTTTCGGTTTGCTTCGCGTAACAACCGGAAACGAAACGCAATGATATCGGCTAGGCGAATGTACAATCGTGTAAACTGATAGCGATATTAAAAGACTAAGATTACGATCCGTGTCGCATTGGTTTTGGATAAAATACATGAACGGAAATTGTATACTTCGTTCTTTAAATAAAAGGAGCAACTACGTTTTTTTCCATAAACACGATAAAAAGCCTTATTAAGATAAATCATTGAATCATGAATTTTGAAATGATTTTTTTAAATCTTACCTTCGATTGGTCCTGCTGCTGGAGCAGTTGTTCCCTGAGGAGTTGCAGCTGGAGAATCATCTCGGAGAGTCTTCGTTCCTTCTCGACGAAGCTCTCGGCGCAGAGGACCCTATGAAGGGCCGCCGCACCGTCCTGCTGAACCTGTCCTTCCGTGTTTTGTATCCTGTTTGCTGCCGGGGACGATGGAGCCACGTTGTTCGCCAAGTTACCGGCGTTTCCGCTGTAAACGCAAACGCGATGCCATTAGATCGTGGTTCGTTTGATTCTCCTCTAATCTCCTATCTCTATCTCCTTGTACGTCGCACGCCATCGATCACGCTACTTCCTAGGACAACCGGTTCTAAATAAATTTCCTTATATCCCACAAATAACGTGCGTTACCTTCCGTAAATTATCGAGCTTGCTTCCCTCCCATTTAGCATTCCTAAACTTATTTTAACGTACTTGCACATACATATATCAATTAGCGAATGCATATTATACAGATGTGAACGAATCGGATAGCGAACATCCACCGGCTACTTTACTAATTAAATAGCGTTATTACAGTGTACACAGATACGAGTTCTACCCTAATGAAAATAATCGACGAAAGATTACGGCTTTGGCTGCGCATCGGGAATATTATCCTAGCTAAATACTGACCTACGTGTAACGAGAGCTAGGAGAGTACGAATGTACGGATAGAAACTTTTCGAAAGGGAAAGGTCGCGGAAAGGGCTGTGATTCGAAGACCCAACGAATAGGTACGAGGCTGGTGGATATGGATACAGGTGTGTGTGGGGATAGAAAAGAAAACAGTGGTATTAGTAGTGGTGATAGTGGTGAGTAGAAGGAGGATGAGGATGAAGAGGAGGAAGAGGTCGGGAGTCAGGTGAATAATAGATAGGGTCGCGGCCACGCAATCACGGCGAAGCGAGTGTTTGCACCCGTGATGGGCCCTCCCCAGTGCTCGCTTCGTCCCACCTCGTCTCTTCTCCTCCTCCTTCTCTCTCTGAAACTCTCTATCCTCGAGTTTCCTCTTGCCGCGCGCCGCAGGCTCTCTTCCTGCCTCTTTTATGCCGGGGAAAATGGACCACGAATAAGTGATACCCTGCCGGTATTGTGCCCCTGCCGAGAGAGAGAGCATCGCTGGACTCTCTTTCTCTTTTCTACGTGTCTATCTATCCGTCTCTCTCTCTCTCTCTCTCTCCCTCTCTCTCTCACTCTATCTATTTTTCGAAGCACTCTCAGCCGGACAACGAGGGCTACCTACGAGACTCTCATTCAAACGCATCGAGGACAACGGCAAAGATTTCCCCGTTAGAACGACGAAAGAATCGTGAAACCTCGACGCTGCTGCTTCGCCGTCCTTCGTAATCTGGGTCGACGCACGTCCAAGGCGTTGAAGTCTCGAGCGGTGATGATGATGCTGCGCTCAGGACATTCTTACTCTCGAGGAGAGATATCTTTTCCGTCGATTAATCGAAACAGGTTTTCTTCGTTGAAAATGATCATTTTATTATTTACCGCGCAGAGTAGATACTTTCCAGTAAGGTTACTTGTATAAAAACTTACGGGATTCATGGTGTATCTACTTTGTAAATATTCGCAATCATTTCTAGGATATAACGGACCGACGGATGAAAATTGAATACGTCGGTAAAGATTCTCGTAGGATGAGAATCGAGTTGTCTACAAAGTTTCGCCGTTTAGAAAATATTTTCAGGGCTGAAGGGTGCGGGGGAAAACAACGTCCGTTCTTTAGCAAACGTTCAGCGCACGTTACGTTCGGACTGTAATTAGCGAAGAAGGCTTCTTATCCGCGCTCGTCCATGAAAGGCTCCGGCTGTGCATGGTTTTCTTTGGACCGATAATATCACCGCTCGGAGAAGAGTAAGAGAGAGAAAGAGATAGAGAAAGAGGGAGAGGGAGAGGATCGTGGCTTCTATTCGCGCCCAGTGACCCCGCTTCTCCTGCTGGGTCCTCCCGCCCTCTCTTCCTCCGCTCCCCGACAAAAGCCTCATTCTGTTATTATTATTGCGCGCTAAGAGATTCGAAGGGCTTCATTTTCTACGGACGGGCTAAGAGATAAATGGACACCTCGGTGGCTCCTCTTTGTACGCGCGATGCCTCCGAATTATCTTTGAATGCACGCGTGTACGGTACGTACGCACTTTAATTAGGAGACGCGCGGAGTGTTTTCTCTCGTATGTTGCAAACTAGGTGCGGAAGAGGTGTCGAAGATTTTGTTTCTTTTTGAGGGAGGGAGGGGGGGGGTTTATATCGGTGGAAAGAAACGCAAAGTGATCTAATTTTAAGAATACATACTCATCGCCCTGGAAAAGATTGCGAGTAGGTATATAAGTACGTAGGTATGTACATAAATAATCAACGATCTCGCGAGAGATTAAATATAAATTCCTATCTCGTGGTATTCTCTGCCGATCGACGATGAAAATACCTAGACGACGCCGAGAGTTCTCCGGACGAAAGCTTTACGAGAAAAGCTCGGGGGGGTTTTCGATACCCAACGCGTCATGGATAGATAGGATAGAGAAAGAAGCGCTCGGTCTTGTAATAACGGCGTTATCGGTTTCTCTCGGCGTAACGTTACGCCCTGTTCCAAAGGCTTTTATCGAATAACGCGGTTAAATTTAGAATGTCTTGAAGCGAACGTACAACAGGACGTTCATCGTTCCCTCTCCTTCTATCTTTTCTCGCACTCTCGTATTCTTAGTCATACTGGTCATCCATATCTACGGATAGACGAGTGCGCGACTCGTAATATGACTCGCAGCTCTCTCCTACGAGTGCACGAGATTAAAGCCCACGTAATGATATACGCTCGCGAGTTGCAACACGCAACAAAGTTGTTACACGGTACGCTACGGCTGCCACGGCTCGTTACTCGTCTCTCTTTCTAAGCGAGAACGAAGTTCCCGTCGAGTTCCTCTCCGTGAAAACGTTCTCTGGAAAAAGCGACGTACCGTTGACCTTCGACGTGTTTAGGTTCGAGGACGCGAGTAGCAGGTGCGCTTTCGAGAAGATCGTTCAAAATGCTCGAGGAGAAGGCACGCGAGGTTGTCGTTGCATCGAAATTACCACCTACGTTCGAAGGATTCGATGAGTTCGCGTGTTATCGACCGGTCGAGCTTCTGCCGGGATGTCATCGAGTTCGATGTTCGTCGTAAAGTATGACACGGTTGATTAGACCCAGAGTGGTGTAAATTAGCATCGGGTCGTAACGTAAAGAGGTTCGGTTCCGCTCGATAATTTTTATATTTATTAACAAATTAAAGAATTACCTTCGATCGATTATGTAATCTCCAATGTTATTTACAAGTTTCTTGTTTTAAAGACAATTGGTTAATACCATCCGAACAGTATTTGTAGAATTAGCATATGTTCATTTTTACAACCGAACTTATTTACGTTATAGCCTAATAATTAAAACAACATTATCTTATGGGTTATGTTTTAATGCGTGTACCTATATCTAGTTTGTATTTTATTATAATAAAGACGCAAACAAAACTTGAAATGTTTCTGTTTCTACTTACACCAAGCTGATTCCTACAGATCCAAATATCCATCCCGATACTAATCGATACACCCTTCTATCGATCACACAATTTCCACGACTTGAAAAGTCGCGTGGCTCGCGAACAATTACTAACCCAACTCGAAGAGGTAACCGATCTCCGCTCGAAGGCTCGAGACATGACGAAATCCGCGAATTTAGCGTAAATTCGTGTCACTTATCTCCCGCGGCGTGTATTATTATTTTTGGACGACGTTAAAGATCCCGCACAATGATTCGTCATTGAATCGCGTTACTCTTTGTACCCGCGTCTACGTCACGTATGACGGGGAAACTCGCGTCACCGATCGGACGTGGAATAATAAACGTCGAATTCTCTTTTGTATGTTACATGCGAGTGGTTCGAGAACGAGAAGAATTGAACGCACTCCAAACGAGGGAACGCGAGCGAGTGAGCGAGTCGCACGCGCTTTTGGCGAAAATTTTGGAAGAATTTTGGCTGCGAGCATCGCTTCTCGATGTGGCTGACGGAGCAAACGGGTTGGCACGGTTCTGTCCCGCTCCATCTGGCTTTGCCAAGTTCACTCGCGTACGTTCGATAAATACATCAAGAAGAACACGTGGGATTGGATTGCACATTATCGTTCTCTCTCTCTCTCTCTCCCTCTCTCTCAGTTGCACTCACTCGGTGCACGTTGGTTCGCTCACTCTCTGCCTATTTGGATATTTTTTTTTACCGTAATCTACATGCGCGCAGTGTAACGATCGACGTGCGCGTTACGACGCGGAAAAGTATAATCGAGCGTGTCCAAATTTTGCGTGGGAGCGTGCACGAATTTGATATTACATTTGTGTGCCGACGTTGACGATGGCGATGGTAGTAAAAAGCATAAATAAAAAAAAAAAGAAGAGGGGAGCACTACGAACTTTGACAAACGCGATCGTTCGTGATATCATCGCGATGTGAATTAAATCATCGGGTCGATAAATCGTCCTCGTCTTCTTACGATCTTCTCGAGCCTCCACTTATTATCGTACGTAAGTGTACCGAATAGAAAGAGATAGATGGATAGACAGATAGATAGCGCGAGCGAGAGAGAAAGAGTAGGCCTCTTATAATATCTCTCACATTATTCTAGGAAAGACGGACGACGATGTATGAAACGTTTCCCCGGACGATCGAGTAGGCTCGAAAACGGCTTCTCGCGTTGGACCGTTGCCGTTTTCATTCGAGAAACAAAAAGCTTCTAATGCTCGAGGACGATAACGATCCCATAATCGGCCACTTTACTTATGACGCAAGCCAGAGATCGGTAATAAGCCATGTGCTGACACAATCTTCACTCTGTCCACCAGGACATTGTATATTGTGTACGAGCCTCGATGCTGCTGCTTCTGATGCTCGCGAGCACGGAAGACGAAGAAGAAAAAGAAGAAGAAGAAGAGGGGGGGAGAGAATGAGTAGGAAAAAAGGCTCGTTATAATTACGATTTCTGTACAACGAATCAATTCATCAGACGAAGCTGATTACCTAGGAACGATTATCGTGTCGGCCGTTTCGATATATCGAATGCAAACTCGAGTAGTTCCGGAACATCGACAACGTAAGCTAGCTCATCTGCAACAAACGACGTTTTCTAATCAGGTTAATTACTAGGAGGTATAATATAACGTTCGCGATTACGTGATAATTACGAATTACGCGACGAGCGATTCTTTTCTATGCTCTTCAATCGGAATGATTTTCGTTCGCGATTATGACAATAGCCCTTTGTGCTCGATGAGTACATACTCGAAAGTTTATTCAACGAATGCTTTATCGTTTATCGAGGATCTCTCTTTGCTTCTCTTTCGCGGTAGCGTTCATCTTCACGCCTTTGTCTCATTTTCGAAGATTTCGTTTATAATTCTGTACTACGATCCGTGGACAGCACAACGACCGCTTTTATTCGACGAGAAACTTTAAAAGCTAAAGTAGCCGTAGGATGATCGAGAATAAATTTCGAGAACGCGTCTTCTTTACGGTTCACACGAGCGAAAGTAAAAGAAATTACGCGAAAGAGACGTAGCAAAGTAGACCGACCATTTTCGAAGCTTCGTTTCCTAATTTAAAAAAGAAGGTTGACGGATGATGGCCTTTCGGTACGAAGATAGCACTCTGTCGCTTAATTTTTGATTAGGATGACTCCGTTCTTGCGGATTATTTGTCTTTATGAAAGGAACATAGCCGTGTTATATACACAGCACGTATATGTGTATATATATATATACATTGCGTAACGAAGATTCGACGTAAGGCTGTTCTCTCGAGTCTTATCGCCATAAACGATAAGCGTCCAGAGGAATCGCCAGAAAAGAAGGCATGAGATTCTAAGGGAGAGAACGTCTCCCTTTTCTCGGCTCTGAGTCGTTTCCTGTTCGACTCGTTCGACCGTCTCGAAACGCAAACGGAAACGGACGATGCTCGCAGCATCCCTTGACCCTACGTGTTGCTTATGGACCATGAGATTAATCTTCTCGAGGGTGGACAATGGAAGCTTTTAGGTCGAAGGTCCAACTCGGTATCGATCGTGTCCCATTGGTTAATCTATCGTTTATATAATTATTTATTGTTTAAACTAACGAAAATGATTAACTATATGACTGATCTTGGAATTGATTCGAATCAGATATAATCTTGAGATCTTTGATAAAATGATCTCACCGGGTAACTTTGTTTTAACATTATAAATTCTCAATTAGTACGACAAGGAAACGTTGAAAATATATTGCGACGAGTTCGACGTCCAATCATCGAAAGCAAGAACGGAAGTATCGATAGGCACACGCGTAAAAATATAGAACGGCGAGTAGGCGATTATAATGGAAACCGCTAATTATCGGCCCATTAACCCAGACGGCTCGGAAAGCGTCACGCTTTCCGTGATTTCCGTCTGATGCGAGCGACGGACTCGAGGTCTCCGTTATCGCTCGAGTACAATGCACAACGATTTATCGTCCCACGTATTGGCGCGTTATTCCATTGCCGGTTCGAAAGTCATTCTTAGCTGCTTCCTACTAGCGTGTGTACACGCGCGCGCAAACCCACACACGCGTAGGTACGCCCGTAAAGCTGTCGTGCCGACTGTACACTCACGCCCGTGAAGATCCGTGAAACTAATTCAACATTCATCCCGAAACAGCGATTATTTAAAGACCGCGTAAGCCGTGAATACAGAGAAGCATGTTCATCGCCGTGATTTCACGACGCGAGTATAGAGTCAGCTTACACTTGTAAAGGTAAAGATGAACCTGATCCGCGAGCTTGTTCAAGAGAGCAACTAACCTATGCGAGTTGTGTCCAATGGGGGGCGTGGCACTCCGCCTGTTATCCGTGACATCGTCCTGAAGGGAAAGAGACTCGCTGTTCATCTTACAGGTTAGCCTCTTGAGAACGTCGTCCATGGACCTCTTGCTGGCGGCGGTAGTTGTGGTGGTTGTGGTGATACCGGTGCCGTTGTTACTGTGATTGTTGTTTTGCGTGACGGTGTTGTTGTTGTCGTTGTGATGAGGTGGATAATAGGGGTCGACGTTGAGGAGGGCCGGCGGGGATCCGCATTCGGAGGAACTCGCGGGCTCCTGGACGCCGGTCAAGGAGGGCGTCGACGAGGGTGTCGTGTTCGAACGATGGTGATGATGATGATGGTGATGGTGATGGTGGTGGTGATGATGGGGATGATACGGCGTAGAGGAGGGCAGGTTACTAGCGTTCTCTTGATTCGCTAGGAATAGGAGCCTCTGCCGTTTGACGGCACGAATGGAATTGGAAGATGGCGAGGGCGAGTCGCGAAGATCCGGCTCGCTGATCGTAGCCGGCGAGGAACACCCGGAGGACCCGCACTCCTGGCCAGCACCGCCACTACCTCTTTGTTGAGAGTAACACTCCTCGACGTCCAAGCCACCTCGACCCTCCTCGTTCGTCCCCGCTGTCGTTGTCGTCGGTACCGACGCTTCCGAGCCGGCGTTCTCCTCTGTGCCACTGCTACCACCACCGGCGGCAGCAGCGGTGGCGGCAGCAGCAGCAGCAGCAGCAGCGGTGACGGCTGCACTGCTAGCGTTTGCCACCACCGAAGAAGAGCCCGTGTCCTCCTCCTCCTCGTTGCCTCCGCTCGAAACTGTACCCGCACCGCCCCCGCCCTCCGATAGCTTCGTTGGTGGCGACTTCCTCTTTGAGGACATTCTCGGTCTGCAACACAAGGGAAAGACTGCTCAGTTGTTGTCGTTGTCGTTCTCGCTGGTGCTTGTGCCAGTGCTCGTTGTACTTTTTTTTGGGGGGGCTTTTCTTTTTCTTTCCCGCGCTTTCCCAAAGTTCTCTCTCTCTCTCTCTCCCTTTTTATTGCATTCAGCTCGATACTCTTCGAGAGAAAGTCGAATAGTCGAGATAGTCGAATCGCGGTGTCTGATATTTAGGGCGAGGGGGTGGTTAGGCTCGTAGACTCCTTTACTTTACGACTTTGCACGTATCGCCGAGCTTACTTTATGAGTGTCTTCTTTTGTCCTAATCGCTTAGCAAAAGCTCTCTCT
>JAIFRP010000006.1:4458533-4477667 GCA_032403825.1 Odynerus spinipes | reverse complement strand
TCTCTCTCGCTCCCCCTCTCGAGCGGTATCGAGAGAGGAGATCGGAAAGGCCATCGACCCAACGCTTTCCATGCCTCGAAAGGTCCAACGGAAATCTCCTTAGGAGAAGAGAGATACATATAGATATACACTCAGAATAAGAGAGAGGGAGAGAGAGAGAGAGAGAGAGAAAGAGGGAGAGAAACAGAAAGAGAAAGACAGAGTAAGCGTGTTGCTGCTTAGAACGCTTAGGTATAGTCGGCGAAGCTCGAAGCGTGTAGTCGTAGGTAGAGTAGGTTAGTCGCTCCTTACGTTTCGCACACTCTCGTTCGTCGGTTTGCTAGAGGGACCTCGGCATCTGGTTTACCGGGCGTTAATTTAGATACGGACTGGCCCGTCTTCGTCCGTTCATTTCCGTCGACAAATGACCAAATCTAAATCTAAATCGCGCGACGATCGAACCGGCGGACGGAGGAAAGGAAGGAACCAAAGCCAAAGGAGTCGCGACGACGACGACGACGACGACGACGACGACATCGACTCGCTTGTGCTTGCGCGCGCGAGATCACTCGACTCGCATTATGTAATCGGTCGTAAGAAGAGACGCAATAATGAAACGCGATTATCGAGGATGAATTATTGTGCTGCGTGCGAGTGTCGTAACGTCTCACTGTCGATCACTCAGTGAGAAAAGTGAGAAAGAGAGAGATGGATAAGAGAGGCACAGAGAGAGAGAGAGAGAGAGAGAGAGAGAGAGTCTTCTTCGATTATCATCCGCTGCCGGACTCGAGTGAGGTTACGAGGTCAAAAACGCTCGGCTTGATTTCGTCGATCGCCGACTCTGTCACGAAATTGCAAAAAAAGATTTCCACCGATTCTCTGCCCGACTATATCTATCTTCTTTTTGTAAGGGGAAAAAAGAGAAAAAGGAAAGATACTACAACTAATTAGCTTAGCTTATATTCCACATTAGCAACTTTGCCCGATCGATTTTTCTAGCAATGATCGCAACGTCGATTTCGATTTTGATTCATAATAACGCGATCGTCCTCGAAGTTTCTACCGTTTTTTTATTCGCACTAATTTCACTTTCGTATTCAACAGATACTGGTTAATATGTGTGGCTGTTCCTTTTATCTGTAACTTTGGTCGATTAAAGCAGCTTTTTTTATCTCGAACGTACTACGGATCGATAAAAAATAACAAGGACTATGCAGATCATAATGCTGCTAACTTATATAATTGGCTACCGTTTGCAAAAAACAAAAAGATGTTTATCGATCACGGCGGAATAGAAAACTTTGTATGAAAGTGAAATCGAACAGCGGAAGGTAAAAGAGATTTTGAATCGGTTGGAACGATAACGAAGCAAAGCCGCTGACTCGGTCGTACCGGCGATCCTTCTCTCTCTTTCTCTCTATTGGTTTGGTAAGACACGCGTAACCGAAGCACGCCACGCAATGCTGCACGCTGTGACCTGGACGAGTGGCGAATTGGCGCGCATCGAGCACGTGCTTACTCGCACGCGCGTTCACGAGCTTGCGCCGCGTTCACAGTCCACTCGTTTCTTCATTCTCGTCGAGGGTAGGTATCGATGGTTCCCCTATTTTTTTTTTATCGCTCTCACTTATTCGTGTTAATTAAATGTAAAATCTAACGGCAGGTCGAATTTCAAAGATCGTGAAATTGCTCTCGTTAAGATTTCTTTTAATTAAAACGACCCAACGTATCAAAATCGAACAAGAGGAACGTGTTTGTTTTAAAGAAATCATGTTTGCTGAGAGATAAGAAAGATAAAAGGAGAAAATTATTTCGGCGATCTCTCGCTCGAGAGAATTTCGAGAAACTATGTACAAGCGATGGAACGGATTCGCGAAATTCGAACGAATTCGGATCGAAGTTCAGAGTTCGCACTTTCGAACGTACGAGGTCTCCCGTATTGTGTGCTCGATAATGTACTGACATCGATAAACCACGAGCTCGGCGGCCGCCGGCGCTGCTGTTGCTGGTGCTACTGCTGTGGAGAACACGAGATAAATCAACGAGCCACCCCCTTTCTGCCACCGCTAAGTACTCTCCTCCGGCTGCCACGCAATCTCCATTCATTCAGATACTGATTCATTAACTTCGCGAAACCAGCAATTACGCGAGCAATTTTTCCTGAAAATATTATACGAGATACGGGGGTCGTACGTACGCGCTCGCGTTCGTGCTCATCCCTCTATTGTGATGGGGTTAGGTAATTCTCGGAAGAAAGGGTAAAAGAAAGTAAATAAATAAATAAATAATTACATTAAATTGCGTTGGTGGAAATTTCTTGTCGTTGCGGGGCGTTAAGTGTGTATTTTTATAAATCATTATCGATAAACATTCCCTTCGATGTTTTCACGATACATATTTTAACGTTTTATCGAACCTTCGGGAATACAAACCGAGGGATGCGTTCTTTTCGTCATCCTTTCTCCGTTAAAATATCCATACCCTTCCTTTAGAATTTCTCGAACAATAAATAATGAATATATCGCGTAACGAAGATAAAGAATATCGGCGCGTTACAGAGAAAAAGTAAAGTTCACGTTTTACTCATCCGAGTTCCCCCTCGATCAGCGTGTAATCCGTTCGATGATTATTACGAGCATCGTACGTAAGTCATTATGAAACTGCAACCATTATTGTGATGTGTAGTACATTTAAGTGCCTTCGATAGGATTATCTCGCGGTGGCACAGTAGTGTACGTATGTAACGATCGCGATGCGTGCCTTATCGGGAAAGGTCGAACATCCCGGTTACATTTACTCCTCAGATAAAGTATCATTGAAGCCAATGTTATGGCTATATTTAAAATCGTTCTTTCTCTCTTTCTCTCTTTCCTTCTGCTTTCTTTATCATTCATGCTTCTAAGAACGTTAAGATCGTAATTAGACAGTCGAAAGTGGTCCAAGATGCGGAGCAAATTTTCCCAAGTTTCATCAACTTCCACATTTTCTCGCCGATGACTTTCGAACGCTCGTAAAGTGCGCGTGTCGCGGAAGTCGTCATTTTACGACGTACGTACACTCGAAGAACGAGTCGACGCGTGAAACGTGCCAATGATCATGAGCGCGCGCGCGCACGCGCCTCGACTCTCTCGTATGCTATCGATATCTCAGCTTTTTCGGCAATAACCAGCGATAATTCGCTCGCGCGAGCCGAGCGAATGAACGAACGAATGAACGAATTACACCGAGAACTCTCTCGCGTGTCGCTCGTTAAATCGTTAACGACGTTCCTGCTCCGATGGAGACTTATCTTTAAACTAATTAGCTCGGAGATCGTAATGCGCAAGGCGAGGAACTTTCTGACAGTACGGCCGGGAAATTTCACCTTTGACGTCATTTTTTTTCATCTCTCTCTCTCTCTCTTTCTTTCTTTCTCTCTTTCCCCCTTTTTATATCACTTTCGACCATCCTTTTCTTTCTTTCACGCGAGTACAATTTTTATCGTCAAGAGTATGCGATTAGCATAGACCACGAATAAACGTTCGATTTTTACACGAAGGCCGTCGACGATGCGGCAGACACGTTTCAGACACTTATGCTAATACGAAATCTACCACCGATAATATCGACGATTATAGAAGATCCGTCAGTTTCCTCTCGCCGTGTATAAATCATCCGCGTAACCTTTCGCAAGCTGCGACAACGATTCGAGATTCAGCGATAAAGCGGACTAATATCGATCGTTTCGTTCGTAGCTCGAGTCGTAAAGCGCAAGAATATCTCTTGAAAATGTAACCGCGAGAAGAGAATGAAGAGATACCTTCGGATGTCTTTTCTAAGCCGATAGACGTATGTATTAAAGTGACTCTATATAGAAGCCTTATGGTCGATCGTTGGGCCATATTTTTATCGAAGAAGAAAGGCGAGAAAGAGAAGAGAAAAAAGTAAGAGAAAACAGAGTAGGCTCGGCCCTTTTTAGGGCTCGCACGTTGTTCTGGTCGAAGGCAAAGTCGATTAGAAGCCTCTCGGCCAAGAGCTCAGATTTTTCCGTGCATGTGCCGAGCTAACAGCAACGGAAAGAGAAAGAACGAAAGAAGGAGAGAAAGAAAGACAGAGAGAGAGAGAGAGAGAGAGAGAGAGTAAGCCTGACGCTTGACTTTCTATTAGTGGTACAATGGGAACGTGGCTTTTCGGGGATGCAGCATCTGTTCGGGCTCAAGTAGCAAGGCAGGGGTGTGCGAGTGCGACGGTCCATTCCCGTTGTTGCTTGCTCGCTGGTGCTGGCGAAGAGACGCGAGAGTCGATCCGACTTCCGTCAGTGAGGGGCAAGAGAGAAGCCAGAAGAGCCGGGGGTGGCTAAGAGAGCGTAGGGACCCCCCTTTGCTTCGACTAATAAGAGAAATGGTTAGAGGCTTTGGGTTAAGCGAAAAGTGGGCTAAAAGTCGTCTCTTCGATGTCTTCGAATTCTCCCACGGGTTTTCTCTTTTTTATTTTTCCTTCTATCACGAAATGTTCTCTTACGTTTCAATTATAAGTGCAAATGAATTTTTTTCTTTCAATGAAGGAAACTGCATAATCGCGAAGTCGGATTAGCTATGGAAGGTTTCATCATTTTCGAAATTACCCTAAAGTAACACGCGCCGATGGGATATAGCGACGTGGAATAAATCCGTAAGAAAGTTATAAAAATTCATTATGTCGCTTCTTCTTCTTCTTCTTCTTCTTCTTCTTCTTCTTCTTCTTCTTCTTCTTCTTCTTCTCGATCGAAAGAGGCGCCGGGACCATAGTGAAAAAGTAATATAATTAAGTCAACCGAGCGCTGATTATGCTGAGGCGACGAAGAAAGAGAACGCGAGCGTCATTGACTAATTTTATTCTACCTCGCGACACTTTCTCTCTCCCTCACACACACACACACACACGCAGAGAGAGAGAGAGAGAGAGAGAGAGAGAGAGAGAGAAAAAGAAGAAGAAGAAGAAGCATAGAATGCCGATAAGAGGTCATTAATTTTTCCCTCCCTTTCCCTTTCTCATTATTTCAACAATCCTTTATCATACCATCACGGTCCACAATCGTTCAAGAAATTACGTACTCGAGCGGACGATTTGTTTGCATGTTATTATACTATCCTCCCTTATATATTATCCCGATGAAAACTTTGTTAATCAACGACTCTTACAATTAGCGACAAAGAGAACCAAAGATAAAATTTTGCTCGCATTATGAATGCAAATCGAAGGATACCCATCGCGAAGAAAAATGGCGGATGGTAACAGGATGGAGTCGTTTAAAAGAAATCACCGATAGGAGTAGAACGTCGAGGGTTGGGTGGCTCTCTCGAAGGTTGATGCTTCTATCGAAGCAGTAGTAATAGAAGAAGAAGAAGAAGAAGAAGAAGAAGAAGAAGTAGGAGAAGAAAAAGAAGAGGAGGAAGGAGGACGATGGGAAGCGGGAAAACCGTGGCGAGGAGAGAAAGCCATATCGTTAGTATTCTTTATAGAAGCGCCGTGGGATATGCTCTACATAATGGAGTCCCAGCAAGCGTCTCTTCTTTTGAAGCTGCGACGGCCGATCTCTTGTTTATGTATGAGCGGCTCCGGACCACACCCACGCACACAGAAACGGTTCATACTCCTCGCCTAGCACGCGTGACACTACTAACACACACATACACACACAAATACATGTATGTATATGTATATATGGGAGTAACGTTAGCAACGTCGGCTAGCTTGACAACGACGAGGATGAAGTCCGTCGTCGGCGACACCATCACCACTACTATTACACCCTGTCTCTCTCTCTCTCTCTCTCTTTCTCTCTCTAGATGTCGTATCCAGAATCCTAGGTTTTCACGACGCGACGAGAAGCGCAGAAGCGGAGGAAGCTACGGAGCTCAGAGGAACCGACAACGTATGCTGTGTCGGCTTGCTGTAAAAGCAATCTTCCGTCAGTCTTCTTCTTCATCTTCTCTTTTGCCGCTGCTTCTTCTTCTCCTTCCTCCTTCTAACCGAGAATATGTTATCAGCACGAGCCTCCTGAACTCGCACCCTTTACTCCCTCGATTTTACGTCGTCTTTTTTCTACGAAAATTTTCGGATACCCACCGCGAAGCGTATGGCGAGGCAAGATCGAAAGAAATCGTTCGGTAGAAATTAGCCGGCGATGAAAGACGAGAAAGAAGTTACGAGCCCGAGAGAGAAGTTGTTAAGAAATCTTAAGTCTCGAAGTCACTCGCGAATTACACGAGATAGGCACACCGAGACTCGATATTTTTACGAAGCGACGAATAAAGCGTTGAGATGCGAGCGTACAAGTCGAGAAGTGGATTTTCTAAAAATTCTTATCCTTCTCGATGGAGCCGTAAAAGTAATCTTTCAACGTGCCGGCGAGCCTATGTTATCAAACGACCTTAACATCGGAACTCTCGGTTCGGTTCACTTTCCAGAATCTTTTTTTCTCGGCTTCGAGATTTTCTCCCTTTCCCTCTCGATTTTCAGCTCATTTCGATCTCGTGACTTCGTTAAAGAATCTCGTCGTTACTAAATTCATTGTCTCACGGTGGAATTGAATTTGAGCTTAAAGTATCGAGGAGAATGCATTTTTGAGGATGACCCGCGCTGAAAAGGAAGAATCGCCGAGAGAGTTTTTGAATGAAGCTGTGAAAAAAAAGGGACGAATCGGTCCACAGTGCTCTTCTATTTTCGCAAAGAGGGAAAAAGTCTACCTGGGGGGAAGGAGCGGAAGAGCGTAAGAGCTTTGTGCGATATGCAAATTCTTCTTCTCGGTGGATACGACGGGCGAACGTTAATGAAAGAGAAGATGGATTATTAAAGCGCGCGTGTGTGCAAGCGAGAAAGAGAGAGGGAGAAAGGAAGAGAGAGCTAGAGCCGCGCGGGTATCGAGCCGTCCTGATTAATTGTCGTAACACGATTACCGGCGAAACGAGCGTACCCCGGTTTGAATTTTATCGAGGGAGAAGAATCCTTCGATATTCGATATCTCTTTTTTTATTATTCTTTTCATTCAATTCTAAACACGCCATATCGTGATCCGATATGTTCACAATCGCGGGCATAAAAATACACGAACTAAAATGTAACTCCTGATAATACCGACTTTCGAACGATTAACAATTAAGTTTAATTATGCGTTAAAAATGTATTCTCAACCACTGATTTAATGTCACTCTAAAATGAATAATATTCGAGACACGATTCGTTTCCGTCTTAATCGTGTGAATACTTCGATCGAGAGAATCGAAATACAGGAGAGAAGCGAGAATAAGAGTAGAATAAAGGTAGAGATCGTAGGAGGACTTGGAAAAGCAGCAGAAGAAGAAGAAAGAGACGACGAAGTCGAAGAAGAAGAAGAAGAAGAAGAAGGTGATGGTGGAGGAGAAGGAGAAGAGGGAGGATAGTCTGGCCGAGTGTGGGTTTAAGGAGAAGTGGGGCCATGTGTTCAGTGTCAAGTTGCTGGAACCTTAGGTCGCTTCCTCGGTCCTCCTCCCCGACGAACGAAGCCGTCCTTCCGCGCTACCCTCGCCCTCTCTCCTCTTTCCGTTAGGACTGCGTTAAGCGAGAGACAGAGAAAAAGATAAAAAGGGAGAGCGAGATAGAGAGAATGCATAACTATACGTTGCACGTGCAGGCACGTCGCAAGAGAAAAAGGAGGAGGTGGAGGAGGAGAGAGCTGCCCTCGCCGGCACTCTTTTGGAGGGTTCATGAAGATCGAAAGAGGGCGAGCCACGGTAACGAACGAGGAAGAAGAAGAAGAAGAAGTGGCTAACGAGAAAAAAGAAACGAATGGAAAGATCGAGGAAAGAACGAAGAACCAAGAGAGTGAGTGAGCGGGAGAACGAGAGAGAGATAGATAGATAAAGAGAGAGAGAGAGAGAGAGAGAGAGAGGAGAGGAGAGGAAAGGAGGACCAAAAGCATCGCGAAAGAGCACGCACCGATGGGAACAAAGCGCGCAGCATCTGGAACGCGTTAGAGTTCTCCGCGAGCTGCCCCTCCGAACGTCGCGTACCCTCACATATCAACGCGCACGACCTATGCTTCGCGCTTCTACCTACACTTCCTAGGAGCGTGAAGTGAGAAAGAGAAAGACAGAGAGAGAGAGAGAGAGTGAGTGAGAGAGAGAGAGAGAGAGAGAACGAGAAACACCCACGTGTACGTTATATAGACGCACTGCTATCTCGACGAGCCGGCTACCCGACGAACGAACGAACGAATGAACGCGTAACCGGTCCATACATCAAGAACAAAGCGCGTGTACGGACGATGCGCGTACGCACGATACCTACGGCGCCCTGGTACTTCGCCTATCTACCACTATTCATACGTTTCGATGCTGGAAGAATATTTACTCCGTTTCCTCTTTTTTTCCTCCACTCGTGGAATTCCGTTCGAAGATGTAACAAAAAGTAAATAAAAAAATAAAGGATGAAAGAAAGAGATTGTTACAAAATTGTTGCATCGCGATTAATTCTACACAAGCAAAAGAATCTAAATATTTGACCATATCTTATAACCACGATGATATAAATTCTAAACAAAATTCTAATTAATTAATCTATAATTATACAAATCACAAATCGGAGTCGGGCATTATTCGAATTGTTTCGAATAAATATTTATTAATCTCAGATAATTCGAATTCCTTTTAATCGAATATTTTATCCGAATAAAAATGATTCGTTCCTTATGTTATTCGGAAAAATGTGTATTCGATGAAAGGTTTATTTGCTCGCGAGGAATAATAACTTATTCGTTATTCGTCATCCGAATAAAATTATGTCCAACGCTGTCACGAATATACAATAAGATATAAAAGAACTAAGGGGAAGGGATGACGTTACTCCGTGTCGTCGATCGATCCTCATTGATCTTTCAATCTCTTCCGACCATCCTTCTCTATCTCCTTCGAAAGTTTACTTAACGAGATGACGAGAGAAACGATTATCGCGAGGGTGATTTAATATTTGGCGCTCGACGGCACCCAGACTCTTCGTCGCACACTCGAGCTCCTCGTAACTATATGTATTTATCGATACGAAAGTCCCGATGCGCATTTTCGAAGGATCGTCCGGGATGAAAGTTCGGGTAAAAGAAGAACGTGGATATGCTACCTGTATGCATACGCGTGTCTCCTTAACGTCGGCTGTAATTTTATTTCGTAACGTTAATAGCCACATCACGAGACGCGCCTTCCTTACGAGCAACGAGATTTATTATTTATCGCCTCGTGAAACTTTCACTCCGTGGCAGGATTATCCGTGATCGATATATATAACGCGTCTAATTATACGTCGATCTCGAATAATCGTGAGAAGACGTATACGTTGCCATAAGTAGATGGATAACCAAATGATAGGAGCTTCGTAGTCGAGCGGAGATCGGAGCCTTTTCTTATTATTAGATATTTTTTCTATTATTACGAGAAGTCAGTCGAGCATTCGAAAGTCATGCCGTGGGGGAAAAAGAACTTCAGAGAAACGGCGAAGTAGGTCGATTATGCGAATTCGCGGTATGCTGATGCTCGTATGCAAGTTTTTTTTTCCCGCCCGCTTAAAAGCAATCGCCTCGCAAACGTGCGCTCCCGGGTTAATCGTACGCGTAAGTGTAATGCATTCTTAATCCGATCTGTGTTTACCCCATCGCGCGGTTATATTTATTTTCATCTTAATTACATAGCAATAATCTGGGATACGTCAAGGCAAAGTGGCTCGATGTCTCCGCATATACAATATATCCAGATTTTTGCTTATTATCACAATCGCCATGTGTGAAACGATTAACATTTAAAGTGTCGCCATTCGACTTATTCATTTACCATTTTATTTCTTTTTTCTTTTTCTTGTTTTCAATTACTCGCGCGCTCACTAGTTTTTTTATTTTACGTTCCTGCATCCGACGGATAAGATGACATAATGAGAACTCGTATCGATACGTGATAACCGCTCGAGATGACAAATACCTTTAGACTGTATTATATTTTCACTGGACGATAATGCTACGATAGATATTTACTAGATCGGTCAAAGTCAAGTACGATGCCGCGGATATCAAAAAGAGTGCGAGAGAAAGATAATAGAAGAGAAGGAGAGAGGAATCGATAGATCAAACGCGAGTACTCTCTCGCGTCGATTTTTCTTTCCCTTTCTTTTCTAGCGATGGCACGAAGATTATTAGGTTAACCACGGCGATACATCGATGCTATTGCTTCGAGCATTGTTCGATATTATAACGTAATACGTATTTCCAATAAGTCATTCACAAATGACCATTGATCCCTTCCGCGACTACGTATTCTTTCCAAGTATACGACTATCGTTAATCCGATGATGATAGATGTCAAACGTGTTCTGTTTTTCCAAAAAGAGTATGCACATTTTACTCCAAACTAAATAAAGTAATAAACTAAAATAAATTAATTAAATAAAATAATTCTTACGAATCGATGCTTCAGTCGATGAGCCTGTTAACCTTAAGTAAAAAAATTAGGGAGATTTTCGTGAGAAATTGCGCGTTAGCGCGTCTTCGTTCCTGCGTCGCTCGAATCGTGACACGATATCTCTTCGTGATATTTTATCATTATTGTTTATATTGTTAGTTTATCTCATATTCTTCGTTTCATTCTCAACTCGGCTTACGCAAGACTGGCTATATTCCTTTTTTTTCCTTCTTCATCTTCATTCTCCTCCTCCTCCTCCTCCTCTTCCTCCTCCTCCTTCGATACAGGGCCGTGCGCGTTCACGCGGTCGAATCGTCTCGCGTTATCGCCCATCGTCTGCTCGCATCAAGAAAGCCGAGAAGTTAGTCTCGTGTTTTGACACTTTAGTACCGTGCTTTGTCTTTCCTACGAGCGGTAACGTAGTCACTGACGCAATCAAAATATGCAGTATATCTCCATTGTCGAGTTTACGCGCTCGGTTTTCCAAATTCATTGTATGCCGAGAGAAAGAGAAACGTCGGACATAATTATAGAATTCGTCACGTGGTTACGGGTGTCCCTCCTTTCCTTCGTATTCTAAATCTTCGTCGATTATCGCGATTCCGGAGCCGGTGGAGGAACGACTAAGTCGACTCAATGGGACAACACAATGCTCGCGATATTTTTAAGCGAGAATTACGATTCGATTTATCTTTACGCATCCAATAAATTTGACAACGGGTTTCGTAAGAAATCTTCGCGATCTTCTGGATCCTCGGAGTAACGTAAGATCACTCGCGTTTTCTACGAGGACTAGGTAAAGTAAGCACGATCCTATCGCGCTCCTCCATTTATGTTGCATATAAACGCGAGAACGAAAAGCAACACGATCCCCGCTACGATTCCGCCTCGCGTCAGCTGCGGTTACGCAAATGCACGACGGACGCGTGCCATCTTTCAACGACACGCGTCTCGTTGATACGCGTTTCTTTTGACAATGTTTGATGCTCCGAGGTAAGTACGGTACTCGGCTTCGTAATTATTATTATTACTACCACTCCTCCCCCTATTCTCTCCCGAAAATGATCCGATATTTTTGGCGCTCATTCGTTCTCGTACCGACACACGGAGTGGGCATCATCACCGCACAAAGCGCGGAGTTATTCTCGGGGGAAACTCTTGCTAGTCCCGGAAACGAGTTGCCTTGCCGATTAACAAGAGATATCTCGGATTAGTCTGCCCGAAAGCGTCGGCCTATTTTTTCGATCGGAAAAGCGCGATAACTTTAAGAGCGCTGCTCCTGATTCGAATACGAGGCGAGTTTACGTAACGCGTTTGTCAGTTATTTTCATGCGCGCTTAACACGGCCGTTACTAACGCGAGCGAGAGACGGGATACGACTGAGGTAGGTAGAAAAATACGAGCTGCTGCCGGGAATACGGAGTCAGCTCGAAGAAGTTCCCGCCGATAACGCGTTTTATACGCGAAACGCATTAACCCGCGCTGTGGTAGCGCGGGTAGGTAGACGTTGAAAGCGCGTCGGCATAGTTATAGGGAATCGGCGTTTCGTTTAAAAATAATTCAAGGAGCGCCGTTATAAATAAACCGCCGATGATTGTCTATATTTAAAGTTTTAGAGTTAGACAAAGGATCATAAATATAGACGGGACGTTAAAGAACGTGCGTGCCGTTGCTGGTGCTTCTTCGATCTCCAGCAGAAGGCGAGCATCGTCTTGTCTTCGAACTTTTAGTTCCTCCAACTCGAGTAGGTACGACCGATGTTCCTAACGTAAGCTCATTTTAATACACGAAAGACTACGTTACTCGAGGACCGACCGCAACGTGGATTTTAATCGCCTCGCAATAAAAACTTTACTCCTCTTATGACTTTTAATAAGCGAGTCTAACCCCTAACACGCTCGCCCTCGGGCGACGCTTCGTGCTGCTGCTGCTGTTTACGTTGAGGGGAACGTCGCGACGACCCTTCGAAGGATCGTTCGACAATAAGGGTTCCCACTGTGCGCTTTAAGTCGCCTCGAGACACCGAGATGTCTACGTTGGCCCACGCGTCTACGTACCTACCTAATCTCGCGCGACTTTCGGCTAAGTCGTTGGATCTACCTCCTTTGGATCATTCGTTGGATTATCTCATTTCGATCTCACGAGAGACTTACTCGATTTCTATCGGTAAAAATGACTAGAAAGACATTTGGAGAACACGATAGCCAGGAAAACGCGGTACGAGCGCGTCAGGTTGATTGATGACGACAGGTGCTGACGGATTCGCCGTTACGTCGTCGCAATAACCAGCCTGTGAGAGTAAAAGAAGCGAAGAAACGATCGGCCCTTTGTACGCGTTCGTTCCTACGGTTCAACGACCGCTTTTCTCTCGATCTTTTTCCTAGACTATCGAGACTTTGGATTTTCTCGTTCGACAAAACGATAAATCGAAGTATGGTAGACATTCGACATAAAATCGATAAGATATACATCCATCGTCTTTGCGACTTCCTCGCGAGATTTCGCAGGAGTAAAGTGCGATCCCTCGAGAAAGTGTAGGTGGAGGATTTCGAAAGGGTCGTGTGTGCGGGTTTAGAAGCCCGAAGGAGCGTGGAATCTGGCGGAAGGAAGGCAGGCAGGCAGGCAGGCAGGCAAGGCAGGAGAGGTCGAAGCAAGGAGGGTCACTGGGTCAGATGCGTAACGCGTTTCCTCTCTCGCTCCGACACCCTTCGTATAGTTTCGCTTCCCCTTCTCCCTGTGTCTCTTTCTATCTTTCTCCCTCCCGTTCGTTCTAATCGTCTCGAATCCCACTGCCGTCTCTCTCTTTCTCTTCCGTCGTCTCGAACACATGGCCCGACTAAGCGTACTACTACCGTACTCTTTATCGTAGGACAGAAACGAAAAGAAAAGAAAAAGGAATCCGACTCGTTTCATCTGGTGTCTCTGAATTTTGTCACTCGACTATCGCTTTAGCGTTACGTTGATATTCGTTCTCGCGAGATCGACGATAACACTTGAAATACCGAAATTCGAGAACGCTCGAGAGAACCCCGACTCCGATCGAGGCGGCACGAGAGGAGAGGTGGGATAAAAACGAGCTGTCACTCACCTGCCAAACGTGCTCATATCATTCTGCCCGTGCGTCGGTATCGCGTTCGGCACGTCGACTACGGCGTAGCGGCACTTGTCACGTATCAAACAAAACGCACACCCGCACAAACTCGACACTGCCGATGAAGCTAGGTAACGATGAAGAAGACGATGACGTTCACGATGATTCCGATGATGCTGATGACGAAGATGAAGAAGAGGAGAAGGAAGAAGATGCGACGGTTCCGTCGTGCCTGCTAGCTCGATGTGCCTCTTGCGGAGATAACGGTAGAGCGATGACGATGAACCGATTCGATCAGCAGGTGGAACCCCAAAGGAGCACCAGCCCTATGTCATGATTCTTCACGAAGAAAAAGAAGAAACTTGTCCCTCTCGTTCCAACTCGATGCTTTTAACGAAGTCTTCGAGACGATAGTTACATCGAGCAAAATGTGTAGAATAAGATCGGCGAGCAAAAGATCAACAAAGAATAGAAAAATAAAGAATAAAACACTATCACACTGGTCCGAGACGACGAAGAGATCATAGAATAATAATCTCAAGCCGGGGGATCGGTATCACGCGCGCGGCGGCGGCGGATCCTTCGTTCGGAGATTCTTCGACGATCCTTGTTCGCGATCGAGGGGGATCGCGCGCGGTTAGCGTGACGCGTCCGCTCGCGGCGTCGTCGTGCTAGCGACACTCCTCCGGTCTATGTACCACTGCCGCGGGCAACGAGGCGCCGTGTAACCTCGCTAGAGCGCCGGTCTCGTAGTACCGGAAAGGCCGGCCGGGAGCGAGAGGGAGGTCGCGACTCTACTACTTTGCTGCTGCCGGTAGTGTGAGCGAGACGGAGACCGTATACGAGAGAGAGAGAAAGAGAGAGAGAGAGAAAGAGATAGGTATGTATAGAAAGAGAAAGAGAGAGAGAGAGACAAACGTCGATGTAGCGAACGCGAGGAGGGAGAGAAAGAGAGACTCCCCTCTCCGACTACGACAACGGCGGCAGCGGCGGCGGCGACGGTGGCGGCGGGCATACAATGGGAATAATCAGCGCGTCTCGGAGCGTCGGCTGACTGACTGAAGGCACACCGAGAACCGTGCGGGATGAGATTCGGAAGGCGCTGCTGCTGCTGCTGCTGCTGCTGCTAGCTGGCTGGCTGGTTGGCTAGCCGGCGCGCGCTACTTGCTTCTTCTCTCTCACTCACACTCACAAATTCACTTGCTCCCCCACCAACAACCTTCCTTCTTTCTCTCTCTCTCTCTCTCTCTCTCACTCTTTCCCCGCTACTGTTCTCTCCCGTCGTCGTGGTTTCTCTCTCGCTCTATCTCTCTCTTCCCTTTGTTAACTCGCTCCGTCCTACTTCCTCCCACCACGAGACACTTACCACCACCAGCAGTACGCTCGGCAACCTCTACCGTGCGACTACCGCTCGATCCCTCTTTCTCTTTCTTTCCAACCTCTGCCCCCACCACGCACTCCTTTACTCGTGTCTCTTTCTCTTCATAGGCGCGAGCGCGCGCGCGCGCGCTCACATCGGAGGCAGCCGAGTTTACTCGGGCGGACACGCCCCTTTTCGGGCGTAGTCGCCGCCTCCTTTCTCCGACACCCACGCCGAGCCAAGTCCTGTCCGCTCCTACTCCCCACTACCTACTGTTCCAACCCCCACCACCACTGCTACGTTTGTTACCTTCTCTCTCCTTTTTCTATCCCTCTCTTGCTTTCGCATTCTGTCGTTTGTTGGAACTGTCGTCTACCGATCGTACTGACATTTGCTATCTCGCGAAACGCCAAGCTTCTTCTCTCTCTTTCTCTCATCCTCTCTCTCTCTCTCTCTCTCTCTCTCTCTCTCTCTCTCTGTAATGATAACGAGTCCACGCATAGCATGTTTAGGTCGTGCAGCGAACTAGTGAACACAAGAGTACACGCGACAACCCCCAAACCCAACTAATCCTCGTCCTATCGAACGTCACGTGGCTACCAACGCACGTACGCATGCACGCATGGTCGTGGTCATGGATACATGGACCGTGATTGAGCCAACGCCAGCGCGTGCCATTTTTGGTCGGTACTATAACCAGTAAGTGAACATGGTTGTTTTTTTTTGGAGCTGCAGTTGAGTGAATTGCTCATAGCCCAGGGATACTCTGCTATAAAAAAAATTGGTCATGTTTGACACGTTGGCTTCCATGTGTCACAAAAGCATATACGACACGCCGATTTGTTCGTCTTATGATCATGGAAAGAAATAAAGTTTGTTACGAACGTTGTTATTATTTAAAACAATTGAATGAACGGTGGTGCTTTCGGTCTGGATTTATATTTTTATTTTGCATATTTCACAGCGTTAAGCTTTCTTAGTTTGGTGCGTATGAGTGAGCATTGAACAATGTAAATGATACAGGAAGTGAATCAATAAAAAAAGCCCCTAAAATTTTTCAAATGTTCCGTCAATCGAAAACCACAATGGCCGGTGGTGTACGCGCAGGTAGAAAGGTCGGTGATTTGGCACAACGGTGAACCAAAGGGAAAGGTCGAATCAGGTGCACCGTAGTCTTTGGAGGCGGCAGTGCGCATTGTCTATTGTCTCGGTTGGAGGCGGTGGCGGCGGCACAACCCCCGGCCGGCGCCTACCGCGTTCGTCGAGACGTCGAAGAGTGGAGGTGGTGAAGAAGCGACCAATGAGAGCCCAGGCACACCCGCGCAAATCACAATGCTCATTGTTGTCGTCGAGCTGTCCGCCCACATCCCCTTGCCTCTCTCTCTCTCTCTCTCTTTCTCTCTCTCTCTTTCTCTCTTTGCCTCTCAGTGGCTCCTGCGCTTCGCCCAGGTGCGTGCCGAGTCGCTCTGCTTTGATTCTACGAACCATCATGCCGTGACTCCATTTCTATTCCAGTCGTTAAACGCCGAGTGCTTGTATTAGAAATTAACGAGTTTTTCTTCGATGATGAGTCCGACGTAGATACGAGAGTCGTCTTGATTTTATTCGATGCGAGCCGAACGAGATGTAGCAAAATTCTCGTTCATAGTTAGCTTTCAGTAATAATTTTGTATTAAGTATGTAACTATGTAAGCAGATTAATTAAGTAATTATGAAGGAAGATGTAGCGGTCTGCGTATCATCCGACCATTGTGTACTTAATTAAACATTATCTTTATAACGAACACGCGAGTTTTTGTTTACTTATAAGAATACGTAAACTATCTGGAGCCTTTGTGCATTAAGACCGGAAGAATAAATGCATTACATATTCTGTTATACCCAACGAATAGAACTTATAATAATATGGTAATACCTGCCTCGAGATAAATATTCATATTTTCTTATCAGTTCTTTCTATAATTCTTTTTCCTCCCAACCCATGCTCTATTAACTTAAAACAATTTAAGCAACTTCTTTTTTTTTTTAACGCAGCAATAAGCCTAACGATATCCAACGAAAAGATACGTGTGTCTATTAAGATAATTTTTTTTCTTCTTAAATCGAAGATCCCCCATGGTTTCCTCCCGAATCTTCCGAATTTACCCATGGAAAATCGTAAAGATTCGCGAGGCGGAGATTGAGGAAGTACAAGACAAGGTTTCACGCATGTGCCGACGGTAAAGGGTTCTTCGGTTGACGTCAGTCGACTTCTCCGGTGTGTTCATCCCTCCGCAGCATCCCCTCCCACCGCACTACCACCGAGGGACAAGCTTAGATAGAATATCCTGCCTCGTCTCCATCGTGCACGCATAGGTATACATCGACAACGTTCGACGTACATATGTACGTTGCCACCGCGTACGCCTCTGCTATCATCCCTGCTGTTCTTGCTTACGAGTGAGAGAGGGAGGGTGGTAGGGAGAGAAAGAGGGGAGGTACGGTCGAAGCGTGGCGTCGGCGCGCATCCCTTTCATGTCCTCCGCAAAACCATTCCTTCCAGCCCGTTCCACCGCGAGTTCGTTCTCCGCACCACCGCACCCTCGACTCCTACCTCTTACAACCCCCCACCCCCATCTCCTCGCCCTCCCCACCACTACTGCTCCTGTTCTCCCACCATTATAACCCGCCTTTCGTCCACTCGCGAATGCTCTCTTTTGTCAACAACTACGAGCCACGATCATTACCCGTTCTCTCTCTCTCTCTCTCTCCTTCCTCGCTCTCTCTTCTCTCGTTTTTCTTTCATTCTCTTGCTCTTTCCCTTTCTCTTCCTCGCCGTTCGTTCCTCTATCTCTTTCTCGGGATCTAAGCCTTCTTTGAAGTAACATCGCGTTGTGCGCTCGCGTACCAACGCCGATACCCGAGATTTCGCGTTCTCTGCCAAAGGAAATACGCATTGCGTCGTTGGTTGCTTCCTTGCTTGTCCCGTAAGCGTAGCCGGTCTTTCTTTCTTTCGCGGATAATTTCTCCGATAAATGCCGAGTAATTTCGGTAATGACTAATGTAATATTTTCTCCAATGTCTTTTATCGCTACAGTGGGATCAGCGATTTTGTTTGTATCTACCTGGTAATGGTGGTCGGGAGACCGAAAGGACTTTGATACGATACGATCGATTATTCCTCCCCTTCCATCTCTTTGAATTACTCGTATCAAAGAAGGACGAAAGAACTCCGGGTGGACGTTCGCATTCTTCTCGGAAATCGCGACTTATCTTCTTTTCCTTGGCGAAACTCGTTCTCGTTCATATTGTATCGCCTAAAAGGCATTCCACGTATGGCATGCGATAGAAATCGTATGTGCCAGCAGCCTTGGACATAATTAGGAAAGGAGAGAGAAGGAATATGGAGAATGTATGAAGACGGAGGGAGAGGATCGTGCCGTTTGCGGTAAAGAGGTAAAAGAGTGCTTTAATTTCCCGCTTTTTAACTTAACCAGACGCAACGTACTCTCAATAAGGATCGGCATTGTGATGTCAGGGCAGTTCGCAACGGGGCAAGTCGTGAAAAAGCGAAGGATCGGCAAGAATGGCCAAGCGTGAGTTTTAACGAACTCGAGCCTCGCGGATTCCATCGCGTTTGTCGGTACACGTCGAACTCTCCTCCTGGGTGAACGTCTCGGGCCGAGCGATAAATCGACGCGAGCGATATTTACGACGCTAGCGGAGACCTCTTGGATTCTCGCTGGTGAGATTGGCGAGGTTTTGCGAGAGACGATGGACCAAAATATGTTGTGCTGTAGGCCTACTTGTAAAGCGGTCAGAAGCGAAATCGATATCCTCCGTCGGCTACGGTATTAATTCCAAAAGATTCAGATCAAAATTAAATAGCGACAAAGTTGATAAGAAATTATTTTGTTTAATATTCCAAACAGTTTTTCCACAAATACGAGTAAAAGCACATCATTGGCAGATCCAGGATTCGTTAGCGTGAAAAGAAAGACAACCTTCCTTCGGTGCGATTTTAGAAGCGGGGTGGATCGCGATTTTCAAGCGCGTCCGCTCTCTGTGGCATTTCGTTGCGCGGGAGAGCGTATTAACCGGGCGGCATCGGGATACCATTCTATTCCGGTACCAGGCGTCGGTGTGCGGGAGCAGACAAGAACAATGAGTGTTGTACACGTCCGGCGTAATGCTCCTCGTGCAGCATCTCGCGAGGTGGTAGGAGGAGCGAGTTTCTAATAGTGGGTGTACAAGTTGGAGCGAAAGAGAGATAGAGAGAAAGAGAGAGA
>JAIFRP010000006.1:4426473-4446739 GCA_032403825.1 Odynerus spinipes | reverse complement strand
GAGAGAGAGAGAGAGAGAGAGAGAGGTTTGACATAGAAGAAACGTCCGGCGGGTTCACCGGATTGGCCATTCTGAAATTGAGTACGCCGCAAATTCACCAGCGGTATTTTCGAGCTTACGAGGTAGCTCTCGCAAGCTCGCGCTTTCTCGGTACCTCGCGGACGCCAGCCAGCGTCGTCGCTTTTCCTTCTGCTCGACGCGTCCTGAAACTCCGATAATTTGCCTTCGAGTGAGAGAGAGAGAGAGCGAGAGAGAAGGAGAGAGCCGATGGCAATTTCCTCGCAGCGATCGAAAGGCAATTACGAGGAGAGCTCTCCCGAGAAGAAACTCCTTTCCAGCTTTTCTTTTCTTTCTCCTATGCGCTCCTTCCATCCGGCACTTTGTTTTTTGCAAACATTATTTCGGTGCTCGTGAGGAAATGAACGATCATCGCTTCGTGTTACATCTTCGTGTCTCTATAGTGAGATAAGCGTTCGTGCCTGAGTATATTGATTACCCAAAAAATTATTAACAATAATAAACGAGGAAGCCAACCAAAGAATACCTACTAGGAAATATTTTTACAGAAACATAGGTATGTAGCGTCATTTGTGTACCCATTTACGGTATTACTCTACTCCATGTTTCCTCGATCTTCTCACTCGAGCGTGCATCCTCAAAAGATGTATACCGAATCCAGAGAATTTCGTAGAGAATAATCGTAGCTACGGTGGCGCGTCTCGTGTGCTTCGAAAATCGATGATACGCGAAAGGTCTCGCGCGTCGCGTTACGACGACACGAAAACACAAGGTTTATACAACGTACCAACCTACCCATCTATCTACACACAAACCCACACCCACAGACACACCACGGTGTATAGAAAACACAGAAAGCGCGAAATGTTTTTTCCACTATTCGTGGCTTTACGTGGCATACACGCGTGCTACTGTACGATGTATCCTTTTTTCCGACTCATCCACCCTCCCACTCCTCTCTCTATCTCTTTCCCACCCTCCCTCTCCCTCTTGCTCTTCCGAATTGAATAGAGTGGGTCCCATCTCGATGTGCACGTCCGAATCTCTCATTCAAGCCGAATATTTCCGCTTAATCGATCGCGACAAACGCAATGCAGGGGGCGGGCATTGCGGCTATAGATACTGATTGAATGCGGCGTATCGACTGCGCGATGCGAGCCAATGAGAGGATACCGTGCATAATGCATAGATAGGATATATCGCGATCACACGCTATACTGGAGACCTGGCTACCGTCGCCGGCGTTGGCTGCCACGCACACCGACGCACGTTACCTCGGATACAGGTGCGCGAGAGCGAGTGAGCGAGCTCGAGACTACTCTCTGCTAACGTAACGATTCTCTCGTTCTCACTCCCTCGCTCCCTCCTGCTCCGTCTCTGTGTATTTACCTAATAATTATGATTACGATATCGTACAAAGAGATGGATAGATACATGGACGCATAAATAGATAGAGACAGAGAGGGAGAGAGAGAGAGAGAGAGGGAGGGAGGGAGAGGAGACGTATTGCCCCAGCAACCGGCTAGTGTATCGATCAGAACGATACCAAACGATTTAATTGACATTGGCTAGACGTACCAATTCCAATTTTTTATTATCGTTATTTGTTAATTACGATTAAAACCCTTTGTTAATTAATAAAACTCTCTCGATCATTTACAAAAACCTCCTTGTTCATCCCAAAATGAAAATATTTCAAGCTCTGAGATCCTAGAAATAAACGAAAGGAATCGGGTACATATTGCGGGGAAGGAAGACGTTCCGAGCGTGTCCTTCTTTCGAAGGAAACGAGACAGGGGATGGGACGAAAAGCGTGGGGGAAATTGGTTTTGGAACACTCGTCGATTCCCGCGTGGTCGTCCACGTCAGCGAGTAATCGCTCATTAAGTTTGGCAAGTCCATACGTCGTAGAATCGGGGGTAGACGAACGCACCCGATGGACGATAAATTCATCACGGAATAATGACCTTAATGAACTGCGAGCTAGATGAGGGAAGGGGGGTAGCAGGGCGACGAGTTTGGTCCCGACTCCCGCGCTATGAAATATTCAGCCGGAATCAATCCGGGCCCGTGTGCGTGCGTCCTGGAAAGACAGGTTTAGTGGGGGGTGAGATAGAGGGGTAGTTTGTACGACGAGGAGTTCCTAAGGGGTGCACGAGGGCTCGCGTAAAGCGGAACGGAGGCTCGCTTAACCCTTGAGTTTGCGGCCGGGACTAAAGTAGTTATGTTTGTCCTTTGAGCTGATAGGGCAAGTATCGCGGTCCGACCCTGCTAATCCTAGGAGACTCGATATATTCTCGCTAATGGGTCCGGTCCCTGTGTCATGGATGAACTTCGAAAGGAGCAACAGCAGCCAGCTAGGCAACCAGCCTAGGCTCACGCGTTCGATGTATTATGTAAGACTATCTTGTCTCTCGTCATCGATGAGCCGGCAACTGGAATTCTCGATTATTACGACCTCGTTGTTGTCTACAGGTTGGTATACGTTAATAAAGATGAGAATGGAGTCGAATATTCTAAAAACGAAGGGAGGGATTTTTGAAATGAGCGAAAAGAGAGAGAAAGAGAGAGAGAGAGAGAGAGAGATCACTCGTTTGTAGAAAAGACAGAGAATGAGAAAGATATACAGAGATAAAATTACGGGTTACCGGTTTCGCGATAAACGGTTCGTTCGATCAAACGGCCAGGAAATAACGGAGCGAGCCTAACGAACGGCGTTACGTAACGCAGGTGTAATCACCTGCCCAGGACTCGTTCCTTTCCTCTCTCTTTTTCTCTCTCTCTGAATCGAGAAGCGGCAGGCCGAACACGAGTGAACCACACCACCCTATGCTACACCAACGACGACTATCGTCGTCATCGTCGACACCACGAAAGCACGGAGGATGCACCGCCGAGTTAATTGCGAGAGCGAAGGTCACTACTTCTACCCTTTAATTAATGTTTCATTAATTCAGCGGCAGCGTTTCCACGAATTAAAAAAAAAGGTACAGCGTCGGGGTTTACGTCGTTTGCATCGTCTACCCTTCTCCCCATCCCCTTCCATTCTATCTCTCTATCTTCCTCCGAGTTCATACCACTCCGAAGGGTGAGCCTCTCTTCCCTTCCCTCTTATTATCGTTTTTCTTGTCCGACGCGAAAGTGGCCGGCCATTGTGAGAGCACCGAGATTCGAACAGTGAGCACCTTCTTCTAACGGGAGGGTCGGTCTGCTGCTGCTGCTGTTGCTGAAGGAGGAGAAGGGAAAGAAGAGAAGATTGCATAGGAAGCCAGAAGAAAAAGATGGCTCGCGCTCGAGAAGAGGAGCGTAATTTATTATGTACCAAACGATCTCGGGAAGCCCCGTTCTTTTAGCTTCAGTGGTGCTTCGATCCTTTAACAACCACGATCGTATTTATTCGGCTATATTATTTTTGATACAGCGGTTGATCGGACACGTTTCTCGTGTCAAACGAATTTTCCTGTTATCGTCACCGATTTATCATCTTCGGTGTTACACGAGCTAGGAAACAACGTCTCAGGATATTCCATATTGAAAGGGGATGAATGGGATAGGAAGAATATTTCCAGAGGGCCAATGAATATCCTAAAGAAAACATTCTATAATGAGAGTAAGGGAAAGAGGGTGGAGAGTGGTGGTAGTGGGAGTGAGACTTCGAGGGGGAGGGAGACTATAGTAGCGTGGCTAATGAGTCGCGGGATGATTGATTCGCCTATTCGCGCTCTGCCCGTGCTATGCCTTCGCTCGCTCTCAAACTTCCCCTCGTCTCTCTCTCTCTCTTTCTTGCTCTTCTATAGGTCCCTCTGTCCTTCCCTCTCTCTCCCTACACCACTCTCTTGTACTATCGTTCGCTCTCACCTTTGGCTCCCTTCGCACCATCGCCGAGTTCATTCCCCATTCACGGACTGTCACGGCGCCCGTGGCAACATTCAATAAATATCGTATAAACGCTTTCACCGGGGGCACGTCGACAAGCACGGAACCCGATTCAAGTCTCATAGTCGACGTCGACCAACCACCAACGACTCCCGTGCTGCTGTCGTGCCAAAATCTGACACGACGTTCCGGAACCTTCAACCGCCCCCCCACCGACTCTGTTCTTGAAGGTGTCGAAGTAGCACAGTGAGCGAGTCTCGGTTGTTTTATAGTCATTTTTTTTATAATAAGCCGTCTAAGTTGCCCAACTATGCGATATCAACACGTTGACTCCCACGTTGGTCAGGTGTGACCGGAGATTGTTTTGTTTTCTCAAATGTTTAGAATAATTAAAATAAAATCTAGAATGTAAAATCTAAAATTTAAATCTAGCTTGGAAGTAAACGTTTCAATGTATTATTAAAATAATATTGTTAATAATCATCCTGCCCAAGTTTACCCTAATAAAAGCGCGAAGATTAAACCAAAGTCCGTCGAACTCCTCAGGCACGCGACAAGAGAAGAAAATCATGTCGCTTGAATGGGATGCGCGGGAGTCACGAAAATGGCTGAGTCAGTCCTATTTCGGCACACTCATTCCGCTTTTATTTATAACGCGCTTATCTGAATGTCGCTGGTGGTTCAATCAGTGTCGTCCCCCCTCTCTGACTTTTCTTTTCGTTTGCTTTTTTTATATCCTCGTGAAAAAAGTCGTTGGAAAATCGGAGCGTAAGATACAAATAAGGGGTCAACGGATCGAGTGATTCGGATTCTCTCTCTCTCTCTCTCTCTCTCTCGCTCACCCTCTCTCTCTTTCTCTCCCTCAGTGTGCACGATCGAACGTTAGCCACGTTATCGCGCTATTGTCCGCCTGTCCTCGGGAGATGGATCACGCGTGAACCTAATATAATACGTCCGATGTCGGCCAATAAAGGCCTTTTTGTGCGACGGATGACGGAGTACCGTGGCCGTCGCGATTGCCGGTTCCGGATCGCGTGCACAAATTTGACGCGCGTTGTACGAACGTTCAAAGGTGCAAGGTGAAATCGTGCTTTTACCCGAAGCTCTCTTCTCCCCTTTGGGTGATCTTCGTAAAAAGTATCCGAAGTAACGGTGAACCCGTAGCTATTGAATCGCTATAAATTATTTATTAGGTGGTAAGATAAATAAGTTCGGTTGTAAAAATGAACATATTCTAATTCTACAAATTCTATTCGGAGGGTACTGATCAATTGTCTTTAAAAACGGGAAGCTGTCATAAGTAACAATGACGATTACATAATTGATTGAATGTAATTTTTCAAGTCACGAAAACGTAAAAATTCTTGTAACAAATTGCGACGATGAAAAATAAAAATCGTCAAAGAGAATGAAACGAAAGATATCACTTTCGTTTGATTGGTCCGTCCATCTGTCGAGGTACCCACGCGTCCAGTCGATTAATCGAAAAGACGAGTCCTCCTGGAAGGACCAGGAGACGCAAAACTCTTTAAGTATGGGGTCGAAACGAGCGAAGCGAACGAAGCGAAACGAAAGCGAGCAGTCAAAGGGAATAATTCAAGAGGCGGCTACATTGTTCCCGCGTCTATTCCCGACCCATATACCGACTCTATCCCGTGGGAGTACTGACTGTCTATCGGTTGATAATAAATGTCATGAAATTGCATCGAATTTTTACGTTCTCGTCCTCCAGCCTCGATTTATTTATTGTTAAATATTTATAATAGGTTTTCGTTACATATTCATTGTGTATCCGTTTTATAAAAGTGTAATAACAATTGTTTCCATAAACATCTAGAAAATAGTATGAATAATAAAAATCTTAAAAATTTCTTTGAAATAATAACTAAAATGTTGAATGCGACTTTGTAGGTATTTATGATTACTCCCGTGTGAAGAGAAAAAAAGAGGGTGAAAGCAAACGATAATACCATGCCGTACATAATAGGTCCAATAACTTTCGGACGCGTGGAGATTGCAGTGAACGTAATTGACGCGATAACGAACAAGGCAAGAACACAGTGAAAGAAGAAGAAGAAGAAGAAGAAGAGAGTATAAAACTTAGGAAGAGATTATCGTTGTAATCATCCGTCGTTCGACGGCTCGATGCAACGAGTCGAGTTTCCTCACCCTCGGCGAACACGATATTATATTATAATCCCGGTAGTGACTTTAGTGAGAATGCGAAAGGGGCGTGAGAGAGACACAGAAGCTTGCTTGTAAGGCTGCCAGGAAAGTAGAGAAAAAGAGCGAGAGCGAGAGCGAGAGAGAGAGAGAGAGAGAGAGAGAGAAGGTGCTGGCTGAGGAAAAGAGCGAGAAGGGTGGCATGGAAAGAGGTAGGGGAGGTGGTGTAGGGGGCTTGTCTGGAAGATTAGCACCTCGTATAAAAGTGCTGTAGTGGGAATGGAACGGGAGGAAACGAGAAGAAGAAGAAGGAGGAGGAGGAGGAGGAGGAGGAGGTGGTACGAAGCGATGGCTGCTGGAAGAGAGAGGGAAAGGTGGCGGCTATATAAGAGAGCCGAAGGTGGCGAACGTTGAAGGGTGAGAGAGAGTGAGAAAGAGAGAGGGGAGGGTGTCGAGGGGTGGGAAGGGGGTAGACCGACGACGAAGGCCGTTCCATTCCTTATATACGCGGCACACCCTGCTGCGACCCACGTGTAAGAGGAAAATTAGTTTTCAGAAATTTTTATGAAAGACCTGAAAAGAAACTGTAAGGTTCCTTTTCTCATTGGAGGCTATTTTTGTTCAGAGAGCCATGGGGGATTCAATAGCCTTTATTTTATTCTCGTGTTAATCTCGCGCACCACGCTGCTCTGCGGCTTACGCCGAATACACAGAGGAAGAGAAAGAGACAGCGAGAGTACGATGCGCGTACAAGAGAACGCGAGACCACGGAGAGAAGCTGCAGAATGGGTGGAGACGAAGAGAGTAGGCAAGAAAAAGGAGCGAGGAAGAGAGAGAAAGATAGAGAATCGACGCGGACCTTTATGAAGAGCCAACGCGCGAGCACGGCTATCAAACGGAAGGCGCATTATACGCGAGTCGAGTCTCCGGTGCAATAAAATCTCCGTCCTAATTAGTTTTCAACAATTACGGAGAAACCAACGAGAGAAAGAGAGAGTGAGAGAGAGAGAGAGAGAGAGAGAGAAAAAGCGTGATGTGCTTCGTACCGGCGTTAATTTTTGCAATTAAGCGCCCGGCCCTCTGTCTCGTGATCGCGAGCGCGCGTACTAAAGGAGAGGGTCGCGCGTCGTCGAGCTAGCAGGTGATGCGCGGCGCGACGCCGGCCCACGAGGAAAAGAAAAAGACTCTTCTTCTCTTCGACTCGCGACCACGAGTCCTCTTCGAGGATCCACACGCCACGCGAGCAAACTCGCTTGACGAATCACCGCTTGAGAGGGCTGCTTCGAACAAACGAGGCGTCTACCAAGATTAATTAGTATTTGTTCAAAGTTTTGATCCGACTAAAGATTATAAATTATAAGAAATCCTTATGGGATCGAATCAAACTTATATTGTAGTTTTTTCATATATTTTTTTTCTTCAATAAATTAAATATAACATTACGAACACCGAGTATTTGTTTAATTTGACCAATCCTTTCCATAATAGTAAGCCCCTTTACAATCTCAACAAAGAAAGCTCGATTCTTCCTCTTTTGACTTGTCTTCTCTTTCTGGTATTACGAAATAGTAGATTAGAATGAAAATTGGCGAAACGAGCGTTCTAAAAAAAGAAGCACGTAGTCTCGTAGAAGCCTTCTTCACGTTGGTCCTCTCTTTGAATTTAATAAAGGCAGCAGATCTCGCGATGGTCCTTTCTACCGTCGTTTCTATTGTCGGCCGAGCAATTCAGCCCGGTACCGTCCAATTATCCGCGCCGCTTTAGATAGCCTCGTAACGAACCGATCGACGCCTCGTTACGTACCAACCATAACTCTTGCTCACAATGCCGTTCTTCAAACGAATTACCACGCGTATTTGTGTACTCGCGAAACCGCACGAGCGTGGCATTAGGAGCTACGTACGTAGGTACGTACGTACGTTGGTACTTGAGATTAGAAAGCGAGCGAAGTAGTCGTTGCCGTTCATAGTATATGCCGTACGTTCTTGTTTCTCAAATGGATAAAAAATATCGGAATAGAGAAAGAGAAAAAAGTAAAAGGAAAAAATTTGAGTGACACGGAACTAACGTTTTAAACATAAATTTAGTATTCGCCTAACACCGTGTCAAACATCGCAATCACAAGTTATTATTTTTCTAATAAATACGTCTTTCAATTCTATATACCTACACTACTATCTTCTAAGTAAACTCTATAAGATTCTAGAACTAGACTAGGAAGTAGAAAAATGATTGCAACGTTTTTCGAATCTTCTCGACGATCGAAAAATGCCGTGACTATCTTGGTACCGAGGACAAGGCGGTAGAAAGGTTCGGGAAAGGGAAGGAATGAGAAACCGAGTGGTGGTTAGGGGAAGGACGACATGGTGGTGACCGAGGGTAGGGGGTATGTACGTACACGCTCTATGTTCTTACCCCGGAATGTGGCTGCAAAGCCGCGTCAATACGCTTGCCCGGACGAAGGAAAAGGGACGAAAGAAGAGAGAGAGAGAGAGAGAGGGAGGTGAATAGGGGTGGGTGGCAGCACGAGCATAGAACAGAGAGCGAGAGAGAAAGACGGTTCTTCGAAGTCTTGGCTTTCACGGAAGGAGAAGGTTAGTGGTGGGGGGTGGCAGCTCGGCACTTGCCGAGGAGCAAGAGACGTGCCTGTGAAACAGGAAGGAGAGAAAATAAGAGAGTGGGGTACGTCGAAGGTGGCGGCTGAGAAGAAGAAGAAGAAGGAGTAGAAGAAGTAGAGGTGGAGGGATGGTTGGATCTTCTGGGGGTGAGAGATCACTGCGCCGCCGATATTACAGCCAGCTCGAAGATTACCAATATCCTTGAGAGGCTCTCTCTCTCTCTCTCTCTTTCTTTCTCTCCTCTCCTAGTCCTGTCATAAAAGACGGAGCTTACGAAGATATTACCTAGCCGACATCGCCACCGAAACCGCCGCCTCCGCTTCGTCTTCTTCCGCTTCTTCGTTCGTTCATCTCACTTTTCGCAACTTCATTTCAGGAAAATACTAAAAACACAGAAGACCACACGGTTGCAGGGCCTGTCGGATAGGGCGGTACTCTTGACTGATGCCAGAGTGATGAAGACTATCGTCTATGCTAAGAACGACGAGAGCACTGCCGTCAGGAAGTAAAAGTCAGCCATCCTCTCGGTGCTCTTCATAAACCATCTCTGGAGGTGCAGCACTAGCACGATCTTGGGAGAGTAGTAGGATCGAGGGGTCGCGCGCTTGATGAGAGCATTGGATGGAGCAACTTTTCTTGGGATTCCTGTGAGACGATCTTTCGTTCAAACTTTATTCCTTCTTGCCGTTGTTAGTTCGTTAAAAAAGTATACGAAGGGAAAAAAGTTTCGCATAATGAAACACGAAGCAAAGAATCCCAGGAACAACGTCGATCTGATAAAGTGCTCGAGTGTCTTCCATCCAAACTGTCCCAATCCTTAATAGGAAATCGAGGAAGTTATTACTAGTCCTAGCGGGGGTGTTGCATCTCGGCGGAGTACACAAGGTCGCGTACACAATAGCGTTTCCATTGTGACGGCGCTTTGTACGACACAAAGCTTTAATCCGCGAGCGGATCTGCTAATGTCAACATCGTCCTGCCTTACCGCATCGACGTGCCCTCACGTACATACGAGCATACGACGACGACCATCTACGGGGGAGACACACACGTAAAACACGTAAAAGCGTCCCCGCGTGTCCGTTCGCTGGGGACAGGAGCTGGCCTCAATAAGCGTCCCATAATCCACCCCAACTTGAATAATCGCGATTCTCTAGGCATTGTATCGTTTCCTCGTAAAACCCTCTGAGCGGTTTTCGGGGGTGGAAGAGAGAGAGAGAGAGAGAGAGAGAGAGAGAGAGAGAGAAAGAGGGGAAAGGAGATGGCGCGGGCAGTGCCATAAGATATGTATACACATGTCGCCTCTGTTATGAGTATTCATTGCGATCGCTTTGACGCACGTGATCCGCTCGATCCGCGGACAAACTTTCCTCGTAAGCCCAGTACCCTCGTTGGGAACGCGGCCGATCTGATAACGGCGTGAATCGTTAGCGAGCTTTAAGGCCGCGAATAGCGTTGATTGCGTATCGTGAGAGCGGATCCGAAGAGATGTCGAATGTACCTACATAAATACATCACGATTTTGTACTAGAACGAGTCTTGTTATTGGAATGTAATATCGTATGGGATACCTAATGGATGGTAAAATCAAGTAACGCGATAAAATCTTTTCTCTTCCACTACTTCCTTAATATTCCTGATGTAATATCGAAAAATTAATAACACGTTATACAGTAGTTTTTCTTTTTGCTAATGGATTCGATCTTACCATCGATCTACAGACGATTCCCAGAGATAATCCTGCGACCGTTCCCCCCTCTTCCAGCGTGTCTCGAAGACAAGGAAGAAGCAGAAGTAAAAGAGACGAAGCAAAAGAAGAAGAATAAAGGCGTGAAAAGTGGCATGACGTTAAAAGGGAAGGAAGCTCGATAATTTATGCGTACTTTCTAGCGTCGAGAGCTCTCCGTACTCGCGACAGCTCACCGAGCTTTCCACTTGCTCGTTCGCCGCCTCGCCAAGGCGCGCGCGCGCGAGCGCGTCCGGGGGAGGACAGAAGAAACGGGCGAGTTCGACGTTGCTCGGCTCGCCTTCGAAGAGGTAATTCTAATTCCGTGGGCGTACGCCGGGACTCTCGGCTCGGGTAGCGACTTATTTGCACGACAGTAGCCACGTACGAATGCGCGCGTTAAATGTAATTTACGTCGGCGGTAGCTGGGCTCCTTTAATCCCCCGGCGTAATATAATGGGCAAAGGCCTTCTGCATGCGCTCGTCCTTCCACATCTCTCTCTCTCTCTCTCTCTCTCTCTGTCTCTCTATCTCCCCATGTGTACTAGTGCGTATGTGTATGTGCGTTAGTCGAAAGAAGACGAGCAACGATGCTACTCGCACGTTCGAAAGACGAGAAACGACAACGAGTCGATCGAGTCATTCTCGAGGAGGACGATGACGATGATATCGCGCGAGGAAAGGACGAACGGTCCGCTTTGACGGATCACAGAGTAAAAGAAGGAAAGGAAAAAAGAGAGAGAGGGAAAGAGAAAGAAAGAGTCGTCACAATGTAATTACGTGGCCTCGTGAGTCGTTTCGGGGCGGCCGGATTACGCGTGCTGAGGCGAGAGGCAGCTTATTTTGACATTCTTATCGGAGAATCAGAGTGCGGTAATCCCCGAGGCGGCGCGTGTAATCTCATCCTTCCTCCATCCATCCGCCTTTTGCCCCCGCCCTTCGACTCCCATAGCCCTTCGACGCAAACCCCCCGTCGACCTTTCCTTTCCCTTACACACACTCTCTCTATCCCTTTCCCTCTTGTGGATTCCCAATACACGATACCCATTTCCCACTTCAGCCCTGCGACCTGGTAATCTACTATTAATTGCTACCACGGAGAAAGCTCCTTGTTCCAGTCACGCACCCTACCCTTTCTTTCTTCGCACCGATCTTTGTTACCTATTAGTCTTCTACGAACGATCGAGTTAAGATTCCTTCGATCGGATGTTGATTTGGAATTAAATGTAAAAGAAACTAAAAATGCATAAATTTATAAATAATTTATAATTTTTTCTGTTAAAAAAAGAAGTACCTACTGGTCTTGGAAAATTTTATTACGAAAACGTACCAGAGTTATCAGCTCGAAAAGTGCTTGGAGCGTAAAGGGTTAAAACATCGTCCATCCTCAGCGCCTATTTAAGAGTTTCATCGCAAGAGTTATTAACTTTACGATGACGATTGATGGTATCGTCTAAAGTCGTGTCCAGTCGATCGTGTCAGTAAACGTTTCTGAAAACCAACACCGAACGTATCCTAGCGAGAATGTTTCGCGTCTCGAATCGAATCGTTCGTCGTGAAAATGGCGTGCTTCGTTTAGTCGGATCGCTTGGCCAGTTACTTTTCCCTTTCGAAACGCGAAAGGGAATAGAAGGCGTTAGAGAACGCTCGGTAGCAGCTCGACCAACTCCAAAAGCGTTCCTCCACGTACTCCTCGAGATACTTCTTTAACGATTCGCGCGTCGTTTAATTTAACTTGACGATCGCTCGTTAACGTTAGGCGCGCGAACGAAGACGAAGGTATTAACTCCTGGTAGCCGGCTTCGTTCCGCGTCGTTTTCTTCTTTGCCATTCCGTTTCCATTCTCACTCGTCACACCGGACGAGAAAGAGAGAGAGAGAAGGAGAGAAAGAGAGAAAAAGAGAGCTTTAAGGCACTCTTCTTACTTCCCCCGCGACAGCCATTACTATTTTCTTTTCCTTTCTGGCGCCAGCGGACGTCGAAAGAAGCAACGAGTCGTGGAATTTAAATAGACAATTATCGCGTCGAGCACTCGTTCGATTTCCTATAAATCGATGCATCTCTCTTGAAATCTTTATTTTCATCTTTTACAACATAACGCAAATGCGAAATAATTAAAGAAAATATTCCAATACGTAACGATGACTAGGTATAATAATAAAAAGAACAAAAACATCGAAAAATAAGATAATCCGAAAAGACAAAGTGCTTCAATTTATTCGTAATTTTCCACTTCCCGTCAAGACCGGTCCAGCGGAAATTGTCGCGTAAGAGCTCCGGGAAGATAATTGGCGCGCTTGAAAGCCGTAATGCATTTTCTTCCTGAACTCCTTCGTCGACGTACCGTTTCTCGATAAGCACGCGTACCTACCTACCAACTTGTATGGACTCGATGCTTGAGATAGATCTAACCACGGCATAATTGGAAAATCCAGAGTGGACGATTCGAAGGCTTAACGGTCGTTACTCGAGTTCGGCGATTGATAACGGTAAAATATGTACCTACGTGCGTGTACGCGTAACGTTCACGATAGCGGAACGTAAATTGCACGGTGAAAAAGAGCTGGTAATGAAACGGACCGTATTAGAACGAGCGCGTGTGTAGGATAGAAGGATAAAGGAAAGTTATGCGCTTTCGAACGAAATAAACGCGCGGGATGGTAATATAATCGCTGAACGACGGTATAATATCCAGGCTGGATTGGCCGGCGAGCCGTATAGCCTCCGCCGAGAGAACGCGTGCGTACCTACGTACGTTCCCCGTCTACGTGCAGATAATTGAATATATATTTCCGCGAGTTAACGCCTCGATCCGGAGTGCCTTTAATGACGGGCCTTTAAGATTCCATGTATGTAGGTAGGGTATGTAAATATATGCGTACGCGTGTATGTACATACGTAGGTATGTAGGTACTACTAGGAACGTTATCGGGGAAGTTGGCACGTATGTATGTACGTACTTTCCACGGTAGCGCGAGTGGACCATTTCGTTTTAATGCGAGCGAAATGGAAATCGAAGGCGAGGGGCCCAAGCTTTTTCTTTGCACACTCGTGAAACAACTTGCGTCGTCGGAGATTGGATGCTAAAGAGCTTCCGGGGTAAGAATCTTGTTTTATCAAGAGAGATCTTTAACTTCTCTGTCGCTTTTAGCAAAAACTTGTATCTCCCATCTTTCCTTTTCTTTTTTCTTCTTCTTTTTCTTTTTCCTTTACACGCGTTTCTTCGTTCGCGAGAGGAAATGGAAAAGCCACCGGCGGCTTGATAAATTTAGAAGAGAGGACACGAAGCAACGTTACTTTACGCGCATACATGTACGAGGAGTCTCGTGAACGATAGGAGACAGCGGTTACATTCGTCTTCGGTGGCACGTGCAACGTCGCCGCTGCTGTTAACCTAACAAATACAAGAGAAAATCTTTCGTGGAAGAGTGTACCGTGAAACGGCGGCGTCCGGTGCTCCAACGTCGAACGAAGGTCGGGCCAAAAGTTGGTGCAACTTATCGGGAACTCGAGTCGCGGCGTTTTATCCTTCGTTAATTATCGTCTAACAACCCTGTCGCGTTTTCACGTTCGGCGGGCCCTTCGTTTCTGTACTCGTCCTCTCTCTTCTTTTCCTCTCTCCGTGTCTCTCTTTCTCTCTTTTGAGAAAGCCGGCCTTTCGGAAGGCTTCGTAGCGCGTTCTATTTTCGGGAAAGGATGTAACTCGGTCTAAATTAGAAGCCCCGAGAAATCGCGCCGGTGGTGCGACGGGTTAAGCTAGGTCAGGGCCACCCTTTCGCATGTAGCGCTCTATGATTTGTCATCCTTTCGTACGGATCGATATTTTCTTTTCTCTTTATTTTTTTTTCTTCGACGAGCACATCTGATCTCCCGAGATGTAAAAAGGACAAAAAAATTGTAACTCTTTCCTCGCGACTAAAATCATTCGCGCCTTTCTCTCGACGAAACGTAATCGTATCGATCTCTGAGAAAAATTCCGAGAGTGTTTTATAAAAGCTACCTACGCACGGGAGAACGGTGCATTAATCGAATTTTATTCGGGAGGTAGATGCGCGCGCGCGCGCTTTCGTGGCCGCTTTTTCGACGGGCGTGAAATTTGGTCGTTCCTCGAACGAAATATAAATTGCTCGTGTCATAATTTAATGGAACACCGTTGTACGACGGCGAGACGGATGACTACGGGGAAGGAAGAAGGTATAACCAGTTTCTGAACGCGTCCTATATGTACGTATAATAAAGCGCGGGCGCGGGCGCGTGTACGCATATATCGAGTGTTCGTATCGCACGCGCGTGCGATGTTAACGCCGTGAACACATGCACGTCTCTCTGCGGAGGAGACGCATACACGGCGCATATATTTCAGACAATAATAATTTAGACACGTGTGGCCCATACGTGCTAGCCAAGAAGTCTCGGGGATAGGCAAAGGACTACCGCGCGGTATAGCCTCTCTCTCTCTCTCTCTCTCTCTCTCTCTTTCACTTTGCTCTCTGTGTTCTCCGTTGTGCTTTAAGCTCCGATACGCGAGAGCCGGTGGTAACATATAGGCCGCGTGCTTTCCTTTCGGCGCGGCCGCACACGTGACGTCTAAGCGTAGAAGCCGCTGCCGCTGCTACCGCCGCCGCCTCCGCTGCCGCCTCCGACGATGATGACGATGACGAACGAGCGAGTTCGTCCTATTGCGTTCCATATTTTCTTTCTTTCGACCTTCGCCGGAATGGAATGTTAAACGGCCGAGCGAAACGAACGATACAAAATTAAAACGGCGAATCGAGAAATTACAGGAGCGTTATTTAGATAGAGAGACGCTATCGACATTCTCGATCTCGATTCGGAAGCAAACTTTCATCCCCCTCTCTCCTCGTATCTCTTTTCTCAGGAGGAGAAGCAGAGCAAAGCAATTTTGATTAACAAATTCGTCGAGTCATGTCTCACGGTCGTTAATTAAGTTTACAATTAACTCTTGATAATTCGTGCTCGCTTTATCGACCCTTCGGATCTCCCGCGCGAGCTCCCAGGCCTTGTTTCTCTCTCTTTCTCTTTCTCTCTTGCACGGCACCATGGTACTCGATCGCGGACAGGAGAATGGAGAGCGATTCGGTTAATGAATCGCATTACCGAATAACGATTACCTCGAGAGACTCGACTTTGTCCCGACTGGAGAGTCCCATCGACTTCTACCGCGTTGTCCAAGATCGACGAGAAAGAGTAAGAAAGGGAGAGAGCGCGTGAGTGAGTGAGAGAGAGAGAGAGAGAGAGAGAGAACCGTTCACCGTTCGCTATATATAATTCGCTCTCTCGTTAATACCAACCGCACTAGCCACTCTCGCAGCCATTATTTTCGCTCTTCGCCGTTATGGCTGATAACGTTTACTCGATAAATTTTCGCGCTCGCGAATGCAGAAAGATACACAAAAGGATTACGCGTCTCTCGTCTTTCTTCTTCCTCGTCGCCTTCGTCCTCTCGTCGTTGGAGATTATCAAAACGAGATATGACGGGGGTCTTCGTTGGAGGGGCCGTCTTAGAAATAACAGATATCGATCATCGCTCTAAAATAAGCCAGGCATTGAGACATCGAAGGAAGCATCGCGCTCGCGCTCGCGCGCGTAGCAAGGCGAGCGTGAAATTTCTCTTCGCGCGCGCCCTCGCCGAATTCTAAGCTCGTTTGGCGTCTTTGCCAGAAGATCGCTCTCGCTCTCTCTCTCTCGCGAGCTTAGAACGTAAGAAATCGTCCAGAAGGAGCGCCTACTCGAGGCTATGAGAAAAGGAATGTCCTCCCCCTCTTTCTTGGCCGGTGTAAGCTTTGTCGTTTGGAGAGCGTGTAGAGAAGAGACATCTCGAGGGAACAACAAGTAGAAAAAGATTCGAGAAGCTTTGTCGGCAACGAGATAGAGAGAGAAACGGGACGAGAGAAAGAGAGAGTCGTTCGCAGCATCCGTTAAAACGCGCGCTCGCGCTCCCGACCCTCCCGCAAAAAGGCAACACGTTGTAACTTTGTGAACGATAACAATGCGATCTTGTTTCTCGGTTTTTACGCCGGACTCCGTCGCACCTGCTTCGCCTTAGGAGTCAGCGTTGCTTCTAATAAGCAGAAATAACTTCCCGCGACTGTGGCTTCAAAGCGGTCCTTTAAATATACGAACGAACTGATTTATACGCCCTCGCGACGGCTTTATTCTCGATCGCAGAAAGAGAAACGCATCCGGAGGGAAGACGCATCTCGCAAGACCTGGACGAGATTCGCGCGGGTGAAATGGAAAGAAGAGAAGGAGAACAATAATTGGCAAATTTTATATAGTAGATATTATCGGAATGTAATTTTGATGATAGATAAACGTGACTTGCGACACTCTCGTTCAACGCGATAATAATTTATTGCTGTCACCGACTATTCATTAAGTTAATGACTTACTTTTCACGCTGAAAAAGATACAAGGTTGATATACTACCAACTTGATTATAGATTACGATCTTCGAACAAACTACTCTTCTCTCTCTTTCTCAAAGTTTCCAACTCGCATCGATAGGACTTTGTGCATCTGCATGCGTTCGAAGGAACGGAGAAGAAAACTGCTCCGCTCGCGGCAGCGGAAGAAGAAGAAGAAGCAGCAACAGCATCCGACGAGAAAGGAGCAGAAAGAGAGAGAGAAAAAGAGATAGCGGCTTTCAGGAGGAGATAGGAGAAGTACAGAAAGGGATAGAGGAGTAGAAGGCACGAGTAAGAGAGGAAGAAGGAGGTGTGGGATGAAGAAGGGGGTACACGGGATAGAGGGGCGAAAGGGAGAGCAGCGAATAAATACTCGGAGATGTAATCGCCGAAGGAAACAAGCGGCGGGATTGTTCGGCGGGAATAATTGAAAGCGCCGCTTGAGCTTCTCATTCCCATTCTCGGCGGCTCCTGCTGTTGCTCCTCTCTCTCACTCTCTATACGACGAGCGTATAGTCTCTCTCTCTCTCTTTCTTTCTCTTTCGTTCCGCATCTTCCATCTCGCTCTCGAATCCGTAGCGCCGTAGGGCCTGTGCACCGCGCGAGGTTCCTGCCACTGCACCGCAGCGCCCCGAATGAAACCTGCGACTGGTATAGCCGACTCTCGAGACTACCGATGGCGGCGCTACGATCGTCGATGGACCAAGAGGATGAGGAGGTGAAGTAGAGAAGAGGCTCGAGCCGATCGGATCGTCCAGTGATCGGCGGATCCTAATGTATGCGTAATGCCGTAGCCGATCGGCTCTCCTCATTAACGCCCGCTCCAAACGACACACATGTGCACACATACGTACATATACGAAGTGTAGCGTGTATCTCTTTCTCTTTCTCGAATCGTATCGATAGGTGGACCGGTCTTCTTTCTAGAGACAGAGACAGAGAGAGAGAGAGAGAGAGAGAGAGAGAGAGAGCGAGAGAGATACATGGAATGCTCGAGGGCTAGATGGGAAGAGAGAAACAACGAGAAGAGGGACACCAATATAGACCTCATGTTTTGTCCTTCGTCCTATACCGGCGCTCGCTCTTTAAGCGCGCAAATAAAAGCAACCGCGAGAGTGCTCGGCCCGATGCTCGATAATCCTTGCTTCTTATACCCGCGAGGAGACTCATCTCCTTCCCTTTTTCCTTCTCTTCGCAAGTACCCTTTGGAATTTAATTCCAATTCGTACCATTTCGTCGAATAAATTTCACGAAATTTCGGTCTTTCCAAAATATCGAAACTCGAACGTTGAAAGTATCGAAATTTCAATACGTTGAACACCGAGATGAGAATCGAACGGTCGGAAGTAATAAAAATTCGAAACACCGCGGTACAGCGGTGGAAAGAATTTTTTTTCCATCGTAATTCAGCTTTAGAACGAAGCACTACGGCAAAGTAGCTGCACCCCTCCGCGAGTATCCATAGTTTATTCCTTTATCGCTCGTCTTATCCCACCACCGGCTTCGAGTCGAGTGGCCTAGCCACCGGAGATAGGTACCGCGAGCTCTATGCGAGTTTTCCAGCGAGCTTCAATAATACAGACGGTGGGAAATTGTGATCGAAGGGTACTATTGGAAAGCGATACCTTAGTCGGGCCGGCTGAATAAGTAATGAAACAATATTTTTAAAACGCCTATAATTCCTGGGGCCGAGGCCTCTCTCCTTCCTTCCTTCCTTACGAGTCCTACGACGGACTCGTATTTATCGGCCCGTGGAGTATAGACTACCACCATTGGCGCCACGGCGATTTCGAGAAAGAAGGGCAATCGTTTACCAGCCCGCTAGAAGAAAAAGAGAGAGGGGAAGGAATTTCCGTTTCGGGCTTCTACACTTATTTTTTTCCCGTTCTACAATCGAGTGTCCGATCGGTGGATTATTGCGACGATTTATCGACGTCACTCGATGTTTTAGTAACGACACCACCGATCCCGGACACGTGGCGAGAGAGTCCATCTCTTTTAAAGCTCCATCCCATACTAATGTTTTCTGATTTGCGGGATCAAATGTCACGGTTACGACCCTATCGGAGATGAAATCGATTTTCAAGCGGTTATGTAATGAAATAACAGTAATTTGTAAGAATGATCATTTTGTTACAATAAATATTTCATTTTTTCAATCGTTCTTTAAAAAAATATTACACCCTACTCTTCTTATCGTACTTATCATCGACGATCAGCCATTGTCATCGTCCCTCTCTTCCAATTTCTTTCACGCAGCCGGCCGCGTCGTCTCGTCCGAGGCTATCTCGAGTTTAACCAAGGCAAAAGCTGAGCTCCGTTTAAGGCGACCGCTCGGCCCACTTAGATAGCTCGGATATTCTTTTAATCGTTCGAATAATAGCATCGTTTAAATACGATCTTTATATCGGGTGAAACTGCGATATATAATGTCGAGAGTCCAGCGCGCGAAAGCGACCGGCTACGTGCGCGCGCGCGCGCGCGGTTCGGGAAACGTACGCGTGTACGTGCGTACCTACTACACAAGTACGTCTGGTAGCCCATAGATATGCAAATGAGCGGACCCTTGGTATAAAGCCGACCTCACTACGACGACGACAACGACGACGAGCTTTTACCGATTACTCGTTTTTGAACGGGGGGGTGATGATCGAGGAAATCGACACTTGGATCGTTTCTGATCGTCGTCGATTCGAGAGGGTCGATGAAAGTAGGGTAATTATTGGACATGGCTTCATTCGGAGAGATAGATAGCGAATTTTACAAAAATAATTATTATATTGCCCGTTTCCATTTTCTTATCAAACGAACACGTCTCGCTCATAAAAACGATATCGAGCACGACGTTTCTCCCAGACCGGAAGATGCTCGTATCCTCCTTACAAAGAGAGATGCGCCACAAAGTAGCGCTATATGGAACGCAAGAAGATATGCTAGGAAACTTAGAGTCGAGTGGCTGAACATTATCGTAAAATAACGTTATCCGGGCATCGGTTGAAGCTAAAAGAAAGACAGAGAGAGTGAGAGAGAGAAAGAGAGAAGGCTCAAGAACGACCAGTCTCGAAGAGGGCGCACCAATTACAGAAAACGAAACCATTTTCAGTCGGGCGATACCGTCTCGCGCTCGTTTCCTATTCTCGATCGAGTAAAGACCCTAGGAGTCGATTGGTCGAAAGAGTTAACGGGCCGAGTGGCTAGATTCTGGAGGGATTTATGAGAAAAAGAAAAAAAAAGAAATAAAAAAAGATAAAAGAAGAGACGGGTGATTCTTCGCTGGAAGCTTCAGCGTTTCGTTTTACGACTTCGATCGACTATAAAACTTATCTGGCTTTCTATTCCATTGGTATGTATAAAGGCGGATGGACCGGCTACTTTCTCGTGCCCGCATTGGATTGTCGTGAAAGCAGGACGCACTTCTTGTATACTACTCTCTCTCT
>JAIFRP010000006.1:4391295-4402783 GCA_032403825.1 Odynerus spinipes | reverse complement strand
GAGAGAGAGAGAGAGAGAGTGCTCGTAAAGGAAGTCGATCGAACAGAAATTGAATGATCGGCTCGGGGGTGGAAAGAGAAGGGGGTGTGAGAGGACTCGAGGGCGCTTGATTGTTCATTCAAACAACAATCGTAATTGCGTTACACGCCGCCGAAGGGGCTAAGGGGAGCAGCACGTTGATGCGTAAAGGGCTGGGAAGGGCGGGAGGTGAAGAACGATGGGAAAACTTGTTGGCGTTGTCCTCATCGTCTTTCTCTCTCGCTTTTTATTAGAGGACGAATCGGTGTAGAGCCTCCACGAGTGGCCACCTCAGAAAAAAAGCTTCTCGAACCCCCGTACGATTCTGTGAGAGCAACGACGCTATGCTAACGTTATTAAAACTTCGAACGTTCCTAGACCACGTTCGATCTACGATACAAACTTGGTCCACTTTCTCGACAAGTTCAGCCATCGATTAGAAAAATTAAAGACCACTGTGCGAAGCGGTGCTCGAGTCGAGAACACGAGGAAGAAGAAACGGAATACGTATGTAGGTATGTTGTACGTCGGTTGTACGAAAGGTCGTGCTCGGTATCGCAAGGTCGCTCGAGCCACGTGGAGACGAGATCGCAAATACGTGTAGGTGTAGGTAAGCTCGATTCGCGAATTACGAGGAGGTTGTATATCTCTCGCTCGTGAGAGGCACTCGAAGTTTGCCGAGCGTAGCTACGAACGTACGTACCGATTATGTGGCACGCACTTTTCTTCTCTCTTAGGCTAATGCTAAGAATCTACTACGAAGTCGATGGTTACCGAAGGAGGAGGATGAGGAGAAGGAGGAGGAGGGGAGTGGAACTAACGATTTACTCGGTTAATATTTGTTCAGCTATGTGTTCCTTTTCGAGTCGCCTCCTAAATCGAGGTTGACGTATTGTTACTACCTCCGTTGTGATTAACATAATAATGCAAACACAATGACAGTGCGGTCTCCGAGCTCGGCTCGCGTCTGTTTGAGCAGGTGAAAATTCTACCGTGGCCATCGCGGAATTGCGTAGGCGCCCTGCCACTATGTACCCCCCTCTCCTCCGCCACCTCCTCTTCCTTCTCTTTCTACTTCTGCTTCTTCACCTCGTCGTCGTCCTCCTTCGCTTCTCCTTCGACAAAGTTATGCCAGCTCGCATACTGTCGCGTTACAGCGTGACCAATTGTTTTCTAACTCAATTAGGATCGCCTCGCGAATTTTCAGCTTCGCTTTTTTTTTGGCACAAGTCGAAATGACTTTCTTCACCGCGACCTTGTAGATTTCTATCTCGATGAATTCGAGTGAATTCTAAACGTTCGACGAACATACTGGATCTATCGACAATTCTGATAAATTCTTAACGGAACGACTTTTAACTTGATTCGAATGGGAACCAGAAGAAGGAATTCAAAGAGAAGAGACCAGTTTTTATCTCTCATTGAATTCGTTTGACTGCCGGGGCAAAAACGTACACCGGAGATTTCTCATTTCCAGGTAATTAATTTACAATGAGCCGGACGAAAGGGGGAGCTAATCCTTGTTTCGAGGGTTACTTACGGGCTCGAGCCTTCTATCGGTGCGGTAAGGGATGCTTGCTCACCGCAAACAACGAACGCCAAGCATAATTGATTCTTCTCGACTCTCTCGCGTTAACTCGATCCTCGAAAAATTATTTTATCCGCTTTCGAAGAAATTCGTACCACCGTGTTGCATTAATAAACAGTCAAAATAAACGAAACGAATTTGATCGGTTCAGAAATCTCTCCGTGTGTCGGCAATTTGATCAGAGATAAACGCGATAAACGAATCGAATGTTAACATTGTAATGAGAGCAAATAAATAGCTTTATCGATTAAAAAAGCGTTAAACGTGTTTGGAAAGACCACATCTAGAATTCGAAGTACATATAAATTTTGTTCTGTATATTTTTAAATAATAATTACGATGCAACGAAAAATGAAAGACTATTCAAAGAGAACCGTGAGAACGACGAGCGCGATAACGTAAAAGGAGGAAGAAAAAGCAAGATCGATTTTTAGACGAATCCTCGAGCGAGAAGGGTGTCTCGTCTCTGGATGGAGAGAAAACTGTAGACACGGCGGGGAACTTAATCGTAAAAAATAATTGCCCGGTACGGGACGACGGGGTGAAGGTGATGAAGAAGGTGGAGGAGAAGAGAACGCCAGAGAAAAAGCTCGTGTCCCGGATGCACGCCGGAAAATGACAATCACTAGGCGCAGGACAGTTTCCTCTGTCTGACGTCAATCTGCGCGACGACTGCTGGATTTGCTCTCTGGTGCAATCTGGAAACAGGGGGGAGGGGGTGGTCTCGTGCAAAAGGGTGGACCAGCCGCCCGCGGCGCGCTCGCCCTTCGACAATTTATCGGGCTTGATCTTCCCTTAAGGTGGCAGCCCCTGAACTTTCGCTTTTGTTAAATCCCTACGATTACGAAGTGAACATATTGTATCGGAAGATCCGATGATTTTGGTGTTATTTCATCAAGGAATCTATTATTCTATTTTTCGTTATAATTACTATAGAATAAGCTCTCGTTATAACGCAATATTTATACAACTTGATTTTGATATAGCAGTCTACAAATTTCTATGAATCTCTGCGAATTTGTATTAGGGCAATTACCTTGTAGCACACATATATGTAATGCGTAGAAATTTTTTTGCGTAGCGTCAAATTTCTACGAATTTCTACGAATTTCTATTAGAGAAAACATCATTTAAAATTACTACTACTTGTTTTGTGTGATACGAGTCTGGTATTACATACAACTGCACTAAATATTTGATGCGTTATGTATTAATTATGTAAGTGACTATAAATAAAAAAATAAAAAATAAAAATCGAGTAATCTTTGACAACCTCTACCCCGTCATTCAATAATACCTTGGAATTATCATCATTCCTTCGAGAAAGTTAACGAGGGCGAGCATCTCGATGTCTCGATAACCCTAATTCCTTTTCCCCATCTTCCTTTCACCCTTCGACGAGCTCGTACTCCGATAATCGTCGCATCGACAAGATCACCCGACAGGTGTCCACCAAGGACGATTTTGCATACGGTCTGTCCGCGTCTCCATTTTTACAACGTCGAGAAGGGTCCCTTCCCATGATCGGGGTAACGAAATTCTCGATAAGACAGATACGGAATTGGCGCGAAATTGGAAAAAGGGAGTCATCGTCGTCGAGCAGCACACACTCGTTAGGACTTGAGATATTATCGGCTGAGAGGGAAGGCACGTAATCGGACCTTTATCAACGACGAGTCGAATGCTTCTAATTACCGTCGTTGGCCTTCCTTTTCTCGATCCACTCGATTATCGCGGCGAAGTTTATTCATTCGACGTCTCTCTTTCCCTGGGTCAATTTAAATAACAAATCGACCGACCCAAGACAATGTCCCGTCGTTGTTAATTATCTCGCGCGTTAATTAATCCGTCCTTCGATTACTGTGAACAGATCGTGGTGTAAGCGAATAAAGAGGATGATACTTCGTTCCATCGAAACATTGTACATGGTTTCAGCGATGAGAGGAATGAAAAAGCTCGCACGTAAGATAGCGATTACTCTCTTGTATGGTGCAAAGAGAGAAAAGGAGAGAGAGGGAGAGAGAGAGCAAAGGTCGCGTAACAAGAATCTCGAGGCACCAGCTTCCATTTCAAGTCGAACGAACGGGTCTCCCGTACCTGTTCTCTACTCGCAGGTGGAACGCGTCCTCCTCCGCCTCCTTCTTCGACGTTGGCTGCCTTTGTGGTGTGGAGATCGTTCCACCGTGATTCCACCCCCTATGTAGATGGCCACGCGAAAGAGGAAGAGAAAAAGAAAAAAGGATAAAAAGAGAGAGATGAACGTTAAAGAGACGGCCGCGTTTCCGTGCTACGCATTGCGATCCTTTTTTCTTTCCTCGACCAAAGGTCCGAGTCGTTTCTTATTAGTTATTAGTGTACTCGCTGGAGCGTGCGCGCGCGCGCGCGCGTGGCAACGCCGGCAGCAAACGAGGAGAGAGAGGGAAGGAGAAGGAGAGAAAAAGAGAGAGAGAGAGAGAGAGAGAGGGGATGGGAGGAGGCAAACGAAATGGTTTGCAAGCGTGGAAGGAAGAATAGAGACGAAGCCTTGAATGGGGCCTTTGAATTACCGCTGGCTGCTTGTTTTCCATAGACACATAATGTATATACACGGCTGTACGGGCGACTCCAGGTCGGGAACGCAAGAGAGTAGCGGCACGGCTTGCCAAGTAATACATAAGTATAGCCAAGCTCGGCGATACGAGCTTACACAAGCGAATCCACAAAGTCCATAGACGGAGCAAGAGAGAGCTGGAGGAGGAGGAGGTGGAAGAGAAAGAGGGAAGGCGCCAGAACACGGCTACTCGACTGGCATCGTCACCACCACCATCGCCACCACCACCACTACCACTAGCGGTAGCAGCATCACCACTGCCATCATCCTCCACTTCTCTGTCCTTTCTCCCTGTCGCCCGTGTCCCACCCCACACCTCCTCATCCACCACCTCTTCGACCCTCTGAAAGGTCCCTCTCGCCATACGGCGTACACCCTGTCGTCTTGTGAAAAGAATAATGTCTCTCTTTGAAACATTAGCAATTCTATGATCGCCACCTTTATTTATATACGGCACGACGGCTCGTTGCTCCTCCTCCTCCACCTCCTTCACTCTATTCGTTCGTCGCGTATGAATATACATATATCGCGATATATGTCGCGCGGGCGGGCGGAGGACGGAAAGAAAATTGTGAGAGACCGACGGGAAAACGGAGGAGGTGGTGGAGGTGGATGGAGGGTATCCGTGCACCGGTGAAGAAGCAAGAAGAGACGAAGCGAGGTGGTGGTGGTGGTGGTGGTGGTGGCGGTGATGCTGCTGCCGCTGCTACTGCTGCTGCAAACGCTACCGTTGCCTTGTTACAAAATACTTTAATTAATGACCCCTCGGAACAAATTTACCTTCATTATTAGCACATTCATGCCGCGCGCCTCGACGGCGTTACGTACGTGAGCGCGCGTGTACGTAACACGTGTATTCGAGAGTCACAAAGACCGGCATTGTGCGGGACGCTCATAAAAGGCGCCTGTTCTTGCGCGGGCTTTAAATAATTCAATTCACCGAATGCTTCCACTCCTCCTTCTCCTCCTTCTCCTCCTCCTCATCCTCCTTCTTCTCCGTCACTGCCAAGCATCGCCTTTTGCCGCTGCTGCTGTTGCTTCTGCCGATGGCGTTCCTCCTCTTCGTTAGAGGAACTTAAACGCAACGAGTAAGAGAAAGAGAGATAGAGAGAGACAGAGAGAGAGAGAGGGGAGAGAGAGAGAGAAGAGAGAAGAGGAGGAAGGAGTCACGGCGCGGAAAGAAAGAGAGGGTGCGATCTTGGCGGACTCTCGCGACCCTCGTCGAGCGTTTCTTTTCGTCACAGAAGAAGAACCGTCCCACCACCTCCCTCTCCTCCGCGTAAAACCTCGTTGAGAGGAGCCAACCATCGGCCCTCGACGCGATGCTTGGATCACGATGATCTTATCCGCCGTGACAGCCCGTCGCATTCTCGCGTGACACGCGAGGAGCCTTCGCTAATTATTCCTCGCCTCGACGCGACACCGAGCTTAATAATATTTCATCGCTTAACTGCAGAAATATACTCGCGAGTTTTCGTGCGTGCAATTTCCGGGGAGATGTCGTGTTCCAAAAGATCGTCGAGTCGACCGTATTCATCCGAGGGACGAGCACGAGTGAACGATCAAATCCTCGACGATGGCTTTTATTTATCTAACATTTTACTAAAATAAATCATTATCCACAATACTTGTCTATTCCTCCCCCCTCCCCCTACTCTTCCACTCTTCTTCCTTGCAACAAAATTCCGTCGACGTGGGACGTTACGAGCTAACCGAATAAATCCATACCGATGAACGTCCATTCTTCGAACACCGAAAGACGATAAAGAAACGTGCCGGTGCACTGGGAGACACCGGGTTTATGTTAGTGTACGAAGCGGTCATTAAACGAAGTCCTTTTAAATTACAAGCTGCTGCTGCTGCATCGAGCGCCGAGGTCGAATGTAAAAGCGATTACGCGTCGTCCCCTCGGACGACTTTTTGTCGCGCAACCAAGTCAAGATTCGACCGGACCCGATCGCTATCTCCGAGAAAGAGGTAGCCGCCACCAGAAAGAGTAGCCGCGATCTTTCTCTTTTCACCGGGAAGATCTCGAACGCCTCTTCCTATTAGTATACCTACCGGCTTCTATCCCGCTGCGGTTTGCGCGATGCCGGGGTGGAGATATATTATAAATCACTTCTGTCGATCTTTTAAAGTATCTATTATTTTAATTGACTCGTCAGAGGTGGACGGTGATTACGGGTTAAGAGGTTGACCCATCGGACTTCTTTTTTTCTTTATACCGATCTTCTTTTTTACAGGGCTATAATAAAACCTTTTCCCTTTTTAATAGAAACGGATACGTCCGTCTCGATCGGAGGACATTAAACCGACGCGTATACGTATTACGTATGCCGGGCCTCGCAAGCGCAAAACTCGCTGTTTTCTTCATGAGTCGGGGATGGGAAGAGCGAGGAAAGAGTTACGATCCATGGGGAATCGATGGTAGAAAAAAAAGGAAGCCGAGCGAGGACGTGACTCCTTCGTAGCAGCGGCTCGCACATACAATAAGTCGTCTGTTCGTCGCGTACGCTTCGCGCGTTCGGACTAGAGAGTTAATAAAGTGTGTAAAGAGAAAAGGAGTGGACCCGCGGAGGCAGAGAGGCTCGTATCCCGAAGCTAATTATTCACGCGTGCTTAAGAAGAAGCGGAGTCTTCGGAAGAGGAGGAGGAGGAGGAGGAGGAGGTGGACTTTCTTCGTTACTGAAAGTTGAGATCTTCCCGCGAGATTCCATCGAGACACACCCGTGTCCTACCTATTCTACTTTTTCCTCGAATAGTTGAACGTTGTCCTGTCTTGTTAGTATAAACGAGCATAACCGTACATAAAATCGTACTTAACATTAATATACAGTAGATAAATTATTTTTTGATCGTGGCCAACGTTTAAAAGTAGAAATTTAATTAAAAGAACGTTACGACCAAAACTTTACCTCTTCCAACCCGATGATAGTATTTTCAAAAGCCTGTCGTTTCGTTAAAAGAAAGAGAGTCCAGCTGAGAAATAAAAAAGAAAAAAGGAAAAAAAGACAAGAAAGGAGAAATAACGCGCGTTTTCCGGGATCGTGAAGACCCGCTACGGGAGAAGAGAAAGACCGTGAACGTGGATGAGGAGAGAGAAAGAGAGAGAAGAGAGAGTGGTAAGCGAGCAACGGTGGAAGAAAAAGCGGAAGAAGATGAAGAAGAAGAAGAGAAGGAGGGTGCTCGTTCCGGGCTCTAGCCAGACAAACAGCCCCTCGGCCCCAACGACGACGACGACGACGACGACGCGAGACTCTCCTGGTGCTTTTTACTCCGCTCGTTTCAAGTTTACATTTATGGAGTGATTCCCTTACCCGTTGTCACCAACCTCGCCTTTACCTTCTTCCTCTCATTCTCTCATTCCCTCGCTCTCTTTATTTCTCTCTGTCTCTCTTTCTCTCTCTTTCTTTCTACATTTTTCCTCCCTTTTCGTTCTTGTATGCAGATGCACCGTCGCTGCTAGCAACCAGCAACACTGGCATCGGTGATTATCGCTACTACCTCGCCACCCCTTCTTTTTACCTTTTTTCTTCTTTTCTGTCTTTCTTCTTCTTTATTTCTATCCGTCCTTTCCTCCTTCTTCGACCATCCGTCCGTCTGTCTCCCTTTCGGGCCATTTAACCAGAACAATGCGTACGAACGGCGTAAGGACATTAACGTCGCTCCTTTCTTTGTCGACTCGTTTCGTTGCAGGTGTCGCGCTTCGATGATAATTGGAAGAGAAACGAGTCCAGAACGACGAGCTTCCTCCTCGTTTTACTTCTTTTACTCATTCTCGTTTTAGAGTCCGAAAGCTCGGTGAAATCGGCAGCCACGCGTCCCAGGTTCCATTTGTTCCATTTCTCATCGAACTCGGGTATTTTATTCGAGTAATTTAATCTATGTACTTTTACTCGAATTCTTATCGTTTATATATTTTAGTTAAAAATCGAAATGGTCTTACGGTAGCGTGATAAAAAGATTAATGAATAGTTCGAAACAAACCACGTGGAACGTTAGGATGCTGATTACTTTGGTATACACACGTGGATGTAGTAGATTTTCTCCGTATTCGAGACGAGTAATAGATATCAAAGAAAACTTGTTTAACCGAAGTTACCAGCAAAGTCCGTTTCTCTATCTCGAGTCTCGAGGTATGTCGATCGTAATGACGACGAGTCGAGATAGCGTTCGATAATTTTCGAAAGCCAGGCGCGATTCGTAGGCACTCGATCGTATCAAATATTTAGGACGAGACAATATCGAGAGAGAAAGAGAAAGAGAATGAAAAAAGAGAGAGGAGGAGGAAGAGGAGGACAGAGAAAGATTGCATCGATTATTATCGTCGCACGACGATTAGGTATGAAATGCCGCATCCGTTCGCGCCTTTTCCTACGCGAAATCTTAATGACGCCAGGCGTTTACTTTTAACGATTACAAGCGCCCGCGCGCATGTTCGTGACAAAAATGAGCTAAGAACCTGCTTGACGTATTTGCGCGAGTCTTCCGATAAAACATTTACACCAACGATCGAACATTATCTCTACTCTTCGCGGTAGCCTCTGTGCGCGACAGAGAGGGGTGGGGTAAGGAAAATTATTCTTAATGAAACGTATCGTAAAAAGGATTATTTATCCGCGGCTATCTGGAATCCGCGACAATTCCATTGCCGCCTTCTCTCGTTAAAAGTAACGGTCGTTTCCACTTGAGATATTTTCACCGCGGTTAACATGTGCCGTTCAGCCGGCAAGTGTAGCGTAATGATGTTTAATTAAATTGGCAATTGTCGCCGGGTACCGATCTCTTCGCCGCTTTTATTTAACGAGAAAAATTATTTTTATTTCAAGGATATTAAGGCATCCCCCCTCTCTCTCTTTCTCCTGTCTTGCAATATGAACGAATATGATGACGACAACGATCAGTTTATAATTGGAAGGATATATGTACGAGCGACGAGGAGACGAGCGAATTTTGCCAACGTTTTTTCCCTCCCTCTCTCTCTTCTCCTTCAATACTTATGAATTCGCGCTTAATTATTCCTATCCGTTCTCTTCTTCTCACTGACAACGTTAAGCTCGTAGTAAACGTCGCTCGTTCCAACCGTATGATGAAATATATCGCGCGACAACATTCGAGGTATTCCAGAAAGGGACGTGAGGCGTATCTCGAAAAGTCGATGAATGGCAATAATCGAAGACGCGATACTCGCGAATAACTCATAATTTACGATTCGACGATCGTTGTCAGCTTCAATGGCTACCAAGTTGCGAGTAGCAGATACGTAAGACGAAGCTAAGAGGAGAATTCGCGAAGCGTAAAAACGATTACGCGTATTTATGTACAATACATGCGGTACATACCTACATAAATACGTGGACGGGAGTTTACATACTACGTATGGAAGGAATAAATTACGGTGCGTCTCGACTAAATAAACTTAGCCACGCGAATAATTTATTTAACATCTCGCGTGAGTCGAGCTCGGTAGCAACAATAATATTCCCATCTTCGTCGCGCGTTTTATTAGGAAAAAAAGACGCGGGATATACGACGACTCGTAATAGCTTCGGTAGCGACGACGACTATGTAACTTTGTCGTTTACACGATGAATTCCCGCGCGTTCAACTTTTTTCTCAAACTTCTTTTCTACCCTCGGTGATCGCGCTAAATCGTAACGCGTGCGGGTGCACGAGAGAAAGAGAGGTAAATGAGAGGGAGATAACGTTAAAAAGAAAAATAATATCGACGGATTAGACGTCGTTGACTGATCACCGAGAAAAATGCTCAGGGAAATGGCTTACTTATTGCATCCGGTGAAATTGCTCGATCGTGACGAGACTGCGGCGAACGGCCGAGTAAAACGCTTCGTTCTGCGAGCATCGGACGTGTGCGCACACTTCTCTTCCACCAACACTACCACCCGGGAAAACCTATCGTCGTTAAATTAAATCGATCTACTTTACGATACCGTGTCGAGTTCCTTTCCCTCGCGGATTCTTCCTACACGATTTACATTCGCGAGAGAACAAAGACAACGTCGGTTTTGCTTCGGAATTTAACGAAGCCGATCGATGATCATCGTAGGCGACTCGTAAAAGTCGAAGAGAACGCGATATCTCGGCTTTAGATCAATGAAGTATGAAAAAGCATGGAAATGGAGTAATTATGGTATTATTATATATTCATCGTGGACGATAATGCTTATAAGGTTAGGCGAGCACGTTGACTGTCTTCTCAAACTGGCTTAGGGTCAAGAAGCTGTGTGTGTGTGTGTGTGTGTATTCTTGCACGCATGCACGGTCTCTCTCTCTCTCTCTCTCTGTCTTTTTCTCTTTCTCTCTCCCTGAAAGCAGTAGTCCTTTTTTCACTCTCCTCTCTTTTTCGAACGGACGGAAGGAAATAAAAGTGCGCCTTGCCTCAACGGAGAGTCAGGTTGTCGAGCGGGCTCTTTATTTACTTTATTACAGACTCCGCTAACGGTATCGGTCGCATCTACGTCGGCTCTCTTCTTTTCGCTCCCCTCCTCCACCTCCACCGCTCTCTCGGCGGTCCTCTTCTACCTCCTCGTCCTCCCCTCTTCTCTCTCATCCCTCCACGCTCCATCTCGCTCTCTTTCCCTTTTACGAATTCTTCTATCGATGCCACAGTGAAAAAGAGGTAGAAGAGAGAAGAGGTGCCCGATAATTGCGCGTCCCAGAGTGGACCCGGCCATGCGACTCTTTTCGTTCGGAATTTTGCAGTAAATACTCTTGTTCCAATTCCGGAATTCTTTATCAAGTCTCCACAGTCTGGTAGGATAAATAGAGAGCTAAAGAGTGCGTGTGAGAGAGGGAGAACGAGAGAGAGAGTTAATGATAATTATTTCTGTATCGCCGGGAACTTTTGCTTTTTTAATTAACGTTGGACGTCGTCTCGATGAAATTAAAATAAGATCTTTCAAGCGATAACAATATCGAGGGACCCAGCCAATTATATTTTATCCAATTTCGAATCGATACGGTAAGATTAGAGCGGAAACATAGAGAAATAATACACGTTATAAAAATAATAGAATGATCCTCGGGCGGTAAAGTGCGATCCATAATTTCACGCTCGCTCGATCGCGTCTTTAGCTGGAATGAAAATGGTACCGCTAGAAGACATCGTACGAAAGTCAACTCGCAATATTTCTCTCTTTCTCTTTTTCGTCTCGAGCTCGCGTTTAACCACCGTAAATTTATTCTCATTGGTCACGGTCCAGGTACCGTCCAGTCCCTCGTAAGAATGAAACAGAGAATGAGAGAGAGAGAGAGAGAGAGAGAGAGGAACA
>JAIFRP010000006.1:4371110-4391290 GCA_032403825.1 Odynerus spinipes | reverse complement strand
AGAGAATGAGAGAGAGAGAGAGAGAGAGAGAGAGAGGAACAGAGAGCCGGCGAGGTGCGTTAACAACGAGCTATCCTCCTTGTTATTGTCTTAAGGTGTCTCACGCGTGATCGGTCGTTGTCGTCGTTGTCGGTGGTGGTGGTGATGGTGGTGGTAGAGAGACCGAGAAAGGAAGGAAGAAACGGAGGACGAACGTAGCGGCGAGTCGCGCCGTTAGAGAGAGAGTATGAACGAGAAAAAAGGAAAAAGAAAAGGAAAGAGAGAAAGAAAGAGAAGGAAAGGGCGAGAGAGCGGCTTTTGCGCGTAGGTGCCAACAATTTATTGCCCATCGCCGTCGTCGTCCGTGGTTACACAAGTTCGTCGTCCGTGTACGTACAGACATACGTACCCGAGCTTCCCCTCTCTTTTCTCCTCTTCCTCTTCCTCCTCCTCTAAAGGCCTACGAAACGTCTCGTCGTTACTTTCTCGGCCCGATTACCCTACCATTCTTACGATTAGAGGAGGACCCCTTTTCAATCTCCTTCCTTCGTTCCTCCGAGGTGATTATAATACGTGAAATTCCTAGGAGCTTAAGCCGGACACGGAGAATGGGATGTTGAGAGTGAGAGAGAAAAAGAGAGAGAGAGAGGGAAGGGGACGGAGGAGAACGTTTCGAAATTCGTGACGATAATTTATATGAGACCCGGCTCCAAAGTCAGGGACAAGTCCGAGCCCTTCGTCACGATAAGATTGGATCGTCGGACGCCTTTACCGTGGATACGGCAGATACTTAAGTACGGGATAACAGCTTCCACAAAAGGTCGGACGAGCGAGTTTCATGCTGCTGCCCTTAGAACGTTCTTTTCGGCGTCGTGAGAAAGAAAAGGGAGCAAAGGACGAAGAATAAGAGACGAAGGGGAGGGTCGATCGGTATTGCTTCGATAACAACGAAACGTGAAACTTATGACTTGGAAGCTGCATGAAAGATCCATGAACCACGTTATTACTCACAGCATCCGTTGAGTACCCAAAACCATGTCGACAGTCTAAGATGATGATAATGCTCGTGAAACAATGTTGAAGATCGAGATTCCAGAAGATAACGACGCAAACATGTTTGGGTGGTAAAAAATGTTGATAAATGATAATGACGGCGCTCGTACAAATTCGGTGGTATTTCATTATATACATATTTTCGCTTATGAATTATATGAGAGAGAGAGAATCCGGCCCCATAGCGAGTATTTATTATATTTCTATCCTGTCAGATTCAGTAAGGTGCGTGTAAAGCGATAATCTATAAGTTAATCAAACAGGAATATAGCTTGTTATAAAAATAGCGGTATCCGCGCCAACGTTTAGTGTAACGCTAATGAGGGGTAAACGTCACAGTTATATAGTTTCGTGTTGGTTCTACACCTCGTTAACGCGTTTAGAAATTCTTTACGAATCTACGGATATTAATTCGAAAATTCATAATCATAAACTTGTCAAAAATCGAGCTAATCGTATAATCGGTTCGTCGAAATTCTTTCTGCAGTTTTTCCTTTTTTTTTATGTATTCCGTGGTTTTGCGTCTTATCGAACGGCGAGAGAGACGAGCGAGTTTCTTCGGTATCGTTGATCTCATTGACAGCACAATGAAGAGAAGAGAAAGGAAAAGAGAGAGAGAACCGCGGGACACTTGGTCGAACAAAAGCAGGCCCCTTATAGTCAGAAAATCCAGACGTCGTTTCATAAAGATACGGATTTATCGCTATCCCAGTCGAAAGGGTTTCGCCGTTCCGACAAACTGGTCCTGTGAAAAATACGAGCCTTTTGCTTCAACACCTTGCTGCACGGACGACGGCGCTGCACTTTGCCGCGGCGATTCGACGATGTCACGCGTTTACGCATCCACGTAACTTGGAGGGAGGGATTTAAAAATTGCGTTTCGTCACGCAAAATGAACATTCTTCACTCGACTGGGTACAGTGTGCAACGATATGGTTATGGTCCTTGAGCCACGCCGTGTTCCACATTTTTCTTCGAGTGTCTACACATACCTATATTCGTGCAAAATAAAAGAGAGACCAGAAGAGATTCACAAAAATGAGCACGAAGGACTCGAGTCGGTATCTCTTGCATATTCATCGAATACGTGTATTTCAATACGAAAAAGAGGAATTTCCTTGTGGAGGAAATGCCGAGTTTCGTTAGTTTAAAAAAAGAAGGAAATAATGACTGGAAGGTCCTCTTTCCGTAGGGGTGAAAGGCTCGTTAGTACGAAGGAGTCGATCTGAAACGGCGTGCGCGAAACAGAGAGAGAGAGAGAGAGAGAGAGAGAGAGAGAGAGAGCGTGTGTCTCTACTTTACAATTTCATTTATAGCCAATTACATCTCGTGTAAACGATGTCGTAAATTACACTTTTGCGCGATGTCTTATCAATAGCACATAATTCTTGGCGAGGAGCGCATTACAGCCGAGGGAATGTATTCAGGGAGATTTATTAGCCGCGGCACGGTTTCTACCGATCTGACATCGAGCTCCCGGATCGCTCGTTCTCGTATTAAATCGAAAGCCGGTAGACGCGCTCTCCTCCCGACGTGTATCCTCGTCTCGGCGTCCGCTAGCTTCTTTCGACGACACGAGAGCGGAAAGTAAGACGCGCGAGGTCAAGTGGCAATCGACGATTTGATCGGAAGGCACGTAAGGTAGGTAGGTAGGTAGGTAGGTAGGTAGGTTGGTTGGTAGGTAGGTAGGTATCGACTGGAGGTATGAGTTCTATTCGTTAGAAAGAGGCTGCGCCCTCTCATGAGAATCGTTCGTTTCGAACGTAATTAGGCCTGTCGTTCGTTAAGATAACGAAAGGACGAGGATCGTCTCTTGTCTTTTCGCGTGTCAGCCACGTTCTCGTAGCTCGTGCTAGTCGCGTAGAGTCAAAACTATTACTTTCTAATCGCGGCCGATTAGCAAAGGTTCGCGCTTGCGCGGGCAGGAGTAAGTGTAATAAATTTTCGACGGTCGGCCGAGCACTCGATCATTCATTCGATTATTAACAGTCACCTGATAGTAGTAGTAGTAATAGTAGTAGTAGTAGGTATATCTGGTTGATATTTTACTCGTTTTACGAGCAGCCACGACGTAACGTAACATGGTAACGATCTCACGCTTTTATCCGGCGAAAGCGATAAAATTGTTCCGTCGACGAAGAAGGAACGTACTTTCGAGAACGTAAAGTACCTGCTCTACTCGGAACAAGTAGGGAGTTACGTCCAGGGTAGTACGTATTTAAGTGCGACTCTCGATGCTGTCTCGCAAAGCGACGAATAATAAAACGGTCGCAGTAAAGAGGCACGATTCTATTATCGTTCCTTCCGTCCTACCTACATCTTTACTAAACACTATGGAACACTTTGTTCACGAGGAAATACACACTTTTCGATTCGAGATCGGTTTTCGAATCACCACATGGTCAATTTGTAAATCGACGTTACGAGAAGAGTCGGCTGTGGTCCATGGATGCTGCGCGTAATAATCTGGCGATCCGCCGGGCAGCTCGATGACAGCAGCTGGTCCCGATCCAGCATCGGACTCTTCCAATCCCACTCTTCTCGTTTCGTTCCTCTCCCTTCCATCTACCTTAGGTCGTACCGTCTCTCTCGCTCTCTTCTTCAAGACGAGAACCGATGTGTTCTCTCTCTCTCTCTCTCTCTCTCTCTTTCCTTTCCTCACCACCGACGTGACTTAAGTCCACCCTGATTTACGCCCGCTCACCTGCTCATCCGTTTCACGAGTGGCCCACTTGCGCCTTGACTCCTCTCTTTCCGGCTGCTGCCCCGGCGAGCCTCACGGAGCCCTCGATAATTCTTCCAACCGACTTTATTATCTCGACGGGTGATCGAGATGCGTTTTACCGATCCTTCCTTCGAATCCGTCGAGTACCCATCGAGACGTCCGTCGAAGACGTTTCTTCCTCAAACCTTTTTTTTTCTTTTTTCTTCTTTCGTTCTTTAAGAACTCACTATACTACTTTGTCGATTGCTTCCCGTTCCAATTTTTCGAATAAAAACTTCGCATCTCTTTTATCAGAGATTTGTAAACTTTGTTGGAGAATATTATTGCATTATTATTACGACATAAATTAAAATGACGATGTCATCAATCTTTTGGAGGACTTTCAGCAACCTTTCATTCGCTCCACTCATCTTGATATTCATGAGCACTAAATTCTTAATTTATAAGTCTATTTTTTTAAATATTTTCGTTTCTTTCGCGTTGTGTTATGCAGCAGTTTGTTGTATTTTTACGTTAACTGAATAATTCTTACCCAATTCTCTAGTTTTTACGAGAACGGAAATAAGGAGTAAGTTGTAGTTTCAGGCGGAACGGTTTCGAGTATAAATAATTGGAGTGCGAAGGGTGTTAAACAGTCCGATGATACATCCCGATATCCGTTTCGCTGGAAAAAGCACGGATCGTGCGCGTATCGCTCGTTACTATCGTTAAATGGGCCACGTAAAGTGGGAATAAACAATGAACTCACGCATACGAAGGAGGAGTAACTCTACGTCGTGTAGGATTACCGCTCGAACGAGTGCGCCTGGCCTTTGTCGTGATGTGCATCGAACAATTAGACTCATGACTTCCTTACGACGTCCGATTAATAATAACACGACGTTAGCGTGCGTAAACGTGACGGACATTGATAGCATCGAATTTACACGTGCACCGGAGACCCGACTCCGTTACGCATTAGTTTCACTTTTCGATAATTTCTAGTAATTAGGTGAGTTATGGTAATTGATCGGTATGGTAACAAGAAATTAATATCCAGTCTCGTGGTTGGTGCCTAATTATGGTAAAGTATCCTTTTTTTAGAAACTTTACTCGAATTTTGATCTGATTACGGATACTGGTATTACGTTATGAAACATGTGTGTATTATAGAATTTTTATCTGATTATGGACACTAGAATTATTACATCAGGGAACATAGGAATATTGTGGAATTTTGCACCTAATAGAATGTTGATCCGATTATGGACGCCGATCGTAAATTTCTCTAGAAACATTTCAAAATTTCTTTTCGCCCGTTAGCCCGTCGCGAGAAAAACGTTCGTAAATTCGCGCTGCGCGAAAAATCGATAAATCTTCGTGGCTCGACATCGCGGTGCAACGAAATCGATGCCCTCCAAATTGAATTCATTATCCGATCTCCGTCAAAGCGTACTGTGCATCTTCCAAGCGTATTATACAAATTCTCTATCGCTTCAAATCGAACGTTTTACGATCGGAAAGATTTACACCGCGCAGCTGGATCGTGGCACGAAAATAATACGTTTCTCGGCGAAAGCGTCGGACATGAGTGCGTGCGTGCGCGCGTGCGTGCATGCGTACGGGTATCCTCGCGCACACGTTTCTACCGTAGACGCATGGTGCGAGTCAGCGAAGACATTGGATGGGTCCATCGAGATGCGTCGAAGGATGCGCGCACGGGTCGCACACCTCATTACGATTGATGGATGAACAAAGCTGAATCAAAGAAAAACGATCGTTCGACGTCTTAATTTATATGTTTGCGTAAGAGCCAATTAAAAATGACGGGGCTCCATAGGAGGCACGTAACGGTATAAATTAGTATAAAATGGCGTGGATTAACGAGCGCGAGAAAAAGGTGGAGGAAGATGGGTTTATATCTATATGTGTATGGGTGTATCAACGAACGCGTCTCTTTCTCTTTTCCTCTCTCGCACGCCAGAAGCCAAGAGACAAGATTTTTAGCGACGAACGAGTAGAAGCACAGAGACGTGTCGAGAAGAGGAGGAGGGGAGACGTAGCGGAGGAAGTTCGTTAATGACCGGTCCACGGAGTCCGCGCTCTATTCAAAACCTTGAGCGATCATGAATAGTCAAAACGTCTTCGCGCAAAACGTAAGGAAGTTTATGCATTCGTGGTGGCGGCGGCGCCGAGTCATTCGCGCGAGCTTCGAAAACTCGTTCTTGCGGGCACGAAGAGACTCGGTCGGCGACATCGCTCGTGTCAAGTCGTAACGGATCGTAATACACGACGGGTAGGATGCAATTCGATGACTTCGGTGCTATCGTAAAGACGAAATAGTCGTGGAAAGAAAAAGAGAGAGAGAGAGAGAGAACATTCGCGTTCGGAAGCTGCCTGTAAGAAAATATTCAATCTTTCTTCTCTTTTTCTCGATTTTCTGTAAAAACACTTTTTCCTTTTCTCGTTGAAAATCGTTTATCCCTGTAATAGTTGCGTTACAGGAAAGAACATTCCATTTCCACGCGAATGGAAAGAGCGAGCAAGAAAAAAGAAGAAGACAGAGAGAGAGAGAGAGAGTTTATCGTCTATCGTTGAAAATCGATAAGCAGTCGATAGCATGGCGTCGTGAACGACGAGAATACAGGTACCTACTCCCGTGAAATCCATCGGGGGGTGTAAAGTGTAAAGCGATCCTCCGCCGAGAGGTCGGTACCGTTCGAACGATAACCTGCCGTTTCGATTAATCGAAAACGAGTTTGTCCGAGCGAAAGAAGAGAAAACGAAGGAGAGTTTCTCGGTTGAGGTATAGAAAGAGAAAGATAGAAAAAAGGGAGGGATCGGGGGAATAAAAGGCTTTCGACGGTGTCACGACAAAACGCAGGTACCACGGGGACCGCCGAGCGGGCGGACGTATATACGCGTATATCCACGCGTAGAGTTACACACATAGAAAGAGAAAGAGAGACAGGCGGGAGGAGAGAGAAAAAGAGAGTGAGAGAGAGATGCTCTAGAGCGGGGGGTCTCCTCGGCTGTAAAGTATAAAGCATTAAGCGTTAATCTCGTCGGTGGACAAGATAATGCCCGAAGTCGGCTCCGTGTGAGGAGCCTTTGAGTGGCTATTTATCTCGAGTTTAAATCGATTTGTATGCTAATCCACGAGAGAAATCCGCCTGCGTACATAAAACTGAAGGAGGCCTACAAAACTCAGCCTCCATGAGATTCCAGATATATCCCTGACTAATTAGGCCCACCGCCGCCCTGTGGCCCCTCCTCCTTCCCNNNNCTACTCCACCTCCTTTTTCTCCTTCTTTCAGTGCCACGACGCGGTTCCTTCCTTCACCCCTTTTTCGATGATACACCCGACCTCCCATCCAAGAGAAAGAAAAAGATAAAGATAGATAGATAGAGTAAGAGGGAGAGTAAGCATCACCTCTCTTTCCACGAGAGAAACCTTTCGTGTTCCCTGGCGAACACGGTCTCACCGAGAACACCACCACCACGGTATCGCCACGAGGGACGATCTCTTCTAGAGAGAGCGACACGAGTGATCCGAAAGAGGGAGAAGGAAGGAAGAACGGACGACGAAACGAGAAGAGCCTGTTTCGTTACGACAATCGTTGCGGTCTCTTCCCCCCTCCTCCTCCTTCTCCTCCTTCTCGTTCAACCTCTCCTTCTCCACCTGTATTAACTCCACCGACAAATGCCTCGGAATTCCTGGGCCCATATTGCCGCTATAAAGGCTCGTTCTTCGGTAAAGAGCAAAAGGACGGAGAAAAGCGCCGGCAACCCCTCTGCTATCTCTTTCTATGCGTATACCTCTCTCTTCCTCTTTCTCTCTTATTATACTTCTCGTTCTCGTCGAACGATCGCGATTGACATCCGTCGACGCTACACCGATTTCCTCGATATTCCTTCGCTCTCGGTCGAACGCGCCTCCGCGGCCTCGAAGGTCGACGACCGTTTCATCGACTCGAGAAAGAAGATGCAGCTACGTTCCCCGGACACACGCGCTTGCGTGCATCTACATACGTACCTATATACACATTCGTATGTATACGTGTACACGTATACAGGTGTCACGATCGATATCGTCCCTTTAAAGGTTCTGCCATAATGTTCGAATTTATTTCGAATTAAAAAAAAAGTTAAGATCGCAAAGAGGAGAACGCTCTTCTCAAGAACGCGGAATCCCCATAGGATTTTTGTCAAGGGTGAAACGCGAAATGGCAGACAGCTTTCACGTTAATGGGAAAATCTTTTCTCGAAGAAGGTAATGAACGTAATCGTGGTCGATACGTACGGTAGAATCGATACAGGTTCGATCGATCGATCAAATTACGATTCTTCGAGAATTCCATCGACGATAGCCATATGAAATTAATATAAATCCTAGAAAGCACGGGTACGCTTCGAAATTACGGAATAAGTTTCGAGAACCTGTTCGCCAGCGAGGAGTAGTATATCTGCGCGTGACGCAAACGGAGCTCTACGTCGCGTTACACGTTCGACGTTTATTTTGTATATAACACCTTTCACATTTTCTACGTGTACACAAATCACCTTTACTGTCGCACGAGAAAAAGAGAAGAAAAAGAAAGGAGGGAAATTTTCGAACGAAATATTCGAATAACGTGCCGTTAAACAAATCGAAAATGGTAATGATCGTCGGTCGACGCTCTCGCTATTGCCGACGATCTCTTTTCTAGGATGAAGAAGTGGGCGTTTGCTTTTTTAATAGGTATCATTCTCATTCTCTTTCGTGGAATCAGGAATTCGATTATTGTTATATCCCCAGGTGGGCGAACGAGTCCGAGAGTAACTACGAGCCGCGAGGCTATTTTTCTTTTCTTTTCTCCATAATGCGAATTATTAGGAGAACGCGTGACCGATTCGCTTTCGCTCGTTGTACGTTCCTTCGCACGGGCACCCGCATCCGAATACCACGCGTTCGCAATTTCAAGAGCAACTCTTCGCTTCGGATGATCGTAGAAAGCGGAAATGAAGGAATATTCAACGGTAATCCGCGCGAGCGAAAGGCGACGTTTCTTCTTTCTATCAATTTCGTGCATCTCCGTTAATTGGATACCAATTACGATAGCTTACCCGAAGAGAGAGAGAGAGAGAGAGAGAGAGAGAGAGAGACTATTAATTACAGCGTGATGTAGATAATTAAACCGTATCGATAAACCCACGGTATTTTATTTACGATGTAATAAAATTATAATAATAAATGAAGACAAAACCTACGACATCGTACGACAAAAAACGAGGGGAACAAACTAACGCGAGAATGTGACCAAGCGTGTATACGTGTGTACGAGGATGCAGGTAGTCGTTCGGAACGATGGGATCTTTGTGGAACCCTCGAAATAAAAGTTCGATACGCGGAAGAAGAAAAGTCAAAAGGCATACGCGTCTTTTTCGGTCCCGAGAGAAAGATACGATCGTACGTTTGACGATTGGACTCGATCGAAAAGCGCGATAGTAAGTGGACAAGTAGGTATCTGGCTCGGTCGGACATTGTTCCAGGCGAGAGCCTGGCCGGATGCCCGCCAGCGATAATGGGGGGTTCGGCTTAAACAAAGGACTCTATTAGGTACCGGAGTGTGCGCCCGCGCGCTCTCGCACGACCATTTTCCATGCCAAGGCGAACTGGAAGCGAGAGCTCCATACGAAGACGGATTATGCTCCGCAATGAGACAACTCTCATTGTGCTCTCGAAGCAGCTTCCATTCGATAAAACCACCTGTTTCGCAAAAGGTAGACGTTGCGTGGCCTGCTGCTAATGTTTGCGTATCTATAAGCGTATGTATGCGTGTGTATACGACGAGAAGCAATAATAGTACGCCTTTCTACTTTTTCGAGTTTCCCTTTCCACGTGGTCTTCCGTTATCCTCCCGATACGATCTTACGGCAATCGATGCTATTGTGTAATCGAGATACTATTCGCTTCAATAATAAAGATCCAGTCGCGTGCTAGGCGAAACGAACCAAAACTATCGAGAAAAATGAAATCGATACACCCACTCGATCTATTAACACTTTTCACGCATGATCGAGCAGCGTTCGGTGATATGAAAGTTTTTGCGCGAGAAAGGCGCGTGCCTTGATAAAAGAAGAGGGGATAGAGTAACGCAACGATACGATACGCACGAAATCGACGGAATGCGATTAATGGATCGACGATGTTCCCTCGAGATAGAGAGAATCGATAGAGATCTTCAGCCGGCGGTGGATCGAACGTGCGAATCATCCTCCGCTTTAAAAACTAGTACGCGCATATTATCTAACCGCGAGGATCTCGGAATAATAGCGAGTGGAGCGCGCGCGCGCGCTTGCGCGCGACGTGGTGGTTACGTAAACCTAAGAAGAAGAATAAGACGAAGAAGAAGAAGAAATATAAAAAGAAATAAGACGAAGAAGAAGAAGAAGAAGAAGACTGCTTCCTACGCGATTACGTTCGAGCTCGCGATGCAAGCGGCTCCCGTGTTAGAGACACTAAACGCAAAGTAAATACGGGGCCGCCTTTAAAGCTGAATTTTCGAACGTTTACGAGCTCTTAACGCATCGGAACGATCCGTGGCAGCACGACTTTCCGGTACGCGCCCAGGGAAGGTAACTCAATGCCTTATCGTCGAGGAGGACGCGAAAAAACAAGCGAGGAAGATTTACGACAAGGGAAGCGTACCTGAACCAGGCCCGTCTCTCTCCTTCTCTCTCTCTCTCTCTCTCGCTCTCTTCTCTCTTTCTTACGCGTGCACGTTCCTCCTCGCGGTGAAACGAAAAAGAGGGAAAGACGAACGGGTGGTGTGTGCAACTCGTGCTACAAGGGCTGTAAACTCGCTCTCCTTTGTGACGCAGCGCGTAAAGGGTTTAACCCTTCGGTGGTTCGAGGTGGGCGCGCGCGCGCGCGCGAGGGCCAGAGGTTTTGCGGCTAAAATCTACGTTGGAGATACCACCTCGTCTCGTTTCGTCTCGTTCTTCTCTTAAGATATTATTATTATTATTATTATTATCATTATTATTTCTCGCATCTCTTTACGTTCTTTTTTTTATTTTCTTCGATTTCGCATACAGAGATCTTATCCAGTCTTAATAATGTTATATAAATAGAAACGGCTACTTTCAAGCGTCCACGCTATTAGTTAACATCGGGTATTTATCGGCTTGGATTTAATAATAATCTCATCGAACGGATTACAATCCTGATTAAGAATCCTGTTGAGATTCCGGAGAAAATGAAAAATTCTTATCGCTGGGAAAAGAGCTATCGATTGCCTGGTAGTTACAACCTTTCATCTGTCATTAACATTAATACCGATGCTAAGTATCGATAGTATGATAAACGGCGGAGGTTAGCTTGCCTTACGATTTTTTTTTCTTCCGCAGAAGGTAGCGACGACCAGTGAACTTTTAAATCTCCTCAAGACTCTGGAATATAACTTAAAACTCATTAAGGCGCGGGTACCTTACAATAATTCCCGTAGACCGACTCTCTCTTCTCTTTCTCTCTCGCTCGCACCCCCTAGAATATTCGCAGATGCATGAAGTCTGCGCACGAGACCGAATGAAAAGCGTGGTGGAAAAAAAAAGTAGTACGTTATTGCTCGTTGCCGGCACCTACCACCACACAACCACTAGTACTACTACCATCATCGCCATCAGCATCGTAATATTACGCGACCATTCGTCGTAATTAAAATATTACTTTTCGAGAGCAAACGAGAGCCTTTGCGCGCGACGCCGCGTTTAGAAGCGTTTTCCTCGCTATAGTTGTTAGCATTATGAAACTTTACCGACGATTACCACTCCAAGATCGGCCGATTCTCAATGATCCTTTTTAGGCACGACCGCAGGGAGTGTCTTATGCGAACACCATCGCTAAGTGTTAACAAGCCATATCTTTTTATGGAAACGAAATTTTTTAATTCTGACAAAAAATCTGTAGGAATCGTAACGTTTTCTAAATGTATGTACTCTATTTCTTTCTCTCTCTCTCTCTCTCTTTCTCTCACACTCTCTCTCTCTCTCTCTCAAAGTTCCTATCTTCCCTGGGAAAATAATAATGAGAAATCGCAACGAAAGAAGAAGGGTTCTGCGTCATTAGCGAAATTGAAACGCGAGACGTCGATAACGGGTTCGAACGAATTTCGTACGCGTTTGATTAATCATCGAGGAAGAAGGTGAAAGAGAAGAAAAAGAAGAAAGGGGGCCACGCACGTAAGAAAGCGACTTCTAAGAAGAACGAAGAACGGTGAAGTAAAAAGCCCCCTTCGCGCTCCCTCTCCTTCGTCCACGTAGCTTTTGCGAACGCGTTCTCGCGTATCTCTACGCGTCGGACGTTTTACGATATTCGCCAACGCCGTAAATCGTCGATCGTGCCGTTGGATTTATGCATCGATATCGGTGCACTTAAGTATACAAATGCGCCCTTAATTGGACTGTCTCCTCCCGTGCGCGCACTATAAAAGCGGCACTTCGCCCACCGGGCACCCAAATCACTCGGGACAGAGAGTCCTTTTAAGTAGAAAATATGGCCGCCGAAAGTGGAAGCTTCCTATCTTCGACCATAAGACATATTACACGTACGTATGTACCTGCCAGGCTACGTACCTACCTACCACTCGATTTTTGACTTTTCTATCCGATCTCGTCCTTGACGCGTATACGCGATTAAAAATCTCACGAAGGAAGATAAATGTTAATGATCCTGGAAAGATCGTAACACAGGGAACGAGTCGATTCGAAAAAGAAAGAACCCAAGAGTCGTCCACCTCCGCGAAAGCAAAGCGCGAAACAGTTTTGATTTATTGCCATGATACGGGCGCTCGTCTCGTCTATTAGACCTTCCAAGCAGCCGCGTCCACTCTCGAGCGAGTAACGCGCGGGTAATACCAGCGGGTCTATCGACCGCCCACTGATCATACCCTCTCCTTCTATCTCTTTTTCTGAATATACATAACGCGGAATTCTTAGCCGCGTTAGGAACGTATAATTACGAGCTTTGATTAATAATTTATTGCGTCAGGATAGACGCACTGATATATCTTACGAAGAGCAACCGCTGCTGCTCTCGGAGCTCTTTTCTCACACTTGCCTTCTCCTATCGAGAGACAATTCATTCGCCTGTACTTCGAGGGTATCCCGGGGTGTGTAGAATTCCTACTCGCATCTCGTCGATGGAAACGGTACCTCGTCGCTTCGTTATCGGATCGTTATCGATCCCGCCTCGATAAGAATAAATAAGTCGTATAACGCTAGTTACTCCTAGCGTAATTATATGGTACAACGATGAGAGGATTGAACGCGCCGAGCGAACATTAGAAAATTACCACTACTATCTTTCCTCGCGATCTACCGCTTAGGAAATAACCAAGCTTTTCATATTTCATTGTTACGCGCGCGCATTCTTCCACGCCGGGAAAATTCGCGCTGGATTCGGAAGAATCGTGAAGAGACGACCGACGATGCTTCGGATCGGCCAGACGAACGAGTATCGGACGTTACGCTTGATTTAAAGCACGATCACCGGAAGTTCGTAAAAAGGGAGCTGTCTCGGCAAACTCTCAGAGTTACGACGCGGAACGATGTTATGTCCGAGGCGTTGAGCCCACCCTCCGTGCCCGAAAAATCTCGATCTCGTCTCGCTTTTGACGATGGCGTAACGTTTATGAAAAATGAGCGCGAGGAAAAATTACGTTTGACGTTAGCGAGCACAGAGCGGTATGAAAATGTTGGAAGCTACTTCAAATTTTCCGCGGGTCGAAATTTCTAGGTAAATTTTAAATTATATTTTTAATTACAAAAAATCACGAACGACACAAATTCGAAAGGTACACGCTTCGAGATAGCAAGAACTCGAGGCGCATGAGTTTCATCGTATTGCCGAAAGCACGAAAGCACGGAAGCTCTGCAGCCTGCACGTTTCACGTCGACGGGGTCGCGAGGAGGAAGGATCGACGCGCGCGCGTTATGTTATAAACGTGACCGAGCGACGCTCGCGATGTTTTCGCATCCGAGAGAGGAAGAAGAAAGCGGGCGAAGGCGGGCGAAGGCGGGCGAACTCGAACGCGAACTCGAACGCGCGATCACGTGCGCCCGATAACCGGCGTGTCGGCCTCGGACGATGCTTGTTCCACCCGTGTTGTCTACACACAACACACAACGTCTCTCGCGAGCCGCCGAACGATTATCGACGTTCGACAATCGAAGGATTTATCGTTTCGTTTCCGAAGCGCGCCGTACCTCGAATTCACCGCGAGAAACCACGACTTCTCTCTTTCTTGAACTCCTCTGAAAAAGGTTAGGCTCTCGTTGCTAAAGAATCGAGGATATCGGTGCAATCGTATACCGGAATGGTATTATTCGTGTATAAACGTATCCTGTGGTGATTATTGCAAAAATCTGATCGTTTATGGAAGCCTAATCAAATTGCTATGTAATGTAATGTAAATAATGTAACGTAATATAAATAAATTGTAATATTGGAGTATCTAAATTTAGAGTTCTATAATTAGCCCTGTCAAATCCATTCCTAATTTCTATTATACCTATTTACGATCTTTTTACAATCGTAAGAATTTCTATCGCACAAATTTGGCTCTGATAAACATAATAAATTAATCTCTACCATCTAATTACTTCATTTACCCCTTTTTACCTTTCCCATCTCACTAAGAACAAAGTTTCGCGCTTCTTATTCTTGGAACGCTGGCCGCGAGAATTCCGACCTCCTCGGCATGGTATTTCTTGATAATTAGGCGAATCCAGGTATCGCGTCGTAACGACCTTCCCTCCTCCGAACGATGGCATCGTCCCTTTTGCCGGTTATCGCGCGCGATAAGTTTTGAAAAGTGCCTGAACGAGTTGGATCCCATATAGGGAATGTCAGTAAGCAGAGAAAGAGATGCTGTCTGCTAGCTAAAAAGAATGCTTTTACGTGTGACTCGAAATTGTGCCCTGGCCTTATACCCTTTCTCGAAATTGCGACCGCTCTATCGATACCGATCTCGTATAGTTTAGTTCTAATCTTCTTTCAATATGGTTTCGGTGATACAATGGGAATATATAACGTTTAAAACTTTGTTTTAATTGGTAGAGTGCGTGAGTCAGAGCTAACGAGAAACGTTCGAGGTGTTTTCGATGACAGAGAATATCGGTGATAGAAAATCGATACGTTGTTAGGTGTGTGACTCGCGTTTCTCGCATTTGGACTATAATCTCCGGCTGTGTCACTCGATGTTATAAGACAATGAGTTAACAAAAGAATAGTACAGGCTTAATTATCCACGCTAGTGCGTTTTTTTACAATACGTCCTTTAAATAAATATTTTCCTGCTCTGCAATATTAAAGATTCGAGAAGTTCCAGCAATTATGTCGTAGAGAATTAATCGTCCACGCAAATTTTGTATAATAAATCGTTTAAAAAGCTATTTTCTCCAGCTTTAAAAATTTCCCAAAACAGTTTTGTCAAAACGACTTACCGTCAATTCGAAGGGACGACTTCCGCTTGAAGAAAGCGTCGTCGTCGTTGAACTTTGAAAGGAGCGCGCGTCGTCATCACGATCGCCGGCGCTCCTCTTACGATCGATGACGTCCCGGATTATTCCAACGGGATAGAAGTACCCGCGAGATATCGTCGTGTCTCCTTCTACTCGTGACACTCCTCGTCTCTCCTCCTCGTTTCTCGCACACCCACCGAGAGTGACTTCCGCGAGAGGAACGATCGCGCACGTTGCACGTTGCAGCAGCTTCCTCGCGAGCGTGCTCCGACACAGATCGCGCGCTCGATCGCGCACGGACCTGCGCGCGTTAAACCAGTCGAATAATATTCTCCGACCTCCGGCACTGTATACATGTAGCAAAGACGCGCTCGAGATCGTTCGCGGAATCTTTCGAAGTGCACTATTGTTGCGATCGGACGAAGAGTGAGAGAGAGAGAGAGAGGGAGAGAAAGAGAGAGAGAGGGAGATTTTATACGTTCGTCGATAACAATTATTTGGAATCAACAACACTCGCGAAGTTCACACCACGTTGCACTCTTATATCCATGGCAAATTTTTCAAAGGCGAATAATAGAGAATCAATATGAAAACACTGTTGGGGGTTTCGTTCAGTCGTCGTCGCAGATCGAAATATCTCTTCTCTTCTCGCTTCCTTCCTCGAACCTCGACAATCTCACGATTTCAAATCGGTCGCACGACTCTCTTCTCGGCAAACACTAGGTACGAAGACGACGACGACAACGACAACGACAACGACGACGACGACAGCGACATAGGTTGTGGCGGGTCTGTGTGAGAGCGAGTTGGCGTTCCAGAACAATTAACCCCAAAGTCTAATCGATTTAATTAGGCGTCAGCCGTAGTCTCCTTCCGATCGATCCTGCCCTCCTCGTGTCCGTCGGGTCTCGAGTTCTCCTCCTCTTCCTCCCCGTCATCGAGTCGTCCCCCCTTGATATCCTGATCGACGAGTCGACGTCCTTCTCCGAGACGAAAATAAACCCGCGAGAGAGACGCGCAACAACCGGTCGCGCGATCCACCAAACTCTCTTCGACGAGCCGAAGAGAGTCAACGAGTTCCGCTGACGACGACGATGACGACGACAACGTGGACAACGTGGACTCCGGAAGAAAGGCGTGACACGACACTTCACTGATATTATACCTCGATTTTTACCCCTCTTTGATCGATCGATCGATCGATAGACCGAGATATCCCGAGTTTGAATAACAAAACGTATAGCTGACGAATAATCCGAGAAAGCGAAACAATCGCTCGATTCGGCAACACGTGTTCACTCGTTCGTACTTCTTCCGCTTGCTTCCACTTAATAATAGCTGGTAGGGTTGAGCAGGTTATAGCGATGACAAGACGAAACTATCAAGCTTCTACCCCGTCCTCGTCGCGCGACCTTCCCTCGAGGTCGACTAGCAGCACTAGCAGCATCAGCAACAGTAAGTTAGCCAGTAGAGTAGAACGATAGCTTGTCGGCTAGCGCTGACGCCGACGACACGCGTTCACCAAACGCCTAGCGGGCGAGCGAGCGAACGAGAGAGAGAGAGAGAGAGAGACAGAAAAAAAGAGAAAGAGAAAGAGAAAGAAAGAGAGGAAAGAGAAACACGCGCGAAGGAGAACACGCGCGCGCGCGCGCGCACTGCCGATCGCGCGAAGCGACTCTCTCGCGAGTGCTCGCGCCTGCGCGCCGACACTCGGACGATTTTGTATAGCCGGGTAGCCGCTCTTCTCGCGAGTCGACGCGATGTTCGGCTTGGAGGGAAGCGGAAAACGAAGAGTAAGAAGATGACGCGACGATGATTCGCGGTCCTCCTCGCGGTATGCCGAACACCGGTACCGGCTGCTGGGAAACTCGAGGCACGCGCGTGCGAATAAACCGCCGCGACACGTTCTCTCTGTCTTCTTCGAGAGACGCGAATCCGCGCGAACGGCCACGAACGATGACAATGATAATGATATAACAATAGCCGTGCGTTCTCCGCTGGTTCAGATCTTACACTGAAGACCAAGGTACACATACACATGTGTGTCGGCCTGGGCCGGCAGGTAGAAGAAGGAGGTAGAGGCCGTGGCGCGGTAGGAGGAGGAGGAGGAGGAGGAGGAGGAGGAGGTGGAGGAGGAGGAGGACAAGAAGGAGGAGGAGGAAGAGGAGGAGGAGGAGTGTGGCTACGGAAGGAGGGGAGACACACCACGCTCTTGTGCACCGGCCGCGCGCCTACATCGACGTTCAACGTATACGCACACGAGTATACCCAGGACCGTGTCCCTCTCTCCTTCCCACTCTCTTTCTTTCTCCTTCTCACTCGATCTACCTCTTTTCCTTTGGTGTGTTTCACGATCGCGTGGAATCGGGAGAGTGTGCGGCACTCTCGCGTGCATGTAAGTAAGCCTGTGATTCCGTCCCGCTCCTTCCATCCTTCCTTCTTACTCTCTCTCTCTCTCTTTCTCCCTCTCTCATTCTCTTTGGAGCACGTGTGAGATCGCTCGTGTGAGTGGCTATACGCGAGAAGACAACGTACGCACACGTTTGCACGACTATGTACCTGTACTTAGACTGTGTGTGTGTGTGTGTGTGTGTGTGTGTACCTACCGACTTCGTATTAGTAGAGAGAATGAGAGAAAGAAAGAGAAAGAGAGATGCCAGGTACATATTCAGCATCGGCCGAACAACATTCACCTTGCCCCGCCTCGGCGGTGTGCGAGCGCCCGTGCGCGAGCTTACATACGATACGATGCGAGCTGAGAGCGCGTACGGCCACAAGGCAGCCAGGTAGCGCACAAAACTGAAGGGATCTTTCAGGAGGACGAGGAGAGAGCGCGATAGTCGCGGAAGAAGAAGAAGAAGAAGAAGAAGAAAGAGATGCGAAGGGTAAGGGGTGGGGAGAAACAGTGAGAAAGAAAGAGACAGAGAAAGATGCTGCTCCTGCACACAGCACTGAAACTAAGGGAGGGGAGAGGAGCCAAGAGAGAGACAGAAAGAGAGAGAGAGAGAAAGAGAGAGAGAGAGAACGAAAGGTTGTTGAGACTAGCCACTGGCGAAGCGAGATAGCGAGAAAGAAAGAGAGAGAAAAGAGAAAGAGCCTGGAGACTCGGTGGTGGGGTATCCGTTGCTGCTGCTGCTGCTGCGGCTGCTACTCATGGTGCTGCTGTTGCTGCCGCCGCCGCCACCGCTGCCGTTGCTGTTTAAGCGGCGAGTACGCACGCTTTAAGGCGGTCGCGCTAGTATTATCTCTCTCTCCCTTTTACTCTTTGTCTCTTCCTCTTCTTTTCTTTCTCATACCCTTGCGGACTCCTGTCCATCCCGTGGCTCCAAACCTTCTACTACTTCTTCTTCTTCTTTCTTCTTGCGCTTCTTCCTTCTCGTCTTCTTCCTTCGGGGATAACAGCAAGAACGAACCGATCGCTTTCGAGCTCCGTTCATTCAGCTCGTGTCCCATGTTCTATCGGTACTTGCGATACACTTGCTTTATAGGGAATCGATTTCCTGAAAATCGACTTTCCATTGCACAGGAACCGCATTTTTATTTTTATTTTCGAGCATCAGAATGATATACCGAATAAGATCAGAGTATAATCAACGTGTCCTTAATTTTTGCTCCGTTACGTTCACGCTCGTAATCAACCGATCGTCACGCTCATTGAGATCCTTTGATAATTAGTAATTACAGAGACTCCGGAGGCTTCTAGGAACGATCGATCGGCGAACCGTCCGCCACCGCTGGCGATTAATATATTACTCTTACGCGCGTAACTCCGTTCTATGCTTATCGCTGCGATTATACGGTATATATGGCGTCATAAATAATGCGAGCTCGAATAACACTCTTCGTCTTTCTAGAAATGACTTCTTTCTAATGCCGAGGAGCCGGTATTGTAAATTGTCGCTCGCTCGATCGGTCGAACTCTCCAGGAGGAGGTTAACCGCAATCGCGTCGATACTCGTGTAACGGATCGCTAATGTAGGAGAAAGAACGTAACGATAAACGATCGTCCTAACGATGTCGGTTATGTGCGTATGCGTGTATAAACGGACAAGGGTTTAACGAATGGTATCTAGTCCGAAATTATCGCGAACCGGGAAAAATCTAATGCGCGACGATGGCCATTACATAAATCGAATTACCCAACGTGTCGAGCGGTATTGCGCAACTGTATTTGCTTGGCCCGATCGTGCCAAAGTGATTTGTTTGTACGCAATTTAGAACATCTGCGCGTACGGCCTTCGTAGCCCGATTCGTAACTATACGTCGATGATAATAACGCAACTTGCTCGACGCTTCTTCCCTCTCCTTTTCAGTTTCGCTCTCGTTCGCGTTAGGAGAACGAGTGCGTGACTATTTCGAAAGAAGCTAGCGAAAAAATAAAATGCAAGGTAAATGAGGAATAATAATCATTTTTAAAAAACCGGAAAATCGAGGAAAATAAAGAAACGGCGTGTCTTTGATTTATCGTCTTCCACTTCCCCCGACGTCCTCGCGCGCGCGTGCGCAATCGGTTGCGCCAAGCCGCGTTCCAATTTTGACTTCCACCGCGGCGCATAATGAATCGATATGCAAATTCGAGAATAGGGATCATAACTCATTCCCGCGCTATCGCGTTCCAGCGCGAACTCGATCGTTACGCGCTCGGTGAGGAGAGTACGACGTTCTTGCTCGAGAGACGAGAGACGTGTACGTCGTTACGAGGAGGGCTCGAGCGACGCCTCGCGAGTTGGCAGAGCAGTCTGACCGTAGTCAAAGATAAGAATACCAAAGAACGGACGAAGAAGGACGGAGCGTAGCAATTACAAGCGCGCGAGGACTCGCAAAGCGAATAGACCGTAGCGTGTAAACTATAAGTTGAGTCGATTTTTTTTTTCCTTTATGGAGCAAAAATGTACAGCGACAAGAAAAGGAAAGAGAAAGAAAGAGAGAGAGAGAGAGA
>JAIFRP010000006.1:4333264-4346342 GCA_032403825.1 Odynerus spinipes | reverse complement strand
CCCCCCGCCCCCACCTAACGTTCCACTCTACTCCCGATTGGTTTCGCGCGCAAAGATCTCCGATTTCCTCGAACTCGGTTTTCTCCTCTGTGCCGGGATAAAGTCGTTCGAGGGAACGTCGGCCGAATCGAAAAATTCGAGGAGCAGGGAACTATCGGCTTTTAACGAGATAACGGAACGCATCTCTGCCGTGAACGGAATGCAGAATAGGAAAGCAGCCCGTGCAAAACGGGCTAACTACGACGTCTTCGTGGTATTAGGTACCTACCTACCTGCCTGCCTGCCTTTGCGCGAGAGATCGCGACTTCGGTAGCAACGACTGTATCGCGAGAGACGGTGGTAGTAACGGTATCTTTACATCGCTTTAAATTTATCCAATCGGCTGGGTAACCGTGCGTGCACACGTGTCCACCATACCCTCTACGCGTGTACCTTCGCCTGGGCTGCCTTCGTTCCCTCTACGGGATCGTGAAACTCGAAACGAGTATATTCAAGAGACATCGAGGGGGCGAGGAAATATTTTGCTTTGACCGTACAATTGATTGTTGTTAATTACGATAATTAATTATTCTATATTTTAATGCTGGTAATGTAAAAATGTTTTATGAATATTTAAATAAAGGATTAATAATTTAATCGCAATTTTTTTCTTCCGCTTCCTGCATCGTATACTGTAAGTAAATATCGAAACGATGAGTTCATTTTAAATTGAATTTAACCAAAAAAAAAAACAATACGATCTAAAGAGTTCCAAGCTTCGATACTTCGAGGTGCTCGTTCGAGCGCAACATTCAGCCGTTCGCACCGTAAAGAAGCTAAGTCGATTGCCACACGGGCTAGAAAACGCTCGCACTGGCCATTCTTTACGGCATCGCTAAGAACCGAATCCTCTATTGAGAACGTTGCCTTCTCTCGTTTGGAGAAATCGTCCCGGCTGCATAATAGAAGAAATTCAGTGGAAATTCTATCCTTCGAATAAATCTTCTACGGAGATATTCTATTCATTCGATTTTATACACAAGTACCCTTTCCCCTCTATTAAACTTTGTTATAGCTCCTGTACTTTGTATAACACTGTACAAAGTACTCGTTTGAAATACCTGTCATAAAATGTTGAGATAAAAAGATTAAGAAAGTAAAATTACGTTCGAACACGTTCAACGAAGTCCGTGCAAGGAAACGCGGAGAGATTTTTCGGATTAACGAGAGGAAGAGAGAGAGAGAGAGAGAGAGAGAGAGAGAGAGAGAGAGAGAGGGACAGGGAATATCTCACGATAAGACGAAAGCTATAACCGGCGAACGGGAGCAGGAAGATGAGAGGAAGAGATTATTTCTACCATTCCTTTACCGACGCGTCAGCGATGCTGCACTTTGTACTCCCGGTGACAGTGCTTCCTCGCTCTCTCGCACCTACTCGATATATCGTTCTTGCTTAATCCCTGGCCCCCCTTCTCTTTACCCTTCGGCACACTGCACCTTCTTCATTCTCCTTCCGCTCGCTTCTTCTTCGCTTCTTCTTCGCTTCTTTCTGCGATCACCCGGAAAGATTCGAATCTCATTTTGTCAGACGCGCAACATCGTCGTGGCTCGTTAGGGATCCTATACCAAAGGCCCCCTTAGGCTACACGCGGCACGAAAAGTGTTGCTCCTTCGATGCCTCCCATCTCTTCTTCTCCACCCTTCTCGTTGCAGCATCTCGACGAGAGATGGACCGATCCCGTTTACTTTGACACGGGAAGTTTCATTTTAAAGTACCTATATTTTTCCCCTCCTTTTTTTCATTTATTTTGGGAGATAATCAAAGATTTTTTTTCGAAATCATTCTATCGTCTTTCTTTAATTTTTCTTTTATGAACAGCAAACTAGTTCGGTGCAAGTGGGCGTGTCTTAATGCAACAGACCTACGCATTGTACGCGAGTATCCTTAATGACTTTCCTTCTTAAATACGTGGCTTAGAACGATTCCGAGCCTTGTCTCTGCCGATTTGTCGTATAAACGCGAAACAACACGGAAGTGACACACCGGACTGTGTAACGTCGTCGTTGACGTAAATACTTGTCCCATTTGAGAACTCTCGATTGTAAGTCCGCGTGGGTGCCGAACGAGCTGAATAAGCTTCCGTGGGCTCGCGTTTCAACCTTTTCTCTCTCCCTCTTTCGAACGGATAATACGATCGCGGTTATACAAAGATCACTTTGAAATTGAATCGCGATCGATTTTTGGCAAATCCGTGCTTCGAAACGGATGCTAAGAAAATGCGATAAAATCAACGACGTGGATTCCTCTCGACCGCTGATACTTAGTTGCAAGAAAACGTTTCCCTTCTTGTAGTTGTTAATATTCCGAGGTAGAACAAGTATTACATAAAAGCAAGGAAGATACGCACGCGGAAACGCATTACTTATCCTCTAACTCACGCCTCTGGTAGGTTCTTCCAATAGCGCAGGCAACCGGTAAACGTTCTAGAAAATAAGAAAGCCGATGGAACATCGACTATTACGATATTTATTACTTTCTTTGCGCCGGGAGAAGCCAATAGCGCGGCGCGATGTCCGATTAACTGAACATAAAATTGCATGAATTTCTGTTACGTGATTTGCCGGCACCGAGCGTGGCGTCGATATTTATGAAACAAAGAACGAGAAGAAGGAAAAAGGAGAAAGAAGAAATAACTATCGTGATTCCGAAGGAAGATCGAAAATGCTCCCGGGTTTCTCCGTGAGATGTTGGCTCGCTCGCTCGCTCTCGAACCCCAATAACATAATACATCACGCGCGTAGCGTCAGACAATACCCTGGGATTACCTCACAATGGCCGATGATTTACTTCTACTCTCATTACCCTGCTTTTGTAGCCGCTCGCCCCGATTGCCGAGCGTTGTCATTAGAAAAGTAACGGAGGAGGTGGCCGCCCCCTCCGAGCAGCCTTCTCTCGCTCTCTTACTCTCATATTATCTGGGAACAAGAGAGGGAGAGAAAAATGGAAGGGGCAACGTGAAATTAGAAAGAATCTTCTCGGCAATAGCGAGCGTGGAAACTCTATTATCGTGACACCTCCGTGTCTTCTCGCTTTCTCCACCTCCATCTCCTCCTTCTTCCTCTCTACCCTTTGCTCTACTGCAGTAGTAGTAGTAGTAGTAGTAGTCAGAGAGCAGTCGTGCCGGCCCTCTTGAGCGTTCCCAAGGGGGATGGACGGACGAACCCAGGAGGAACTCGCTCGGCTCTTTGATTTCGCAAACAACCAACCGTCGAGACTTGTGCGCTCTTCTCCTCCCTCTTGTTCTTCCTACTCCTTCCTCACCTCCTCGTCCTTTTCCTCCTTCTCCTTGCTCGTCTTTGGCCAACGAGCTGGAAGACTCGTCTCTACGTTGGAACGAGGCCACGTGTCTCGAGCGCACGATACCCTGACTGTATTCGCCGGCTTTGTGAAGACCCGGTCCAAGTATCTTTTCGACGAAGCAGCGGCGGCAGCAGCAGCAGCTCCGGCTGCTCGAGAAAAGAATAATTACTTTTGACGCTCTTCTTCGTTAATGACCACGGCGCGCGCGAGCCACCCTACCACGTAGTCTTCTCGTCTCTCTTTCTCTCTCTCTATCTCTCTCTGTCTTTTTTCTTCCTTTCTCTCTTGTACTTTCCAGAAGAACGCTCAAACGTTTTGTGATGTCTCTCGCGTTCGACGGTTACAATGCATTTCTTTCTCGAATTTCTCTTTGCGTTTCTCCGCTCGTTCTCGGCGTTTCAAAATGAACTTCCCATCTTGTAACTCGTTTCTCTCTTCCTTTTTACCTCACAACGAACGTATCTACATACGCGAGGATGAAGATAATTACACTTCGCGTTCTTCTCTCGGAATATTTTCATCCTCCCCGATTGTGGCACTTGTTTGATGATGCAAGAGTGACGGACAAGACGCGTGGAGATCAAAAGGGAGAACCGACGTAGGAAGATCTCTCTCTCTCTCTCTCTCTCTTTCTTCTTTTAGTTTCGTATAAAAAAGGAAATGGGTAACAAAAATGCAAAAGTTTCGCGATAGCGCCGTCGCGAAAAAAGTAGCGAAGGAAGGAACGATAGAAGGAAAGAGAAGGGTGTTTTAAAAGAAAACGTTCGTAGTTCTGGAGTAGCAAAAGAGAAGGATACTTTGAGACGGTCGTTCTCGCTTTGCTCTTGTTTAGTATGCAAAAGGGAGTCATAAAGCAAGAAAGTTCGCCTTTGAGAGGCGAACGTCAAAACGGAAAAATAACGGAGCGACGAACGGTGACTAGGCGGAATCTGTGTGTCTATCTCTGTGTATACGCGACGTGAACTTTGCGTACGATAGAATAAAGTCGCGAGAACAAAATGAGTTCGCTGAATTTCGGTGCGAGGAGAGAGAAGCTGCTCTCGAGTCGAGTTAACGCGTAATCAAATCCGGAAGGGAAACGTGCGCGCGCGTGTGCTGGTTCAAAGGTCTGTTCTCTCTCTTTCCTTCTCCCTCTTTCTAGTTTTCTCTCTCTCTCTCTCTCTCTCTCTCTTTCGGTGAAATGATCATTCGTATAAACGGCAGTTCAAACGGACACAGCAGCAGCGGCAGAAGCAACGCCAGGCGTTTTGCACGGGCAAAAGCCGACGGACAAATCCACGTTGAAAACGCAGGGAAATTCGAATTTTACTAGAGGCGTGCGCGACCGCGCGTCCAACAAAGTTGTAATTTCCCTAACTATTTTCCGTGCATCATCGTAAAGGGGTAATGGCCGTTCGTTCCTCCTCTCGATTCGCGTCTCGTCCGTCCGCACCCGCTCCGCTGGCCATAATGACGCAACGTTAATGCCAACATTTGATGTAAGCACTCGAAACTAGATATTTTACTTTCCACGTAGATCGCCCGTGCCTTTTTTACCGTAATCGTAAAACTTCGACGAATCCAGAGAGCTCGTGCCGCGAGGTGGTTCGGTGTGAACGCGCGAACCTCAACGAAGGAAAATATGACATTATTCCTAGATATATAGCGAAGTGTAATGAACATAGAAACTAACTCGTTGAAACGCTCAAAACAAAGACGATTTATCGTCCAAGATGGCCGTGCGATAAGAAGCTACTATGGACTACCGACAAGACGTTCGTTTCGTAAGCGGATAAGTAAAGAGGCGAAGAATCGATCAAGAGATCGAAAATTTATGATTATTAAAAGGATGGGAAAGAGTCGGGCCGAGTAATCTCGAGGATCGAGCGGTCGTATTTAAAGCCGTCGTCTGGTTATTTTTCCCCTTTCTCTCGGCCAACATTAACGCCATAAAACGAGTCTCTCTCTCTCTCTCTCTCTCTCTTTCCTCCTGTCTCTTTCTCTCTTTTCTGGCACCGTCTCTCTTCTCGATGGGACAGGTGTATCGTGGATGAAACGAAGAGACCGAGGCTATCGTTAAACTTTTCGAGCGATCGCGGTCGATATATCTCCTCGTTAATAATCGAGCGCGATCGAAATCGTCGAGGGTCTTTTCTTACCTTCTCTCCTCGTCGTTGCTCGCTCGTTCGCGCGACTCTTCGACGATACGTCGAACGATTAAGCGGCCCATCGTACGCGATTATCTCGAGTGATTTATACAAGAAAAGGGAGCGGAGGCGAACGAAGGATGTCTCGTAATAATATCGCGCGAGTGCTCGCGGGAGTGCTGCCGTGGTGGTTCGGGGCACGTGTGCCGCTCTCCGAGGAAACTCTCTCGGACTCTCTCGCGTCTTTACGTGCGTCTTCGAGACGACCGCTCGCTCCGGCGACCTCCTCCGTTGACCCCGGGGAGCTGATCGCTCGCTCGCTCGCTTCCTCGCTCGCTCGCTGCCCGGTGCGTCTCCTCTCGTCTCTCCTTACGTGCACTTCGACGATGACCCCATCGCGTCCGAAGAGCGCGTCGAACAAGTTACGCCAACAGCCGGGCCTCGTGCAAAAGTCGTGCCACGACTCCCTGCTTGCTTACCTGCCTGCTTGCTCGCTTGACTGCCTCTTTCCATCTCTCTCTCTCTCTCTCTCTCTCTCTCTCTCTCTTTGCTTACTCGGAGAAAGAAGAACGAGAGGTCGTCGCTTGTAGTCGGTCTTCGAACACGGATATCTTCTGGTCGTCCGGTATCGCGGACGACTTCCCTCGTCCTTTGCTTTCCATCATATCTTTTCTCTTCTCCTCTCCTTTCCTCTCCACTCGTTCCTTGGCTCCTCGTACGCGTGGCTCGCCACGATCGATCGAGCGTGAAACGGCTTCGTGGAGAGAGGGAGGGAACGAGAGGGTGGGAGAGATCGTAGCCGGTAATTGATTTCGTCTGGTAGTCGATCGGTGTCACCTCGACGGCTCGTTTGCCATCGTCGCTTGGAAACGTCGAGATAGGTCAGGATTCCTCGCGGCGATCGCGCGCACGCGGGCATGCGACCGCGTCCTTTCGAATCGTGCGGCCTATCGGCGATCGATAGGAAGAGAAATTTTCCTTTGCCGAAGCGACCGATGCGTTCCTTCCTTTTTCGATGTCGACAAACGTATTTATGAGGATATAGTATATCGATGAACGTGTCTTTCATTGAATCCAATTAAATACTTATTTTGCTGAATTGTAGTCATTCAATCTAAAAGATTTTGGAAAATGTACGATGTCCAAGTTTTTGATTTTTCGGTATATTAATAAATGACAAAATAGGTTAATGGGCGATAACTAATAATAGTCTGATAAAATCTCAGGAAAGATTAAAACTCGATTAAGAGAGGCCACTAAATTTTACAAAATATTTGGAACGCAAATTTCACAATGCCCTCAGTTGGAAGGTTAACAATCAGAAGTTTCGAAAAGATTTCACATCCTATGCTAATCTCACTTGTCACAATTCATAAAAAAAGAACAAACAAAGACACCAGCATCCCTGGTGGATCATAGAACTTCTACGTGCCACCGTAAATCATAATCGTTCTCGTTCGACAAGGATCAGCCGAGATGCACGCACGATCCTCTCGAGGAATAGAAGACACGACGTAAAATATCGCGAGCGCGCGCACGCGGGTGGGTTAGGCAAGTCGAGGAGAGTCGAGAGGCAAGGCGGGGTCAACGGACGACCTCCAGGCCGTCGCCGTGTAACGTATAGGGTGGTTGCAGCAAAGTCCACCCGCTTTCCCACCCACGATGGGAGCTCGACGTATTCTCCTTCGTCGACATCCGCGCGTCATCCCTTCCCGCATCTTCCCATCCTCTTACCACCCACCCCTGTACTCGGCATCCATCGTTGCAAAGCGCAGTCGACGTTTCCGCAGTCGATGCTCACCGAAATGCAGCTATCTTCTTGTCTCCGTTTCTATTCCTCCTATGTCGAGTAGATACGAATTTTCTCAAGAAAAATGTCTGCTTCTAATCATCGTTCTAATCTTCTTGTTAGATTTCGTGTGATTAGTGATTTTGATTTAATTCCTATCTCAGCCAACATTTTCTCTTTTCATTGTCCGACTTCGACGTCGCTCTTATGAAAATGTAAAAATGATAATACGCAAAACCTAATCCTTTCGCGTCGGTATGGAAGCCAAGTAAGAAACGTTAATACGAACGGTTACAACGCTCGCAGAATTCGTCCCTCGTTTCAATGACGGTGGCACGAAGGATCTGAGCACGATGTTTCGCATTATTTCGCAATAAGGACTCCCCGGCGAGTGTCGGGAGAGGATAGGGTGGGAGCGTAAGAGGAAGGCGCGATGCAGGGTCGAGTCAAACAATTAGGATTAATGCATCGTACGTTGACGTGGGCGACTTTAAAATAAATACGGCTGTCATATGGCGATTAGTGGGGTGTTCGCGGTGGTCCCGCTCGCTGGACGATGATCGATGGCGGCCATAAATAATGCAACACCCCTCGGAGCGTTCCTGAGTTCTCTCTGCGGGCCACCCTTCCAATGGGAGACTTCTCTCTCTCTCTCTCTCTCTGCCTCTCTCTGTCCTACCTTTTCCAAGCAGCACCCCAATGCCATTTCCGATACACCACGCGCCACGGCATTCATTGCTCCGTATCGGCGACCACCCTCGACCCTTAAACCCATTTAATTTGGATCCGGGTTATTAATTATTAATTAGCGCCGCTCCTATTATATCTCTATCGCGGTGCAACGCCTCTCGGAGAGGAGGAGTCGTAACGACGTTACGCCATTAAATTGTCGGCTCTCGTTAACGTCTCCGTAAAGCCACGTTCTACGTACGTACCTAGATCTGTGTCGTTTACGTACCTACCTACCGATCTTCCATCTCTGTCTTTCTCGTTATACCTATATCATGCCACGATACGATCGTACGATCACTGTCGCTCGTCGCACGCGCGCACACCTTCATACTCATTCATTTCTCCCTCTTTGTCTCTCGACCCGTACACTTTTCGTTTGATCTCGCCGTATACAGATTTCGATTAATCCTAATAGCCGAGCCGCCTGCTTTCTCTCGATGGATTATGAACGATACGCGGAGCTTTTCCGACTGGATATAATAACGATAATTATCATGCGCCGTTTAATGCGTCCTTTCCTACCGTAATGTCTTGATATAAAAAAGAAGAGCGGAGAACTTCGTTAAAGAACGCGAAAGAAAAAAAAAAGGAAGATTATCCGGCAGCTCTCGATGAGTCTCGAAGAAGGAAGATAATTATATATTCCAGACGATCAACACTGCATCGCGAAAATTAACATCGACTGCTCGTTTTAAGATCGCCTATCAGCATCCTATCTCTCTCTTTCTCTCTCGTACACCTGTCTCGGTGTATTATCGTCGACACGTTGATTCGCAAAGAACTTTATATCTTCCTCTTTCTCTCTCCTCCTTCTGCATATACGCTAAAAAACCGAGTCCTTTTGCGCTCTCAGAGCATTAAGCGAAGAAAGAGTAGAAGAAGAAGAAGAAGCAGAGGAAGAAGACGAAGAAGAAACGAACGAAGGAGAGGACGTTAGTCGGTCTCTCTTTCTCCAACATTCGCGAGAGACGCTCGGTAACGAGTTACAACGGTTGCGGAGAGGATACGAATGCGCTTAGCAGTCCGCCGCCGCCACCGCCGCCGGTAGGCAGAATCGTGGTTATCGTTAGCCCCGTACGGCGAGAGAGCATCGCGCGAGGCATTAGAAAGTGCAAAAACGCTGATCGCGAAGCGGACTGCAGTCACGACCTTTCGCACGCACGGTGCCGCGGAATCGACCGGTCTATAATGGACTGTCTTCTCTTCCCTTCCTAGAAAGAGCGAGATAGAGACAACGTGTACAAGTTGGAGAGGAGATCGATTGTTTTCCGTGAGAGATAAAGTCCTGGTCTCTCCTTTTCTTTAACATGACGGCAGAGGAACAGAACGAATTCGTTCTTTCTTGATAAATTATTGCACCGTACATACATACATGCATACATACATACGAATCTTTGTACATATGTACAACATTCGCGCGTTATCCATCCAACCTTCCTCCTACCTTATCGTAGCCGGTTAACAAACCTCGTTACGAGTCCTGGGCATTCTTTGATAGTAGCGATTCGCCGATAACACCGGCATTAGTCTTCCCTCGAACGTTAGCAGCCGGTCCCATCGTTAAGCCGGGTGAGCTCGAAAAATCATTAATTCCCTTGGCGAAGCGCGCCGCGAGGCGTTTAGAAAGTGCAAAAACGTTGACCTTTCTCGTGCCTTCGATCTTACCTATCTCGACAATGAGAACCCACCTCCCTCACTTCTTCTTTTCTCCGTTCCTCTCGCGTCCTCTTCGTCGTCGCCGTTGTCGTCGTCGTCGGATTCACGAGAGATCGATCGATCGTTTTGCGGTGCGTCCGATCTTCGTTCGTTCGGGCCGGAGAGTCCGAGATAAAGTCGAGGTCGGCCGACCTATTATCCGGCGATCGACGTACGCGATAAATCCGCATCGTGGAATTTATGCGAATGCTACGGGCGCGCGTAGTATCGCCGATCGAGTCGTTGGCACGATAATCGATCGGTGGAAAGCCTCGACCGCGTCCGCTTCTACGTCGACTCTCTCGAAAGAATGGTAGGGCTTTCGGAGGGCGGCAGGGGGCAAGGGGGAAGGGGAGAATGCGAGACAATAACGCGTAATGGATCCGTCCGTTCGGAGCCGTTCTCCCGTCTGCTCGCGCCAGCAAGACCGAAGATGGTAACGAACGCCATGTTAAACCGTACGCGGACGATGGATAATAACGGGACGATGATTTGACGTGCGATTAATGGCCGGTAATGGCCGATCGATGCCGATGGACGCGAACCTCGCCCCCGTCTTTGAGATCCCTTTGACTTTGGTTAAAGCGTTTCGTTTGCAAAGAAAAAAAAAAAGATCTTTTCGCCGAGAGATCGACACAGAGTTCACGTCCCTCACTTTGTTACGATCTACATACGCTCTTTCGAGCTAGTGCGACAATGCACTCCGACGAACGGAGTAATTAACTGGTAGCACACGTTGATGGACTATATTACACGTACTTTCTTTATGAAGTTTAATTACGAGCTCGTAAAGCACCGCTCTCTATAACATTCCGCGTGGGTAATTAGTGGACGCGTCTCGAGCGGAACGTTTCGAACATCCACGCGATGACCCTTTGAAAGGGCAACTGTAGAAATACGAGAATATATTTGATGTTTCGATCGTTGCAGTGGACGAGAATCAGAAAAGAACGCTTTACGTACGCCTCGATGACTATTATTCTTCCGTGAGATTTCCAGCTTGAAGAGAAACAAAGTAAGTAGGTACATAGGTACCAAAGGAATTTTGTTTGATCGCGAGACGAGAAAGGAAATTACTTTGGAGGTGGTACAGGAGCACGTAGAGAGGAGGAGGAGGACGACGTAATAAAGTTATCCGCTTACGGGCTGAAAGGTCCGGCGAGGGAAGAATGGGAAGAGAGAGAGGGAGAGAGAGAAAAAAGCGGCCGGTAGGTAAGTAAATTTTGTAGGCTTCCTTCGATCGGTTCGTAAGACGAGAAGACGAAGAGTAAAGAGGTGGAGAGGGAAGGAGCCGCTTGAATCGCTCTCCATTTCTCTCACAGTACCTACGGAATAAGGAACGCATTGAGGGTATTGTGACTCCGGAATGGCCCCAGGAGGGGTGAGCTTTCCGCTTGTTGCCATTGAGAGGCATTCGAAGAAGCCCTTCTTGACAAATCGACGCTTGTCGGGAAACTCCATTCTTCGAGTCTGAACTCGCGCGTCGTGTCTCGATTTATCGCCAGCCCGTTTGTTCCTATCTCCGTAGTCGATATAAATAACGCCAATAATCTGAATTTATGTTTAAAAGAGTAACCGGAGGAGGAAGCGAACCCGATAACGGTCCACGCGCGATACCCATCGTCAGAGACGAGTAGATCGATTCTATCGATCTTCCGAGATATCGTTTTCGTGCCGTTGACTTCCGCTATTATTCCGGATTACATAAATTCGAGACTCGCTGTCAGAATCGTGGTTCTTAAGATGAGAAACGATGAGGGTCGATTTGTGTTATCATTATTTTAAAAAAAGGTTTTAAAAATAGAAATAGATATTACAATGTATAGATCACTGATCAATTAAAAAAAATAATAAAAAAAGAATATATACAAGAAACGATTATTTTCTCTCCTAACAAATTTCTTCTTCCTCTTCGTCGCCTTCTCTAGTCCCGAAGGATTTTAATTTACGAGCAAGACTCCTCGTCCAACGTTAAGACGATCGACCGAGCGCTTCGAACCGAATCGGTCGGCTTGATTTTCTTGAAAGGACGTTTTCCGAGGTATCGCATTGAAAGACTCGTTTCGCGGTGTCGGCGAGGAAGAAGAAAAGGAAAGGGAAAAAAGAAAATGAAAGAGTGCGAGAGAGAGAGAGAGAGAGAGAGAGAGAGAGAGAGAGATACAGGATTATCGGTGCGCTTCGACGAGGACGGAAGGAAGAAAAGAAATGGGACGCCGTTTCCGTCGCGTCCTTATTTAGAGAAAGGGCCGCGTCCGGGAGAGTAGTACTAGCGGCGTATACTCTTCTAGGGAAAGGGAAACGCTAAAGAGCCGGCGGTCCTTCGCGCTCCTAAGTTATTGCCTCGCTCCGCACTGCATATAAATCCACGTTTAGCGTATTGTTTTCCAGATCAGGAGAAAATATATGTGCCTACGAGCTTTTATAGCTTTACGAAGAAGAGTAGGAGAGAGAGAGAAAGAGAGAGAGAGAGAGAGAGAGATGAATAAAGTGTATCTACACCCTTGGTATCGAGTCTTACAAAAAGAAGCCACTATTCGCACCCTTCTCAGTTTTCCACAGTCCAGCTGTGTATAATTTTTCTTCTAAAATGTTTTTTAAATGCGATGTGAAGTAATTGTCTAATAGAAAATTGTGTATAATATTATATTAATATTAATAAACCTATAGAAAGTAGAACTTATAAAATATGTATTAATTGATATTGTCGATTTAATGGTGTATGGAAAATTAAAGAAATAAATCAAAGAAAACAGCTCGTAAGATCGTCCTACACGTCCGTCTTGATCGACGGTCGAAGCGTAACTGCTCGTAGGACGGATAGTAGTAAATACCAGAGACTCCGTACATGTCATATGACATAAACAACGGACGCCGCGCCGTGCTACGAGAGAGTTCTATATCGCATAAATTAGCCATAAAATAGTAATAAGTAATTACATTCGATCGAGTTCACCTTTATTACGTATCTACTTCTCTTTTCATTTTTATTTTATTCGCTTACCAATTTAATCGTCGTTTTGTTGTCGCAAGTGATAATTTTGTAAATTGGTGATGACCGTTCCTTTTTTTCCATTTTACACATTTTTTTCTATCCATGCAATTTTGTAACACCAAGAGGCACCTCTCGCTCTTTGTCGTGTGTGTTCTCGGAGTACGGTCGCCTTTAGATAGTCTCGTTTCTCGTTCTACCGGTAATTTTGTTGCAACGATGTGATATTACGTCGTTTCTAAGTTATACTCTCGCGTAGTCGTTACACCACGGTCGTACACGCGGCGGTAGCTATCGTCGTGATTTTTTGCAACTTCCAACGCTGGCAATTTGTTTTCAAAGACGTAATTAACCACAGTTACCGGCTACTTCTTTCTCCTTTTATCCCTTAATCTCTCTCTCTCTCT
>JAIFRP010000006.1:4276033-4300974 GCA_032403825.1 Odynerus spinipes | reverse complement strand
TCTCTCTCTCTCTCTTCTACTGGTTGATTCTCACTCTCGGAGAGTTTCGACGATAATTACAATAATTGTCGAGCGTCCCCATTGTTCGGGCGTCGCGAGGCCGAGCAGAGTACTTGGAGGAAGAGAGTGGACCGGCGTCCAACGTCGTCGTCGTCGTCGTCCCTGCATATAGAACAAGCGCTCGCTTGATTCTCGCCTGATTGTTCCCATTCTGAGAGCCTCTCTCTCGCTCTCTTCATCCCCCTAACGCGACACGTCCGAACCATCCTCCGTGCCTTATACGAATTCATCCTGAAAGCATGTTCCGCTTTCCATCGCTACTACCATCGCGTTTGTGCGATGAGTTACGTGGCTGACAAAATGCAGGACACGATGGACACCGATGAAGCGAAGAGACAAGAGAGAGAGAGAGAGAGAGAGAGAGAGAGAGATGAAGGGTTATTCCCAGATAGCTGGAAAACGGTGTCTCTTATACTCTCATCCCTTGCCTTGGACTCGGCCAACACAAATGCCACCCTTCCATTCTGTGTTTCTCTGACTCTCGTTCTCCAAGCTCGCGCTCGACGAAAACGAAACAATCACCGATTCCTTCATACGTGATTGCCCATATTGTCTGGCAGAAGCGGTGAACAATGGAGCAACGGTTTACGACGCTGCTGGTGGCTCCCTTTTCAAGATGCCCGCCGCAATTTGTCGCACGGCATGTATAACGCAGCAAGCGTTCGTATAAATTCTGTACGTAAAACGAAAGAGAGAGAGAGAGAGAGAGAGAGGGGGGAAAGAGAAATAGAGAAATCTTCAACGTGTCTATGCTCTCTATTCTTCGTAATCTAGGTATCTGCATAACGAAGGAGATTTATCGTCTCTGCGATCTAATTCTCGTGATCCAGAGGTACGAGGTGGCGCACGATAACTCTCTCAGCGATCGAGAGTGAAAGATTACGATCGAGAGTTGAGAAACTGTCTGACAATTTTCAACGCGTTCAGATCGACCGATTTTAGAAGAGACAGCGTCGAATGTCCGATAAGATGAAAGAAAAATAATTAATCGAAGCATCTCGACCTTCCTTCTGCACGCACGAGACGCGTACAAACGCGATCGTGATGTACTTTTCGAGCGGTAAGGTTACAAGATCTTGGACCGAGTTCTCTCTCTTTCTCTTTTAGTCTCGCCACTCCTCTCGCCCCTTTCTCCCGCTACACTCGAAAGACTCCTCGAGGCGACGTTGTCGCGACGTCGCCATTATATGCTCCGGCGCAGAAAATAAAAATAAAAGCAATTAAATATCTTAATTAAGGCTATTAATCAAGTTGTCGAGACGTGCGGCTACCGTGCGCCTGATTCAGGAATGGCAGCGCCGGGCAATTTCTTGCACCACCTATAATACCCACCGTCCTCGTCGTGCGCGAGCTACGCGACTAACTACGGCGCTACATATTATATTCCGTGCACACCGATCTCCGGCGCTCGAAGAATGTGCCGTACGAAGAGAGAGCGAGTGAGAGAGAAGAGAGACAGAGGGGAGGGGACAGAGTGAGCGAAACGCGTTTGCGTGCAGAAGAGAGAAAGAGAGAAAGAGACGAATACGTATACGTGCTTCATCGGGGCGGCCAGTACGATGATATACGTTCTCGGACTCGTCCAAAGCTTTGCCATTTTTGGATTACGCGCGGCCGAGAGCTCACGGAAAATCGTCGCCGGGAAGTAATTTATTTCGAGGATCTCTCGAAGCCGCTCGAAGTGTTTTTATTCGATCGGACGAACAGCGAGACGCCCCGTGGAAACGCGATCGATAGCGATCGTCGTCCCTCTCTCTCCCCTTCACCCTCTTTCTCTCTCTCTCTCTCTCTCTTGCTCGTGAAACCTTGAATCCTCACGGTAGCGAGGTCGTTTATAAACGTCTCCAGTCTTTTCTGTTTCCGGCTAAAAATCCGACGAACGCGAGAGTGCCTCCTTGTGTGTCGCGGCAGCCTCCTACCGAAGATTAATGTAAGAAATTTATGAAGCCGTATGAGAAAATTCAAATGAGATCGACGCCACTTCGCGAGACGCGCTATCTCGCCGAGAATCGTGTTTCGCCTTCGTACGTATCTACGTGCGTGAATACGTCCACGTAGGTATGCACGGTCAGACATACTGTGGTAGGATAAAGCAGAAGAAGAAGAAGAAGAAAAAGAAGAAGAAGAAGAAGCAAGAAAGAAAGTAAAGGAAAAAAGTGGAAGAGAAGCGAAAAGAGTCAGCCGTCTCGACGGATCGACAAATCAATCGACGCTAATCGGAGAACACGTGTATGCACGTGTGTAGCCCGCTCCTCCGAAGCCGACCGTTCGCAGATAACGCCACGCTCGTAAGTCGCGTATTTACGGAGCGTTAAAACCAACGAATTATTTCGCTCTCGCCTAAGTGGCAAACTTCTTCATTAGGGTAGCCGAAGAAACGGCCGCGCTCGCAGCAACCAGCAACGAGAACTGGTTATGTTGTTTCTTCTCCGATCGCCTCCTCCCTCTCAGCCCACCTCTCTCTCTCTCTCTCACTCTTTAAAATAGCGTACGCGGTTTACCTCCAACCCTCGGACTCCCACCCCCTCGTTCGAACGCCTACGCGATCGTTCCGCTCGCATTTAACGCGAATAATTACGGAAAAAGAAGATCGTTCGGTTCGTTATATCGCGTATACGTATGTATGTACCCACGTGTACACGAGTACGCGGAAAATTGCGACTTTATAATGTGCCGAGTACAGGGACCCCACGGTTTCAAGCTCCGAGCTCCATCGGCGGTGGTTTCTCACAAAATATACGAATACGAAGAACGCTTTATACCCTGGCTGATAAAGCCCACGCGTTTTCACCGCGAGGCCCTTTAAAAGCTTATATATTACGGCCACGGTCGAATCATAATTTTCTTATCTGATAACACCCGTTGTTTCATAATACTAATTCAAAGAGGAAAACCGGCTCTTCTCTGGCGCCGTCAAGCAAGAAGAATTAAAAAAAAAACACGGAAACTCGACGATAATTTTCAATCGGTAAAATAATCCTTTATAAATGTCTTTTTAATAATAATCAAGACCGCCTTGGTTACTCCCAAGTAAAAAAGGGAGCTTCTTCTAATTAGAATTCGTCCTCTCCTTCCATTCCCTTAATTTGCCGATAAATGAGAATTCATCGATATTCACGCACACGCGTGTGCATATCGATAGTCCCTGTTTGCCGCTGCTACGCATTACCCGAGCCATGAAAGTCCTATGAAAGTACGGGCGCGCGTGTGCTCGCGGCCTCCTTTTAAGCAGGAACTCGTCGACGTAATCCCGCGCCTTGGTATTTTATACCAACCTCATATGCCATAAAGTGTCGATATTTATTGGCATTGCATAAGGATCTCGGCTGGGCATTGGAGATGGGCGAGCAGCAAATACGGCTCGTAGTCGACCACTATTGGTTATTAGTCACAGGCTTATTATCGGCTGCTTTACTTTTCCATCTTGGGTGTTAATCGCTTTTCGTCTCTCGTTGCTTGCTGATCGTAAAGGGACGATTAGCTGTGGCCGAGAACGTCGTATTAAAAAGTATGCTTCGTAATGGCACCGTAAACCTTCGCGCGTTATTTTAAATTATGTTAATTTACATAATTAAGGATCGCGTTTAAACAACATTTTTACAAGCGTTTAACCATGAGTTGTTATGAGAAAAATATTGGAAATTGATTTAATAGTTCTCGCATTACAGAAGAATTAACCTAATACGATATATCGTGCGAACATAGCGGAGAAAATATGTGAAAAGCATTAGAAGAGAAGTAGATGTAGTCAATGAGAGAAATTAATGGAAAGACATAGAAAGAAAGAAAGAAAGAAAGATCCGACTCTAGATGCTTTTATTCGCTCACTCGCGTACAGTGCAATCGGACACGTGCTGCGCACGATTGATACTCGTCTCCACTCGTGGTTACTTCTTAATCATTAACCTTTGTACCGACGGACGACGACCGCGAGAAGGTCTACGAGAGAGTCGGCGAGTGGACATAATGGGAATCATCGTTTGCGAGTGTACGTTCATAGGCGTGTGTCGAGCATATTTATGCTATCCCGTCGACTGCATTTCTATTAATACATTAACTGTACAATTCCTGTTCGTCGAAAACGTCCTCGAGTTTGATCTCGCATTACACATCGTCTCGTTTCGTCTAACGCGACGTTTAGGCTCGTCTCTCTTTCCTATTTTATCGTCTCGTTAGAAGCAGGCAGGACTTACGGTTCGTAACATATTCTTCACTCTTCTGATTTATCGAAAGACGAATTCGCGAAGACGATAAAGTTCAAGGAGGCGTGCTACGTGCGTTACACGAATGATCCCTGCTAATAACGGTATGCTTACGTGGCATTTTAAAAGCGTCTAACTCGCCGTGTTTAGATCCTCGCGCCTCGGATCGTTTGGTATTACTGAATCGTTTGCGTCTCGAGAAAGGCGCACTCTCATCGCGAACGGTATCTATCTACACGGTCCCGCCACGTCGATACCGGGAAACCGAGATTTAAGAGTCTGCCGAGACAGTGGACAACGCCCTTGACTCGACACGACGGTTGTGAATAACGGTGAAAGTTCAACGAAAGGGCCACGTTTTGCGCCGTGCACGCGAGCTTTTACTTGTCTCGTTATGAATAGTTCTAACTCGTAGTTCAAAAATTCTGATAAACTATTGGAATATATCGTATATAAGGTATGTGTACTTAGCAAATATTTGTAAACAAATAATTCTTGGGTTTACGTCCGTAACTGTATATTCCTAAGGACGCGAGATGAATAAAATAACGTTAGAATATAATTCTTCCGCGTAAAATTGGAGAATTCAAAAGCGAGCTCGAGGCAGGTGCACGGAGCGGAATGCGAGAGTTTCATCGTCATCCACGAAGACACGTCGTCGTCGGCGACCGAAGGGTGGTGAGACCGAAAGCGCAACGTGAGAGGGTTGAACGACGAAGGCGGAAGACGAGAGACGGCTGAGAGAGAGAAGGTGGAGGAAGCGGAGTCTCGTAGACGACGGGTATGGCGGAGGAGGGCGTAGCCCGTCTCTCTCTCGTACTATGTTGTGTGACGTAATTAGGTTGTCTGGAACACTCGCGTCATGTCACACGGCACGCTCGACGCGAGGACAGAGACATAATGCGCGCGGCATCTACGACTCCTACCGGTTCGGAGTCTTTGCCTTCTCCTCTCCTCCTCTACCCTTCCACCACCATCATCACCATTACCACTACTACCAACGCTTTCTCGCGAGAAATCCTACCTTCGTGCTTCGTGCCACCGTATACGTACTTTGGCACCCATCTATCGTCTTTACCGACACCTATTCACCCGACCTTCACCTTTCCACTCTCTCTCCCTCTTCTACTACTCCTATTAGTAACGTCGACGATAATTATACGCTCCTATGGCCCACTTTTCATACCACTGGAACGTATTCTCGATGAGTCGATTCACCGAAGAATTTCACCCTTACAGGGTGTACAGATGTTATTTACCGATGCATTTAAAATGATTGAGTTTGAATAAAAATTTTTTCACTTGCGATGTCCTTTCTTCGATAGGTTCTTTGTGATTTAATGTAGAAACGATTGAAAGTACGTAAGATCGAAGGTGTGGGTATTTTTTCAAATACGCAGAGAAAAGAACCGAAACGGGAAGCCTTGGTGGAAAATTGACGCGTGGAAGGCAATTTTTCAGATTTCCGCCGATCCGAAGTACCTGACAGACGCCTCAGGATATGAGTTGGGAACGAACTTTACCTCGCTCGTGCCTTTTATCAGTTTCAGAAAACGAGAGCGAGAGAGAGAAAGAGAGGAAAGCCCGTACATACGGGTCGCGCGCTAATCTAAACTACCGAAAGAGGCAACTTCCGCGAATCCGTGAACGCTGCCCGACAGTAAAGTAAAATCGAGTTTTACCGTTCGATCAGAAAGAAATCGTAAGGGCGAGCACGATTTCTTTTACTTCGCCGAACTAAGATTATCTTCGATTTTTCTTCGTTTCTCTTCCTCTCTTTCTCTCTTTCCCTCCCACTCTCTCCCTCTCTCTTGCTCTCTTGAAGAAGGTAGGCCAAGGGAGGAAAAGGTCCGCTACAGCGAGAAAGAAACGGCGACGCCATTTTCTTCCTCACTATTTTATACCTCATAAATTCTCGATCCATCAGAAATTGTTGAATGATTTTTTTTTTTTTTTTGCTTTAAATTACTTTACACGCAACGATCGTTTTCTTTGTCCATTAACGAAGCTTTTAAGAGATTATTGCCAAGATCGTTATAGTCAGTCGATAGTTGGATAGTTCGAGTCGATTTAAACGAACTCCACGTCATTATTACATCAAAAGTGGGAGCGATGTTGAAAGCACGACGGTGGATACGAAAAGGGATCGTAAATCGTGCGTCGATCGCCGTCAGAACGCTCTCCGCTGCTATCTCTATCTTTACCACTCGACGCGTTTTACGACGATTCTAATTGAATTGTGGCTTGAGTGCGTTCGCCTCTAAATCTCGTCGCTCGTAAAGTTTAAGGAGAAAAGAAACTGGCTAGGAAACAATGTATACGTGCGGAATCGAGACGCACCTTGCGTTATAAATAAAACTTAACGCAGTTTGCAAAAAGAAAGGGAAAGAAAAAAAAATACTTGGTATGTTTCCGTCGAAATAAAATAATTTCCGACATGCATAGTTAAAGGGTGGCATAGCCCCATGATCCACAGCAATCTTTCGCGGGCAATACTCCGTTTAACGAGACTAACGACAATTCAAAGTCCCCCCAGGAGATTCCCTCGTGGTTCACGAGAGACAAACGCTTTACAAGCTCGTTGGCTTTACCCCACGGCGCGATGCTTCCCACCTCTCCCTCTCTCTCTTCTCTTCTCTCCCGCGTGTTTTCAGGAGGGACAGCCCCAACACGGTTGCGCTTATTGTTTTAGCCGCGTTACAACGCGCGTTCTAAAGGTCGGCCCGCGACACGCCTGCGGAATCTCGCGAACGACATCGTACCTCGTCTTCGTCTTCGCTGAACGCAAATCCCGTTTACGGGCTTAATATTGTTTATTTGCCCAATATCCCTCGGCTTTACACAATCAAGCGTCATTACGTCGGCGAGCCCAAGGGTGGGAGTTTTCGCTCCCCAGCTCGACAACGACGACTACGACGACTACGACGACGACGACGACGACAACAACACGCTCTCGCAAGCATTACGCTTGCGGAGTCTCGTAATATCGCGCTCGCGTACTGTTCCCAGCCGTGCTCTGGTAATTGTATTTCCATGCTTGGAAGGTCCGTAACCACCTTGACTACTGGCTGTTTGACTGACTGACTGACTGAACGGAGAGCGCTGATTGACTGCCACTGCCGAGAGAACGGTTCGCGCAACAGCGCCAATAAACGCGCCCTTTCGTCTCTCTCTCTCTCTCTCCCTCTCTCTTTGTGGCCTAGTAACCCTCTCTCTCTCTCTCTCTCTCTCTCTTTCTCGTTCGCCTCTTGCAACGCGTTTAATCCATTGTCACTTCCTCCACCCCAGCGACAGCCACGTGCTGTTTCGCTTCGAAACAATATCCGCAACGATATTGCGTGGGTTTGGTAATTCGTAGCCGGGAAATGCGATTGTTACTTCTCTCTCTCCCCCCTCTCTCTCTTTCTCCCTTCCGCCTTACTAACAGATTCCAAAGTGCTTTTAGGGGAAGCCGAACTCGAACTCACGCGCGAACTCGCGGACGTCGTTTCTATACACCTACGTTCGCGAAATCGAACGTGTATTCCGGAAAGAGGGGACAGAAACAGGTTATCGAGCGAGCCAAGACAATAATCTCGTTTTTGGCTTCCCGCTAACCGCCGGGAACAATAACTCGTTGCGTTACGAGGCTCCTTCTCTTTTCCGGTAGCCCTATATATCTATATTGGTACACATACGCACGCATACATACACGTAGTATGTACGTTCACGTTGATAGGACTTTTTTCGCGTTTCTTTTTAACCGCGGACGACCTCGACGTTTTATGCGCGAATAATACAATTCGCGGCTCCTTCTTCGACGTTCTCGTTTGGTCATTCGTACACTCTTTGGAATCTTCTCTTTTCTCGAGGGTTATCGAGTGACTCACGCTCGCGACGCGCTAACGACTTCGTATAATGCGAATGCCGCCGTTCGTTCGCCGCAGAACGATAGTCCTTTTAACTTTCGAACTGTTTACCCTTTTTTTTTGTTATTAGCTTATCGTTGTCGAAGCCCATTGCATTTTTTCTATTATCAAACTTATCAAATAAATATCGAATGTTATTTGGAAAATGAAGGAAGGTCAGTCGTGTCGTAATTTAAGGTTATTATTTTTGTGTCTTCGTAACGTGCGGAAAACGGAGGATAATAACGGAACTTTTAGTACAAAGGGCTCGACAAACGCGTGAAAAAAGTTCGACACTTGACTCGCCCTCGTGCACTTTGGCGACCTCGAAAGCTTTATGCTTCTTCTCTTTTTTTCTCTCCTTCTATTCTTCTCCCTTTTTTATCTTTCTCTTTTCCTTTCTTTCTTCTTTCGGAAGGAGAGCGGTTCTAATGCCGGGCATAATGCCGGACTCGGCGCGCGAATAAGGAAGCGAGAGAGAGAGAGAGAGAGAGAGAGAGAAAGAAAGAGAGAGAGAGAGAGAGAGAGAATGAGCACCTTAGGCGAGGACAGCTATGAGACAATGCTCGTGGAATGAATGAATACGCTGATGAATGTGCACAATGGGTGAGCGCGGAGAAGAGGCTGCGACTCTGGCTCCGGCACAATGGGGCGACAAAAACTCGGTTGTTCTCCGCGTGCGCGCGGCACCAGCCAAGTCGGAGAGTCACAGGAGAGAAGGAAAGAAAGGAAGAGAGAGAGAGAGAGAGAGTGAGAGAGAGAGCTAGCAACGGGAAAAAGAAGAAAGAGAAAGAATCCGGCAGCCGGCCAACGAACCTGCATTATTTGCGAGATGCGCACGCTGCAACGAGCGAACTCGCCCGACTACCGTTTTCGGCACGGTGCTGGACCGTGAAGGGAGACTAACGTAACAAAAGACTTCCGCTACGATCGATCTCGTACGAGGACCTTTCTTTTTTTTCTTCCCCTGAGAAAGTGTGTGCTCGTTCCCTTTAATCGGAGTCAGTGTTCTGACATTGAATGCAATGATTGAAATATTACAATGTTTACAGTTTGAGTAGATATTTCGGAGATAAATCAAAGAAAATTATGTGCCTTCCATTTTTTTTAATTTCAATGATACTTCTCATTTTTTTTTTAATAAAAATTTAGAACGATTATATCTAAGGGAATTCTTCCGCGTTGACCGAGTATAATCGCGAGTACTTAGCGTAAATCATACGGATTGGGATTTCTTTAACGCGTCCTCCTCTTACCAGCAACATTCCTAGAATATCACAATAGCCACTGCCGGTGTGCCGGGGCCTCGATCAATATCCAGTCGTTTTATCGTTCCGTCCGACGGTTAACCCGCTGCGACTACGAAATTTAATCGTTCGACTTTGAGCACGGAGCGAAGCGTAACGCGGTGAGAAAGCGACGATTTATAATCGGTCGTAAACGACATCTCTTTCCCTAGCACACCGACGATTAACGTTTTATACCGCAGCGTTGTGCTCCTCCGAACGACAGAGAGAGAGAGAGAGAGAAAGAGAGAGAGAATCTCGTGCTCATTACAATTCCAAACAAATAATGCGCGTGTCGCAACTGTATAATTATGAATACCATTTTCGAGAATACCGTTAAGATGAGAAAGAGAAAGAAAGATGGCGGTCGTTTATGCCTTTCTTTAAAGATGTACCCGGATTCGATCGGGTAGAGAAAAGCGAGAGAAGAGAAACGCCGAACGAGAAGCCATTGTATTTGAAGTTGCGAAAGAGTACCAGCTTCTCTTCTCTTTCCTCCTCCCCTTTTTTTCTTTTTCTTCTCTTCTCTTGAGAATCTCCGAGGCAACTAGCATACTTGGCCACGCCACGAGAGAGGAGTAGAAAGACGCGGAGGTCGCGGCTAAGCTAATAGAATATTAAACATACCAAAGTGCAGCCTCTATTTATATTCCCAGGACGTACCTAATACGTCCATTTGTCTAGCAATTAAAACGGATGATTGATAGTATCTCCGGGGCTCCGGAGGTGGGTTACGCTCGCTTCGTGTGTTGCTCTCCGCGTTCGCCGCGCGATAGAAAGTAGGTGAAAATAAACCTCTTCGCCGACACGGTGCCCGAGTGCCTGAAATTTCAATCCCTCCGTCTCTCTCGCTCCCTCTCCTTCTCATCTTCCTATCCTCTCTTCGTAGGATTCGATCCGAAACTTTTATTCTCGGGAAACGATCCACGCTGGAAAGTTTTCGTGGGACGAAGACGATTAAAAAGAAAAAAAGACCCGCCGATTATACGATTATAAATGTTTTAGTCGAGCGACCTATAAAGAACGGCTCTCTCAAAGTTGCCCGATAAGATCGCGAGACGATATAAATACGAAAGGAGGAACGCTTACCGAGCGTTCGTCGTGGTATCTCCTTGTTATTCAAGGCCGATTCTTTAATGAATAATGAGGGGTTGAAATCCCATCTCCTCCTCCTTCGCTTCTTTCTCGTCTTCTTTCTTCTCTCGCCCCTCAAATCGAACACGGTAAGCCCGTGTCAAACGCACCGATATTATATTCCTTCTCCCCCCTACCCCAAACCTATACTACTCCATCCTCTTCCTTTTCTACCGCGGCAAAATCACATTACCTCGCTCTAATGGTTCCAACTTTAACAATTTGCCTGAGATTACCGAAAATCCTTTAGCGATGACACGCGCGCGTACGCTCTGAAATAAATGCTTTTTCAGCGATCACCGATGTTCCCGCATCGGCGGGAACGCGTAACGACCGATCGTATTTTCCGCCGACGTCGGGGAAAACTTCGTTTCAAATTGCCGCATCGACGGATTACCAAGCGCGATTCCCGAGATTATCGGAAACGGATGCCACCACGGGATAGGTAGATAGGTATACACGGTCTCCCGGTGCTTCCCGAGTTTAAACCGGTCGGACTAACAATTATATTTCGATTAACGAGCGAGTCCTTTAGCTTTTCGTCGGTGGGTCGAAGGAACGAAGCAGCGAACGAGTTCGCCCGCTCGCGATTCGAGCTAACGAATCCTTCCACCGTATTAACCGGCTATATTATTCGCTTATGGCGAGAGTGGACTTCCGCGTTTCGACGTGTATTACTTACGCGCGAAGGCAATGAATCGTCGTTGAATACCTGTGGATCGACCGTTTAACAGCGGGAGGTAGAGAGAAAGAGCGAGAGAGTAGGAGGGAGGGTGGGGAAGAGAGCAAATGGATTGGAAGGTAGGTACGGCTGGCTTTGTGGGAAATATCGTATGCGTTGTTCGGCCCGTCGAAGCCCGAGGTCGCCCTGTCAACAAAGGTCACTTTGGATACAACGCCGCTTCGCGCTTGTACCGTACGTTACGTCAATGTTTGTCAATTAGTCCTTCACCGTGGGATTCGACCATTCGCGAGAGAACAACGCGCGGGCACGTATCCACCGCTCGACAACAATTTGCCCTAATTGATCGACAAACATCAGGAAATTATTATTACCACGGATGCGAGCGTACGAGGAAGCGAAATTGTAGCCACGAATTATATCGACTCGTTTCCTCGTTATTATCTCTTCCCATTATCGTTCTACGAGTTCGAAGTCACGTTGAATCGACGGAGTACGATTAGAAATAAGGCGATCTGGCGAAGAAGCGAAAAAAGAAAAGGAATAAAGTGGGGATACGGATCGAGGCGAACGGGAAGAGAAGATCGATCGGGTCGATACGATCGTTATCGATTATTAAGTATACATTAAAAGGTTGGTACTTGATATTGTAATTATCTCGGTTATAAATTGGTTGTCACTTTTTTCTCGCTTAAGGTCGCGCATGATGGATACGTAGGATCGGCGGGGGTCCCGTTACGGCTTACCGCCCTTCTGCATCGACTCCCCCACCCCCGTAAACTCTCTCCTTCTTTCCTCTTATACCTCTCCCGCCACAACCATCGTACATTAGCCGCTCGCGAAGGAAGAGCGATGAACCTATCGCGAGATAAGTAACGAAACTTGTCCGCCTTCTCGTCGACTCAAAAATATCTTCCGGTAGCCGGTCCCGATTTCCTTGTAAATCTGCCCGTAGAGGCGATAACGGAAAAGGAGAGATATTTCGCTGCGATTCCCGATATCTCGGAGGATTCGCAAGATGAACGAGATACATATAGGAGCGAAACGAGCGCGTCATTATCGGCTCCGATTATGTTCGCGTTACGAGCAGGTAGGAATAAAATCTCTCGTGATTCACGCGGTAGCTTTTTTAGTCGCTTCTTTTTTTTTTTTAATCTCTTTCCTTTTTTTCTTGAGAGAGAGCTGGAGAGCGAGAGAGGGAGAAAGAGGTAGGTACTTCGCGGCCGTCCCTCTTCATTTTCACGGAGCGCGCGAACTACTCTCCGTTCGACCTGACGGCGACTTAACGGCACTCCGTTATGATAAGCTTAATGCACGGCTGTCCGTTCGTCTCGTACGTGTACTCCGTCTCGATCCGTGACGTAACAATAAAACATTGTTAACGCTGATTGCCCTGCGGTTGCTATACCGTTCGCTCTGTGGAATTTCTTGCCGCTATACGTTGTTATGCTCCATACTTACTCTCCGTGCGCGAGGAAAAGCCGATGATGATGACGATAATGATGATGATGATGAGGACGATGATTATGATGATCCAAAGCGCGCGCGGTACGAAACTACGCGCACGCAGGAACGCGTTTTCTTGGTCCAGGGAAGATCCGTAGGCGTAAAACGTTCTTTTCTTTTCCGCTTGACTTTCCTGGAAAGTCGCTTGATCGCGGACAACTAGTCGTTTTTCTTCGTATCTGCGAAATCACACGCTCGAAGGGAAACAGCGAGTGGGACTTGTGTAACGAGCGCGATCAATTCCGCGACGGCTTGGATTCGAGGAACGATCTCGCGAAGATCTCCGGACCACAAATTCTTCGGTCAAATCGATCGAACGATGCTCGTGATCTGTCTCTACCGTTCGCGAATATCCTCATCATCGGTCATCGTTGGTATCGTAATGATCATCACGAAGGTTCGCGGCCACCGCCACCGTGCGATTCCGCGAAGTCATTCCGCGAACTCGGTGGGCAACTACATATGTCCGAAAGGAGAAGCTCCTCTCGGAAATCTCACGAAATCGGTACTTCGCGTCTGGATAATCGTTATTGCCGATTCGACGTGTCATCATCATTGGTGAAGTCTTCTTCGATGCGATTCCTCGAAAACGATTACAGCTTCTTCGATGAATCTCGAGTAGTCTCTTCCTCTTTTCTCACTCTTTCGTATAATATGCGTAGGTATACGTCGTGTTAGACGTGTCTCTCTTTCTACTTGATATGCGTACACACCGTCGTTGAGGATACGCTAGATCGAGCGCATTTTCCTGCAAGAAAGAAAATAATCTTGACGTCGTCGTCGTCGTCGTCGTCGTCGTCGTCTTCGTCGAGATAAAAGCCGATCGTCCTCGTAAGCTGCGTTTTCTTTCGCTCCTTTTGCTTCCCGAGCGCGTTTCCCGCTCGGCGATATTCATCGAGGTGGGATCAAAAAAAGAGGAGGATAATCGGGAGCGAGAATGCCTAAGAGTTGGAAAGAAGGCGAAGGAGGAGGAGGAGGAGGAGGAGGAGGCGGTAAGGACGGTGGACGCGGAGATGAGAGGAGATGAGAAAGAGATGAAAAAGAGGAAAGAGTGCGTGCTAGTAAAACAGCAAGAGAGAGAAAGAGAGAGAGAGAGAGAGAGAGAGAATGAGTGAGTGAGGTGGGTAGAGGGCTAAGGAGAGGGCAACAAAACACATGGAACATGGCCGGGGACGCAAAACGAGGAGCGAGATAAGCCGTGCCTCCATCAGGCTGCTATTTCTCCCGTGACAATAAAAATTATAGGCTATCTGGACTGGAAAACAACAGGTCGAGCGGGCTGCCTCTGGATCGTGGTTTGCATTCATTAAGGCTCGACACGCAAGCAGTGGCGGTCGGTGGCTGTCTCTCCCTCTTTCTCTCTTTCTCTTTCTCTCTCTTCCTCTCCTTCATCCCCCGGTCACCGGTGCGTTCTCGGGGACGGGTACCCCATTCGACGCCCCTGGGGCCCCCTTGCAACATCTCCACGGCCAGTCGCCTGCCTGTTTGCCTGGCTGCCTGCCCGCCTGTCCGCCTGCCTGCCTGTTTGCTTGCCTGCCTGCTTCCACTTTTCCCCTCCCCCCTCTCGCTCTCTCACTGTCTCTCTCCCTCTCCCTCTGAACCTGCAGTTCCAGGTTGCATCGAACGCGACCACTACAACTGACCGTCCATTACCACTTTACATATTACACATTATAAATTACAGGCTCCCCCTTCTTCCCACCTCCCCATACTCCTTCGTTCGCTAGCTCGTTCGCTCGTTCTTTCTCCCTTCCACTCTTTTCGCTTCTCTTTCTCCCCCTCCGACTTTCACGATTTCTTTCCACATCTTCGGAGGCGCACGAAATGTACCGCGTGTCCAACGAGGCAACCTGCTCTCGTCAAATGCACCTTCCAAGTGCAACGCTTCGTTATCGGTACAGGAGGCACACCACAAGCACGCTGACTCAGTTTCGTACGTCAACGAGATAGCTCGCGTGCTTTTTCACGCCCTCTCGTAAATGAGTATTTTTAGATCGCTTCGGGTCACCGTACGATACTTTTTTTTTTATATCGTCCAGCTTGTTTCCGAACGCGCCGTCTTCTTCGAGCTCTTACGTTGGTCAGGTATATACGAAGATAATGTTCTTTGAGAGGTACCGCCATTCTCTTTTCCTCGTGTTCGAAAAAAAGGGAATAACGAAAAAGTCAGCCGGACTCTCGTCAAAGTTTGCGAGAAGGGCAGCCACTCTTTCGATCGCGTGACAGTCTCTCACCGTGGCAATCCGCTTAACGTTCTTGCATGCACCGCCGACGTACTTGAAATTTTGCGATCGGGGAACGAAGATAGGGGAGCGAATTACGAGCTATCGCGAGAAAGGTATTAAACGCTCGAGTGAGCTTCGCTAATCGGTTTACCGCGAAACGCCCATTCTTTATCTTTCTCTCTCTCTCTCCCTCTTTCTCTTTTTCTTTCACTTTAGCGATCCCATATAGTTTCGACAAACAAAGCGTTTACCGGCCCGTTAATAACGTTTATCGTTACCTCGATCCGAGATTTCTCGTTCAGGCTGTAAAGAGATAGCGCGCTCGGGAGAAAAGCTCCAGCAGAGACGCGAGTTTTAGAAAAGCTTCGCCACGGTGGACGATTTATAAGGAGGATCTTCACCGCCTACGAGGACGATGGGGATAAAGAGAGCGGGGAGAAACGCGCGACCCGTAACGCAGATACGTAATTATACATAAAGTATCATTAACTTGCCATAATTCTTAGGTTATTGCATTATTTAGCCTGGCGCCCCGCTGAGGAAGTAAGCGGAATACTCGACTCGCTCGCTTGGTTGCGCGTGTTTCGTTACACGTATATACATACATAGAACGTATCGATCGTAAAACCGTTACGCGCTAAAGATACTCGGCCGTTTCGGAGTTCTTTCGCTGGTAGAAGGGTAAAAGTTAAGGGCGGGTCTCGAGAAGCACCGAAAGAAGATTGGAAGAGTCGACGTTGGCACCTTCGAGATCGAAAAATCCTGGAGAAAACTTATTTACAGGCGATCGGTGGTAAGCGTCGCGTTAACTCCTGAGTGTACCAGGCCGTTGACACTTTTACAACTAGGGACTGGAACGACGGCTTCGTAGGCACTCTCTTGCGAGAACACGCAGGTGTTGGAAGCCGCATCGAAGAAGTACCGAGAGAAAAAAGGAGAAAAAATGAGATTAAGAGAGAGCGAGAGAGTAAAAGAGATTTTAGAAGCGCATTCGCGCGCACGTAAAGGGCACGAGCTTGGATATTGCGCTCCCGAGGGATGGGTGCCGCTTGAATCTCGCTTTTCGCGATATACGCTGCGCGTTTTGTTCGTTTCCCGTAGCGCAGCGAGAGAGAAAGTGAGACGGGGAAGAAGAGAGGGACCGAGTACCCGGTCCACTCTTAACTGACTGCGAATTAAAATTCCGGGATATAAGCGATTGCTTACGACGATTAATCGCACCCCTGCTGCTACGCAAGCCCGTAGACTCCTCTCTTTCCATGGCGAACATATCGCCTGGCGACGAGGACGAAGACGACGAGAACGACGACGACCCTGGACGGTTCTTTTATTTTTTCAATATCGGCCGATTCTTCGAGAGCGTTTTCGAGCAAGCTTCGACAAATATATCGGCGCGTTTTGCCGCCATCGTCTTTCGATAAATCACCTTTTCTACGCCCGCAGATTTTACCAACACGAAACGCCTGAAAGTAAGGGTTTTCCTTTTTGTCAAGGTGCAATCGCCGCCTTGTACGTGCTTCGAAGACTTTATCGTACCTTTGTACTTGCTACGGGATTTAAGATCGAACGTTAATATTTGGAAAAATATTCTTACAAAATATTTGTAGAAAATACGTAAACTTTTCGAGTTTCTCGTTAATTTACTCGGAATAGATCGATCGATATTCCTAATACAAATGTTATTTCTAATATCGAGAACATAAATGTCGAACCAGTTCTCTTCGCGTTATGAAAACTTTTCCCTTTCGCGAAGGAATCATTAGTCCTGGGAATGTCTATGCTACGCATCACCGCGTAACGGATAGATTCTCGAAAGTCGTCGTCGTCGTTGTCGTTCGACGCCGGTCACGCCATCGCGTGCAAAGAATCGAGAAAAAAGTATCGACGGCGAGTCGTCTACTTCGCTCGCGACAAGATTTACGTACGGCCGTACGTCTTCTCTCTGCCGATCGGAAAACAGCGAAATTTCATCGACACGCGATATTAAAGATGCACCACGAAGCGGAAGAGTAAAAGAGGGAGAGAGGGGGAGAGAGACGAGAGAAACGAGAGGCAAAGAGTCGAAAGTAAAGTGAGAGCAAGAGAAAGAGAGAAAGAGAGAAGGAAAAATTATACCAAGAGCCGCGTTCACCGCGGGTAGCTTCAATTTATCTAAATCATCGGGGTGGAAGTTGCGCCGGGGCCCTCGTATAATGCGCGTTACACATAATAAAGCAAGAAACAAGCGCTTCTTCGACGGTGTCGGTGGGTTCTCGCGTCGGTACGTACACGCTGGCGATCGCGCATGCGCGCGACCGATACCTGCGTGCGTGCGTGCGTGCGTGCGTGCGTGCGTGCGTGTACGCTCGTCTCGAAGAAAAGAAAGAGAAAGAAAGAAAGAGAGAGCGAGCGAGAGAGAGAGGGAGAGAGATGCCGGTGGTACGCTTGCTCCACGCACAACGCCGGAACAAAAAGTACATCACATTTATAAGTCATTTATTATGAATTACACGATGGTATATTTAAAATGGGTAGGCACGTCTTGTACGGGAATATATGGGATATCGAGATTATAACGCATGCGTTGAAGAGAGAGAAAGAGAGGAGAAGGGATAGGGGTTGGAGAACTCGCGCGGAGAACACAACGCGCCGAGGAATATCGAGAAGCGACCGAGCGACGATATCGTGTAGGTGTTTCTCGCGTGTGCGCGCGCGCCCCTTATTCCAACACGACACAACGATTACAACAGCGACGACGACGATCACGGTACATCGGCACGAATCTTTCAAGAGGGTGCGTGACTTCCCGCGCATACAAAGTTTGCACGTACAAATTGCTGGTACATCCTTTCGAGTAAATTTCTTTACCTTCGAAAACTACCCTCTACTCGATTTAAAATTAAATACTCGTGTTTTGGTATACGTATCTTTTCTTCATACGAGACAATACGTCACGCGTCACGAGATACTTGGAACTTTTAGTTATCGATAGGTACGAGCAACGTTGCTTCGCGCAATCGATGCTAATTGACTCGGGCTACAACATCGTGTTAAACGCTTTATCGCCGTATTATATTGGCGCTAAAGATCGGATCGAGGATGGAACAACTGTAAGGCGTCCACGCTAACGTGTTTATGAGCAGTGCAACTCGTCGATCGGAAAGTACGTCATTTTTATCTCCGAGTCTTATCGAGTTCGACGAGCGACGTCTCGACCGGTCGAAGATATCGAGATAAATGATAGTATCCTAGCGCATAACTGATGTCACTAGATGCGAACGAGGTTTAATCGAGGAAACGTGTTTCGAAAAACGAGACAACGCCAACCGTATCGTCCGTCGCTGGTAGGTAGGTACGGAGGTACGTGCCAGAAAGAGAAAGAAACGACAATGCTTTACGTTCGATACCAAAGCCAACGTTGTAAATCGCGAACCCGTGGCATGCACCTTGCGTTACAATTTAACCATAATAACAGGTTGTTCGGCTGGTGCGCGCGCAAGATCAATAAACTCGATCTTATTTTCGTGCGTCTCGTTTTACAAACAGATCGATAGATACTTTCCAATAAAATCAAGAATCCGGCTGGTGCTAGGTCTAACGGAAGAAACTGGTTAGCGATAGTAGCGTGGAAAGAATTATTTCAGAAAGCGCGCGCGCGCGTGTTTCGCGTTGTCGTATTTTATGGAAAGCGATTTTCTCCGAAGATAGTTCAACGATGTTAACACAAAGCACTAAGGAGGGAAAGAAATATTATCTTCTAGGCTCTTTCTTTCTCTCCTCTGTTATGCTGAACGTGTCTTCGAGAACCATCGCGAGCATAGTATACGTGCAAGAGTAAAAGCAAACACGGGCAGGTACGCTTTAATTAATTATAGTTCACTTCTCGGCTTCTCGTCATAGAGTCATCGAAGCGTGAAGACAAACAACGTGGACCAGAAATAGCCGTCGACGCCTGGACCCTGAGGCGTGCGTGGACTCTCTCTCTCTCTCTCTCTCTCTCTCTCTTTCTCTTCTCCTTCTCTCTCTACCGAGTAACAATACGCACGTGGATAGATTTTCTCGAGCCTTTCGAATCGGCACGGAGGCGGTAGCAACGTACTCGTGATTCGCCTTTCGGAATTTGGCCTGACGTCAGCCGTCAGTAGGTTTTTGGTGGCAGGAGCCAACACATAGGAAGAGAGAGAATAGTAAAATCTTTTTTGAAAATAGCCGTCTACTTACGTGGCTCCTATATCTCATACTTAGAGACTTGAGATGTAGCTTCGTGTCTGGATATACCAAAACGTGTGCATACATATAAAGAAAAGTATATGTATTATGTGTATATGTAGGTTGGTGTATGTATATATATATAATATATAGATGGTATTCTTGTCTGTCCATCCTCTAGCTCGCTCGCTCGCTCTCACGCACGACAAAACGAGATTATCGGAGATATGTGGGTAGTGCACGAACGTGGCCATGGATGAGAAGAGGGGCCCCGGTGCGTTGTGTACCGGGATGAGGGGTAAACGGCCTCCCAACAACCTAGACGTACCTTGACCCGTCGGAGAACCAGAGAGAGAGAGAGAGAGAAAGAGAGAAAGAGAGAAAGCGAGAAAGCGGAACGTAGAGGAAGAGAAAGAGACAGAGACAGAGAGTTTAGAGAACAGGTGCGCGACCATTGACCGGCAGGATTTGGTTACCCATTGAATTATCATACACGTTACTCTCTTTCTTTTTCTCTCTCTCTCTCTCTCTCTCTCTCTCTCCCTCTCTCTTCAGCATCGGCGATCGAGCGATTTAATCTCGACGATTACCGACGTACCGTTCGCGGGATGAGATCAATTAAGATGGGTTACCGGATAATACCTATACCTACGTCAAGCTTCACCCGGTGCGAACTTTCCGAAGGGAAGATGCTTACGTGAATTCCTTAAGGGAAATTTTTCTATTCCACCATGTATCAAATTCAGCCGCAGGAAAATTCGCTTAATCACTGATCGTTGGTCGATATGATCTAAGAGAAGAGATCGCGTTCCGTCGATCCCCATCGTTTTACAATCGTCGACACGGATTTTCGCTCAGCTTCTTGGAAAGTGTGTCGCAATATATTCGATAAAATCTCTCCCTCTCTGTCTCTCCCTTTTTCTCCCGAGGCGTAAGGTCCTCCTGACGTAATTCTATCTATTCAAGATAATCTCACGGGGAAATCTTTTAACATTATAAAACGTCCTCTTTTTCTCTCTCCTCTCTCTCTCTCTCTCTCTCTCTCTCTGTCGGAAATATACAGGTACCTATCTATGTATAATACGTAAGAACATTGAGGAGACTCGCGCGAGAAGGCCGCCGTAGCTTTTTTCCTTTCCGCATGCGGCCACACCTTCGCGTCAGCGAGAACGAAATTACAGAGGTTCGTAGGACGGTAGCGCGTAACCATCGAGTCCGGTAGCGCGGACTCGATGTAATTGTAATGAAAGTGTAATCCAGGCCGGTAGCATTAACAACAGTACTTTCGTATACTTCTTTCGTTCGGGCCTTTCGGCGAGGCAAAACTCGCGCGAGCACTCCCCTGCGCGCGCGAGTACCAAGCGAACGTTGGAACCGGTCCTACGTTCGGAAAAATATCCTCCTGACGTCAGCCGGGGGAAAAGATTAGAAACGACTGTTCCCGGTTTACAATGAACGCCGGACGGACAGCTCTCTCGCCGCGGAGATTAGTATCGAGAGCTCGCGAGCGTAATATTAAATCTACCGGTTGGTGTCGGCCACGTTTATACCGCTCGAGTTATGTCGATGGGCTCTCTTTCTCTCTCGGGTCTCGATCTGGTGCAATCGGAAACGATTAAAATACATTTTCCTCTTACCGAGCCGACGACAAAAGAATTCGAAGGTGAAACGTTTCACTGATTATTATTACCTATGGTAACAATAATAATGAATTAGAAACTGGTGTCGGAAATATTTCGTCATTTTTAGAAACACAAAGTATGCCAAGATTTTTTCAAAAGTAGTTCACGCAAATAATCATAAAGCGATATTATAATATAAGAATCGAATATGTTCCAGCTGACAGATTGATTTTTTAGATCGACAGAATCGTTCCCAGTCCCGTCCGATCTACGTATCACCTTTTTTGGAAGTATAATACAGAATGGACTAGAAAAGAGTAGAGTACACCTGTCGTCGTGAATGCCGAGGTCGTTTCTCGAGCGTGGCGCTCGTTAAGAGGTGCTGGGACGACGTGCCGAGCTTCGGGGATCGACGAGCGTGATCCCACGACTAATGACGTCCGCAGCATCCTTCGGACTCACTCTCTCTCTCTCGCCAGGCTAACCCTATCTCTTCCTCTCACTCGTTCTCGGTGCTCCGCACGCACGCTGGAGTCGGAACAATGCGTCGGTGTGAATCCACGCGAGGAGACCGCGCGCGTTTGGGTTGCGCGACGCGACTCTCGCCACGGTGCCAACGTGCGTGGGCCGACAGGCTGACAAGCTGACAGCGAGCCTGCCCGGCACCGACCACCCGACACCTCACTGTCAAGCGAGCCTGGACTCTCTCGTAACTCTCCTCTACTCTCCCTTCATCCCTCGTATGTTCCTAGCTACGAGCTTCCTTTTTTTTACTTTTTCTTCTTCTTCTTTACTTCCTTCCATTTTTTTATTTTATTCCTTCATTCTTTTTTTGTCGTCTCTTCTTCCTTGTCCACCTCTTCCGTGTCTTTCGTCTGATCTCTCCATCTCGTTCGCCGACTTAGGTAGATTCGACCGGAATGACGGGTCCCCTCCTATCTCGTTTCTACTTCGATTAGGCGCCGAGGAGTGATTTAAACGAGTTCCTCTCGTCTCTCTCTTTCTCTTTCTCTTTATCTCTTTCATTGTATCTACCTGTACCACTTCCTCTCGATCGGCCATTGGTTTATTCGAAAACAGGTTGGAGAAGAAATTACGGGCGCTTAGGGAAACATACGTGGTGTTAATCGTCTCGTTACTACTACTTAAGGGATATCCGTATATATGCATGCGTGTTTTAAGACCACTCCTATCATTGATTTCATCGATTCGACCAATACAGCCTACCGTCCAACATTTATGGTATTGCTTGGGTTAAAGGTTCGTGGACATTCGATTTAAAGTTTACATCGAGAAGAGGGAAGAATTATTTTAACGTTGGTTCGAACGTTTTCGAAGAGAGAGAGAGAGAGAGAGAGAGAGAGAGAGAGAGAGAGAGAAAGAGAGATAAGAGCGAAGACGCACGAAAGTACAATTATTAAGAACCTATAGAGAGTCTAGGCTTGTTCGCGAGCAGAACATCCTCTAGGACCTAAGTACCTATTTGTCGTTGTCGCCCGCAAGTATGGCCGTCGCGGCTAGTCGTTGCCGGTGATAAATTTCTACGGAACGACTGTTACGTTGCCTGAGAATTCTACTTCCTGGCTCGGGTAAATCCTCTTCACCTTGCATCGTCATACTCATTTTCTACAGTCCGCGTTATTATACGTAGCTTGCCTATTTTCTCTAGACGTTACGATGAAATTTGACGAGAAAAGAAAATTTTGCTCCGATCAAAAATTTTGTAGGATAGACTTTTTTTTATTAGAGTCATTAACAATTTCAACGTCATTAATCTTAATATTTTAACGAGATTCCCGATGCTAAAGTATAATAAATTATTTATTTATTCGTCTACCTTTCCTTTTTTTACATTTTTGCGCGGTAACCATTTTAAGCGTAACTACGTTACCCGTAAAGTTACCGAGAGAGAGAAAAAGAGATAGAGAGGAAAAAAGAGGGAGGGATTCGTTGCCCTTTCGTCGTCGCGAATCGTGATCCCGTTGAAATTCAACGATTTGGAATCGCGTAATGAGATAACGCGTGCGCTCGTCACGAAGCGCCGAGGCCGTTAAAAGCGGATACCATTTCTCGCGGGGCTCCCTCGGAACTTGGCGGCAGTTCGCGAGAAATATTTATCGCGTAGCGGTAGGTAGGTAGATACTCTCTCCCTCTCTCTCTGACTCTCTCTCTCTCGCACTCTCTTTTTCTCTCTCGTAGCCTTTTCAGCATCTCCACCAAGCGACTTCTGATATATCCGCCGATTCGGAGCGAGAGATCGATCGTGTTCGTGACGAAGGTGTTGAAGCTATATTATCCCTCTCCACGCTTACGACCTCGGATTTAAATGAGCCGCCTCCGACGTCCCGGAATCCAAAGCGTTTCGTTCGCTCGGTCTTTCGCTCGTTTAGAAAACGGGCCCGGCGATCGATCGGAAACGCTTCGCCTATCGCTTATAAAGACGGCAACTATTACGTCTCATAAAGTACCGTCCCTATCGACTAGAGATCGAGTCGTTTGAGAATCGACGAGAGAAGAACGAGTGCGCGAGTTGTCCGCTCGATGTCAAACGGGAGGCCACGATTTTAGTAGTCGAGAACGTTCTCTTCAGCGCTTGGCAGGACATAATAGCGGGACGATACGTTGACGTAGATTTACAGAAGATTTACTCGCCTGCGGTTTGTTCGGGATACTAAAAGAGAGCGAGAGAGAGAGAGAGAGAGAGAGGAAGAGAAACGAAGTATATACCAAATTGGGAGCGATCGTACGTCTCATTAAGTATCGAGCTCGTTCGGCTGCTCCCAGGTAGGGACAATTACCGTGTGAGCGACAGCAGCGCCGAGATAATCAGGCAAGAGCGATCGAACGAGAGAAAGAGAGGGACAAACGCGAACGTATATTTCACGAGCCCCGTGGATTTCTTCGATCTCTTCGTCTCTATCCGGCGTGCTTACGGGGCTCCTCCGGTGTCTTACGATCCACGACAACGTCAGGGGTGGAGATAACATCGGGCTAGCATGCAACAATGCAGCGCGCATCTGCATACGACTCCGGCGATAACCGTTTCGTTCGTTCGTTCGTTCCAACTGAGTTTGCCTGGTGTTTTTACGCCGAGGCCTCGAGAATGCGCGTTCGTTCTAACATTCCGGCATCCTGGAACGAAGAAGAAGAGTCTCCGCGTCGAACGAGTCTCGTTACAACGCCGATCGAACGGACTACAATCGTTTGTTGGGAAAAGACGAATGCCTCGGTGGTTCCTTCGAGAGGCTGCGATGATTCTACCATGAACGATAACGAAGACTGTTTTTTTTTCCTTTTATCATTACCTACATCGGGATCAAAGATCGATCGGTACACGATCAATCATGGTCGTTTGATCCCCTTCGCTTTGGTTCCCATGGACTGGCGATGGTGGTCTCAAATTTGTGAGCAGATTCGATCGAGTCTTCCAAGAACATACGCTCGTAAAATTACTTACCGCTTTTAATTACGTTCCCGATATTTACGAAATCGTTTTAGCCGGAGAGGACTCGCGGGACGACGTCGAAAGACATTCCAATTATGATTCTAGTCGTCGTTATGTCTTACCGAGGAATGCCTTGAAAAAGAGAGAGGACGAGCGGACCGTAGAAGAGGCAAGGTACGGTTTAAACGTGGAAGAGTTGTGACGCCTCGCGTTTTCTCTTCCCCCGTCGCGCAGTTATTGTAACTTCTCGAGGAATAATTACACTTTCGAGAGAGAGAGAAAGAGAAAAAGAGAGGGAAGGGGGAGAGAGGGGGAAGAGCGAAAGAGCTTCGGGATCAAGGGAGAGAGATCTTGCGATTCACGACAGTCAGGATGCAGATAAGATCGGGCTGCGCCCAACAATATGTCGAGTAAGCTTATACGGCTGTAAATGTTTGGTCCGCGGCAAACGAGCTCGGTGATACGTTTTAACCGAAGCCGCGTGTGCACGAGCAGCGTCGCGAGGAGTCCAAGAAGAGGAGGAGGAGGAGGAGAAGGAGGAGAAGATCGTTGTCCGCATTAGGCGTTGGAATTTATTTTAACCCCCGCGTGTGAGTCCCACTCATAAGGTGCAGGCGCAATTTTATCTAAAACAATAAAGCTGTGAATTTATACGTTCAGCGACTTGCGTACTCGCATAACGCGCGCATAAACATGTGTGCGTG
>JAIFRP010000006.1:4259294-4273456 GCA_032403825.1 Odynerus spinipes | reverse complement strand
GAGAGAGAGAGAGAGAGAGAGAGAAGATGAAACGTCCTTTCGAGCGAGCGTAAATAATAATAATTACATGTCGAAGAATAACAATCGCATATAGCGTGAAGAATCGAAACTCCGTTAGGCCGAACGAAGTGGCGTAGGAACACCGAACTAACTCGAGTATGATTCTTCTTTTTCATCCTCTCGCACCTCCTTTCTCAAGCGCGAGAGAGTCCGCGATCGCGGCGTTCTCGAATGCTAAATAAAGTAAAAGTTTAATGGCTCGCATCCGTTGTTCCGATAGATATCTTAATGCGACCGGATTTTCAAGTCCCTTGAGAGATAAGTACGCGCGCCAATGAAAGCCAGCGGCGGTCTCTCTCATTCTATATCTATCTATCTCTTTCTTTCCCTTCTCGCACGACGGTGGTGGTGGCGGCAGCCGTTTAAACGAGCGCGCGCTTTTCGGAGCCAAGAAGGCAGCAGCAACGAAGAGACGGGCCCTCTAATGACCGGCCGTCCCATAACAATGTCGATCGGCGAAAAGATCATTAGGCCGAATTCCACGTTCTTAGCGATCCTCGAAGTAGATAAGCGAAGCTCGAGAGAAGAGCTCGGATTCTTTCTATTGCCTTCGGCATATTTCCGATTAACCGGAGAATACCGCTATTATTCTACTCTCGCGCTCACAAATTTCTTGCGTTCCCCCATTTTATAACGACTCTCGAGCTCGTTGTTCGCGTTAAGCTGTTCTTTCAGCGATCTCCAATCTGAATCGCGGTGGAGGATCTTGAAAATTCTGAATATTCATAGTACCGAAGTCGGTATAGAGAAGAGAGATAGAGAGAGAGAGAGAGAGAGAGAGAGAGGAAATCGATGACTATCATAAAGTTCGTTGGTGGAAGATGCAACACGCGTTAAAGATATTCTTCTTAAAGCGTAGGCGTCGAGTTCGCGACTCGCACTGTATTAATTCAGACGGCAAGCGCGTTAATTGGAGCGAGTTGGTAGCAAGTATTGATTATTTCAGATTTATATCTAGCCGTGAATGTATCTTTGCGCCTTAGGAGCGAGATAGAGAAGAGGAGAGAGAGAGAGAGAGAGAGAGAGAGAGAGAAAGAGAGTGTGTTTGATATCTACTCGACGGACGAGCTCTCCCTAAGGGGTCTATAATTTTCCTTAGGCACTCGTGTGCGTGCGCGTGAAACAGCAATCGTCGTAGCTCCAATTACGGTGAAGAGTCGAACTTTGTTGCTTCTCGCCATGCGTATGCGCGTCCGCTCTGTTATTCGTTTCGAGTCAGCCGAAGAATCATCGATTATGAGTTCACGCAGGATGGTTCATCGACACGCACATCCTCTATACTTCTTCTTCCTCTTCTTTTTTATTTCTCATTCTCCCTCTCGTTGGCTATTCGAGTTCTCAAGTTTCTTCTTTAGTCGGAGAGGTTTTACGCGATAGCAACTCGTAAAAATAGTTGGGAACGTCGAGCGACGCGTGCGAAAAGCGATTAATCGCGCGGTCTCTCGAGTCTCTCAAACGCTTTCTTACAAACCGGTCGTGGTCGTCGCCGCCGAGGCTTATTTACCGTGAACTGACAAACGTGCTCGAATCATTTTCTTTAACTCTCGGCGGTAATTAAAGTCAACGAAACGCCGTCGCGGATCTGTCGCGATTGGAGAAAACGTAAAAGGATCTTCGCGCTGGCGATAGTCGCCTGCGCGCGCGCGACGATGTTGCTCCATTCATGTCCAGCTATCGCTCGGAGGGACGAAGAGGACGACTCGGCATGATACACGGCCGAACGACGTTATCTCGCGTGCAAGACGTGCATTTTACGGGTGGATGGCGCCACTTCTCGTCATGCCGCGATCTCCGTACGTACCTGGACGTTGTTCGAAATTACGCGCTGCTTGAGTATAACGAAGCCTGCTCCTCCCCTCGTCCTTACGATTCTCCCTCTCTCCTCTCTCTTTCTCTCCTTCAGTAACCATTCGTTAGTTCTCTCGCTTTTTTTTCAACCCTACCTCGCATCGTACAAATCGATTAACTCGAAGAGCTCGTATTTCCGCCTCTCGCTGGCACTTTTTATACAGCCACTCGCAGGTGCATCACGCGACAACGCGTCTCGTAACGTACCGCTCTCTCATGCGGTATACTTATATATTCTATTGTAAAGGGGGACGCTGCTATTATACTGTCGACCGGGCTCGTTAAACGGAGATTATCGATGCGGTTAAAAAACAAACGCACGGAACGAAGAGCGAGATCGGATACACGTGATCCATCGATCGATCGATCGATCGATCGAGGAAAGATTTTTCGACGAAATTGGGACCTCGAGAGTAGGAAGATTATTCGCGATCGTGATCGGCACGATCGGTCTTTTCGTCGGGATGGTTTGCGGTGGTCCGTGAAGAAAAACGAGGGGGGGAAAGGCGCAAAGGTGTAAGATGAGCCTGCAGGGTGACGCACGAACTCGCGAGGAAAGACGGACGAGGAAGGGAAGCGCGAGAAGCTGGTTAAGTTTAAGAGAGCGGTCAAGGAGTAAATATCTGGGTTGCCGGAGGAAGAGAAAAAGAGATAGAGGGAGAGAGAGGAAGATAGGGAAAGAGAGAGAGAGAGAGAGAGAAAAGAGAAAGACAGAGGTATCTCGTGCGGACGGGAGCGTAGGTACCGGCAGGTGAGTTATATCGGTTAGAGGACGATGGGCGAGCAGAGGGCCTCTCTCGAAGGGCCTGCGGGAGGAACGGGTTACCCCGCTTTATTCCAGTTTAAACGGTCCGTCAAAGTCACCATTACCATTTCGCTCCGCGCGAACCATTTATTTGCGCGTACCTGGACGCGCTGCTTATTTATAGCCGTCAATTAATTATCGCTGAATAATGAGCGCGCGCATCCGCGGAATACATTAAGCCGAATCCCCATTCTTAGCGTCGTTTACTCGCGCGTCGGGGGCGGCCGGTTCTCTTCTTTCTTCTCCTCGACATCCTCGTCTTCGACTCTCGCTCATTCTCTCTCTCTCTCTCTCTTTCTTTCTCTCTCTCTTTCTCTCTCTCTTCGACGAAGGCCAGCTTCGATTCGAACGAGCTTTCCTGTCCGTGGCTCATTGTTCGTGTCCCTGAACGACGTCGAACAACCGCGTTCGTCGATGTACGTTCCCTGTTAAGCTGAAATAGGATCCGGTTCAGGTGTTGTGTCCGCGCTCGACGCGAGAGGAGAAAGAAGAAGAAGAAGAACAGCAGGAGGAGGAGGAGGAGGAGGTGGCGGAGAGAGAAGGGAAGAGAGAAAAGAGGTTGGCGCACACCGAAGGGAAATGGTAGATGAGGGGGGAGGGCAGAAGGTGGAGAAGAATTTCTCGAGAGGTAAATTCATTTGCGCGCTGCCGGAACTGATTTATATGGCCGGCGCGTCGAGACACTTGTTTCGCCCTCCGCGATTCCAGATTCTTCACGGTGTACGCGTCCGTCTTTCGGGGAGGAGAGATCTTAACGATCGATCGAGGAGGATCGATAAATCCTTGTGTCGTAGACGGTCGAGAGATTGAATTTTTGGAAATTACGGGTCGGATGCATGATATTATAAAAATGAAGAAAAATCGAAGTAGAGATTTGTAAGGTTAGAATTTTACGCGATAAGCACAGTCGTAAATATCGCATGAAATGTGTAGGTATATATAAAAGACACTCGATCGTATAGCAACCCCATGCTTTCATTATTCTAAAATTCTACTCCGCCTCTGCAGAGAGAGAGAGAGAGAGAGAGAGAGAGAGAAAGGATCGAAGCAATAATCGCGAGGCTCTCGGTTCCCAGGGAGTCCGAGCACGGCGATACTCTCGCTGCGAAAACGTTACTCATCGATTCCACGGTGCGTCTCTACTCCTGGTGAGTACGCGAAGAGAAAGAAGGAAGGGCGAGGGGGAATGGCGGCGAGAGGGGTAGAGGGAAAGAATACGAAGAAGAAGAGTGTACGTTTAATACGCATACGTGGATACGGCCGAATGATAATAAACGGGGGATAAATACCTAACGAAGGACGCGATGGTTGCATGGCGATCGCCCATTCATATGAGCCAGGTATAGGAAGAAGTTAGAGAAAGAGAGAGGGGTGCGCGCGCTCCGGCAAACGGCGCGTTCACCAGGGACAATAAATGACATTGGGCCGTGCTTCTCGCGACCGAACGACGAGGCACGACCGCCGGTTTCTGCCCGGTTTTCTCCTCCTCCTCCTCCTCCTCCTCCTCATTCTCCACCTCATCCTCCTTCACCTCCACCTCCAGCTCGTTCTCTCTTCGCTGCCGCGGCACTACCACCTCATCCTCTTCTTCTTTCTTCGTTCGAGCGTAGGCAGGTTGGCATACGAGCCGCGGTCAACTCGCCAGCTCCTCTCTCTGCTCTAATGAGCTTGCTATTATTTGCTTTATTGAATGCAATTAGAGCTTACTCCGTGTCCCTGCCTCTCTTCTCCCAACCCCTCATTTCCTTCTCTCTCCCTCTTTCTCTCTCGTCCTCCGTGTGCTCCACTCTTCCCACCACCTTTCGTCCCATCTTCTCCCACTCTTCTTCACCTTCTTTCTCCACCACTCTTTCTCCTCCTCTCTTTCTCTCTTTCGCGCACGAGCGTATATACGCAGCTACGTAGGCACCTACGTACGTGTGAACACACAAGCAAACTACGAAATACTCTCTCCCTTCTTGACGTTTTCCACGTGCGTGCGAGAGAGCCCTGCCTGTGCGCTCTTTCTCTTCCCTCTCCTATATCTATCTTCGCGCACACGAGAAGCGTGCAGATATACGTACATACGCGTAGAGGCTATCGTCGAGTGGACGACGAGCATAGCAATCAAGCACGGACATGCATCCGCACACTACTGTGTAATTTCTAGAACAAAAACCTCCACGTAATTGTGTTCATTATCTTCGGGGGCCCCTATAGAAACAAAGCGACCGGCTCGAAGAAGGGAGAAAGAAAAAGAGAGATAGAGAGAGAGAGAGAGAGATAGAGAGAAATGGCGTTGGATCTAGCAGCTTCCGGTGCATTTCGCTGCTTTTTTCGATCGATCGCAGTCTTAAAGAAGGTGAGATTCCTCGTGAGCTCGTTTCTTCGATCTCGAGCGCAATGAGAGAAAAGAACGCGAACGTAACGCACGTTGCGCGTGAAGATCGGCAGCGCGAATTTAAATTATCTTTGCTTGGCCGAGCAAAACACCGTTCGGCGAAGAGTTAAACCGTGGGGGCCATTTCATTTTGACGGGTACACGGGGCCCCATTCGTGCCGGAGTCCCACGGAAATAGGAGATAAATTGCTTGAAAAAAGTGAGCATTGTTCCAAAAGCGATTCTCCCGACGATGATATTATCCTAAGTGAGTTTTAATGGCCAGAAAGTGGCGCTGGCTCTCAGAAGCTGGACAAACGCTGAACGATGCTGCCTCGCCACGAAGCGGTTTCAAAGCGGCGAGCGTTTCCGACCACCATAAATAATACCGAAAAGAAAAAGAAATGATAACATCTCGTTCGATGAAAATCGATACTTCTCGTAGGTAGTTTCTCTTCTCGAAGGAGAATGCCCGCGAGAGCGACGTCTAAGTGCTTTCGCGCGTAGCCTTACGCGCGCGCGCGCGCGCGCGGTATACGTTTCACGCACGTCTTCGAGAGTAGTGCGTGTAGCGTACGCGCGATACTCGTGCACGATACACACGTAGAGGGATCGACGACGTTGCAGGGGCGGTAAGTCGAAAGGGGGCAGGGGGAGGGAGACGAAAGAGTGGAAAGGGGTTCGGGGAGGTGAAGGAAGGTGGTGGTGTAATCTACGTACCGAGTAAGTAGAAAGAGAAGACGAAAAACAGAAAGAAGAGAGAGACAGAGAAAGAGAGAGAGAGAGAGAGAGAGAGAGAGAAGATGGGTGCTGGATACACTGGCCGCATATAGGTATAATGACTGGCACTTCTATGCATTATCATACCGCTGGTGGCTCGGCCGGTGCCGGTGCCGGTCGGCCGAAGCGCGCTGCTGCTGCTGCTGCGGTGCTGCCTGGGATCAGAGTCGTGGTCGGGGAGATGAATAATTTCAGGACGGGCACGCAATTACGTGCGCGTACGTCTCGCGTACCAAGTAGCCGCTCGTCGAACACAGCCAAGGCACACCGACGCACGCACCGACGCAACACACAGAACCAAAGAAGACACGGCTCGCATCGGTGGTGCAACGCGAGCCAACGCGCCTCCTCCTCTCATCCTCCTTCCTCGCTCCACAATCTTGGTATCATTTATATTTCACTGCGGGCAATTATTTCGGAGGCCGGTCGTGCCCATCGGGTGTCCGATAAGTTCGGACCCGAATTTTGTTGTTCGTTAAATCGCACGGCTCGCACGGGACACCGATACTCGTGAGTCCCGAAAACGAGATTTACGAAGCGAAACGTAAGAGTTGCGTAACGTCTCGCGAATCCATCCATCCGTGCTTTTTCTATATTCGTCGGGATGAGTTACGGTCGTAGAAAGTGTACCACGTGATACGGTAACATTTTGGTATCTCGTCGATGCCAAACTCCGGGAGATATCTCTTGAAGAGGCCGAGCGCGTGTTATCCGGCTCTTAAGTACACAAGGAAGTCCCTCGGGGCGGCCGTAATTACTCGGACATTCCCGATGGAATCTTTGCGTTACAAATGATCCCAATTTTGGCGTACCGTGAAAACACGCTCGAGATTTTTCATATCGGGCAGAAGCCTGTTCTCGAGAGCTCGTGTCCCAAAATCAACTTCCGTCGAGTATACCTATACATAGTGTGTATAGTCCCGTGAGTTTCACGTTGTATATATGATTTACGTGTACGTGGCGTTATCGAGAAACCAGTCGATAATTAGAATTCCAGGCGCTCCGAACGAGGCGCTCGATAATCGCGCGAAATCGTATCTTCCACGCCGATATCTCCGGAAGATCTCGATATTAATTATTACACCGTAATGACTTGACTCTGTAAACCTGGCTAGCGAATCATCGACCTCGTCCTCGTCCTCGTCCTCGTCCTCGTCGTCGTCGTACGGTCGCAGGACCTATCGCGTGCGATTTTAAACGGTCGTAGCGCCCGCTCGCGTTTATATACCAATACTCGCACAGAACCACACGTAGGCTCGCGATAGTCAAAGCCTGTTAATTTCCGGTAGTAAAGTTATATCCGGGCGCCGAAGTCCGATGCAATTAAACGTTAGATGTCGGCATATCGAGGATGAGAAGAGTCAAAGCGTTGCAGCATCCACTCGGCTGAAACGAAGAGGACACTTTGAATTTTAGCGGGGGAGGATGATCGACGCGTCGTACGAGGTTGAAATGGCGAGCGGTGGAGGTGGGAGGTGAAACGAGAAGGACGAGAAGGAAGAGGAGGAGGAAGAGGAGGAGGAGGTGGAGGAAGAGGCACTCGCTGGGCTTCTCGCTTTAATAATTCTATATCGCGGTTTCTACATTCGAGCGTCTCGAGGATTTTCTTCATTAGAAGTTTCAAAGTGGCAGCTCGGTGAAGCAGCGCCGGTGGTTTCGGCGGAAAGCCGTCGCAAGACTTTTGCGCGCAGCCGACATTACCCCTTCTACCATCCCTCGTTCCGTTTTCGAGAGGTTGCGCATCAATTTCACTTTACACGCTTTTACGGCATGCACGACTTACCGACGATACGGCTCTCCTAACGAATCGTCCCACCACCAACACCACCACCACCACCACCACCACCTCCAACAACGTTCACGGCCCTTATCTTCTTAACGCCGAGAAGTCGCGTCGGTAATCGAGTGTTTCAAGACTACGGTGACACGTGGCACGAGCACGTTTCGAACGCACACGAACGATCCCGATTGTCCAAGGATTATTATTTGTAGGCTATGTTCGATCTCCACCTAACACGCTACACGTCCACATAAAATATTTGAGCTACGAAAGAAGCGATAACTTCGCAGTGAGAAAACGTGCCAAAATAATCGACGATAAGAGTACAAAGTGTCTGCCTCTTGCTAACCGTTATCCCTAACTGGCCGACCGAACAATGTCGATGGATTGTTACACGGACGGGCCGTGTCTCTCCGTCTCTTTCCATCTTCGACTCCTTTCTCTCTCGCTCTGCCACGGCGTTAATGGTCACGCTGGTATCGGTGCTCTCCGAGGTATAGAGGATACGTATATAATATGCATTATAATAATGTGGGCCACAATGGATTCGCGTCATATCCTGGCTCTGTCCCCAGCTCGGTCATCAATTAGATCAACGCACCCTCGGTATAGCCACGGATACATCTCACACCTACCCACCCACTCGACACTCTTTCCCTCTATCTCTCACTCTCCTTCTCTCTCGTATACGCGTGCACGCTCGTGCTTTATCGTTCCATCGGATTTTTTTATTACATTGCTCCGTTCTCTCTCTCTCTCTCTCTCTCTCTCTCTCTCTCTCTTCAAGTACTTTCTCTCTCTGTCCCTTTACCGTTCAAGTAGCGTGCAATAGAGCTATTACGGGCGGACAAGCGAGAAACTCAATTTAAATTACGAGTTCTTGTCGTTGTTACGACCCGTTATTATAACGTTAACATTTCACGGTAGTTCCTTCGCACAGTTACGCCAAACTCGAAATCCGCACGAAAGGCCGAAACGAAAATTTGTAATGCCGTATAAAGCCCCCGTAAAATATTATCCGCAGTACCGACTTTGTACAAAGTTTTTAAAATAAATTATCGAGTTAGAACTTCAACCGAGACGCCTTGAGAGAGAGAGAACCGCTTCGAGAACGCATCCGGCATCCGTACGCAATCTCACAATGTAATTCGATTCGCTTGCGTTCCATCGCCGTTCTTTCGTGGCATCACAATGGCTTACCAACTTCTGTTTCTAAGAAGATAAAGTATCTAGACGAAGCTGACTATTCGAGAGTGATCGACTGGCCTTTCTCTCTCTCTCCTCCCTCTCTCTCTTTCTCTCTCGCTCTTTCTGAATAGAACCGGTAAAACGATGCTAATGAAGAATCCTGAATAGGTATTCCGTATCCTTTGTTATCTAGCGATCTGAATACAATAAAACAATTTTTGTCTGCTTCTACGATCGATTTACAATTAGAGAGAAATTTCTCACGATGTCGAGCTATCGAATTACACAGAAGTGGTATTTTATATTTCAACCAACGGTACACGCTGCTAGAAAGAAAGAAAAAGAAAGAAGGTTAAGGAGATAGCTAGACGGAAAAGAGGGAGTGAGAGGAAGATGAAGTAGAGAAGAAGAGGAAGAGAAGAGAAGAGAAAGAAAGAAAGAAAGAAAGAAAGAAAGAAAGGAGCGAGGAGATTGACCCTCTGCCCCGTTCGTCGTACGCAGCTAACACGCACGCGACCGGTTTGTTTCACCCCGATGCGATGCTAAACGAAGTTTTACCTCCAGGCAACTCGGATAATTCGCTTCGTTGCCGCATCGTTGCCTTTTCTCCGCGTTTAGGGGAATGGCAACTCGTACCGTTGTCTTCTACCAGGTAGGACAAGATCGATCGCGATACGGACTTTTACGACGTCATGAAATATACATCGAAACGTTTTCTCCTCTTCTTGCGACTCCTTAAGTATCGATCCCGCGACATCGAAGACAATACGCTTTAGCTATAATCGGAGGATGTTTTTTTTTTAAGTAAAGGCCGTTGTGCCGCGAAATTATCGTGCCAATAGAGGATGACATAAAACTCGCTAGATTTCTATAGGATAGTTCAAAGGTTTATAGGTCACGGAAGATACGCTACGTTTCGAGTAGCTCGTCGACTAATTGCCGTGGCAAGGGTACATTGTTTGTCTCGCTGCTCTACTCCATTACCATCACAATGGACTACGCCCGCGCACGACTACCTACGGGTTGTTCGATCTCCTAATTGAACCATAACCTTTCCTATAAATTATTCATACATCTTCGACGTCTATCATTGTTCGAGATTCTAATCGGTCGCACGCGAACCAGACCGGGCTGACGAATTGAAACGTAAATAGGTTACGGTTGACCGATTTCAAGATCATCGATGTTACAGAAAAATGTCTTTCGAAAGAAAAGAGAGAGAGCAACTTTAATACTCTCGACTTCGTTAATTTCCTTCGCGTTGTTTGTAATACGCAAGCAAAGCGTGACGCGACTCCAGCGCGTTCTCGCACTTTGCACGATTTGCTTTCCCCGTTAGTTGAGATGCGAGTAATGCGCCGACTAAAAGCATCTCTCCAACAATGAACGGTACACCTTCTCTCTCTTTTCCCGATGGTTCGAGGAGGATAAGAAGAATAAGGAGAGGAGGTGGCGGAGGATGAGTCGCGCTTGCGTGTCACCCCGGCGAGGAAAGCCTAAGTGGTATCTAAAAATGTTCTTTATTCGTCGGGACAATGAGTGCACAATGCGGCTCCGGCATAATGCCCTCAGCCGAGGTACAATCCGAAAGCTCGGGCCAGCGAGCATTTAGGTTAGCGACTCATCGTGAATCGGAAAAACTCCCTGGAGGTCTCTACGTGGGAACGGAGCACGCTCTGAATTCTAACTCGATATTCCACCGGGACTACTGCCCCTCTTCGGATCGCCGAGATAAAACGCACTCGCTCGCTTCTTCCGAGCGTCGCTTTATTTTCCCGGGTGCGTCTATTTTCTTTTTTTTTTGTCGATGGGAGCGATATCGATGACGAGCTCGAAAGTAACCGCACGGAAAACGGATAAGAGAGATCACCGAGACGAGATAACGCGTAATTTTTCGCCGATGGACGAATTTTAGATTCAACGCTTATCTACTATCTAATTCTATGATCGCGCTAGAGAAATAAATGCGTTTGAGTTGTCGCTGGAGAAAAAAAGGATAGAAATTGAAAATCGACGATACACGAGCGCACCGTTACTACATACGCGTCCACTATCCATCTTTTGAGATATCGAGAAACGCAGCTCGTACATCTTGAAAGCCGATCGAGAACAAATCCGCAGTACCTAATTCAGTATGGACGTGACCGATCCATGAAAGGCGTAGTCAGCGGCTACCGGTCGGGCGGTTCCTGGTTGCGAGCATTGAATGGAACACGATCCTGAATGAACTATAAGGACCGGCTGTCGTGGGATGACAGTGCTGCTTTAAAACGTCGACGGCAGTCGGTTCGAGCGATTAACTTCTCGGTAGCGACGATAATAGAGGGACTGTAGTAATAAGAGAACACGAGGCGGAACTTATTATCCGCTCGTTAATCGATTCGACTGATTACCTACTTTGAAAAATCGTAACACCTACGAGGCAAATTCATTTACTTCGAATAGGAAGAATAGAATTCGTCGCGGTACGAGAACAGTTTCCACGCGAGGTAATTCGACGTTGAAAAAAAAGGAGGTAGATCTCGCGCGGTCGTGCACCGGAAGCGAGAATAAACGTAAGCGCGCGAGCAGCTTTAACCAGCGTAACGTTATCTCCGTCACCATCGCTACGACTCTCCCTCGGCACAGGTTTAACCCACGGACATTACTAATTTGTCATCGCCATGGTCGAGATGGAGACGGTACCCTTAACAGATCTTATGAAACATTGCCCGATCTACGCGGACCATTTATCAACGTATGTATTCGACGCGCGATGAAGTACACGTTTACTAACGTACCGTAGAGTGGTATGAGATTGATCCTTTTTCTCGGAATGCCAGGAGGTCGAAACTACGCGAAACTCGTTATAATTCCTTCACGCGATCGTCGTTCGTAAGCTTCTCGATAAAAAAGCTTAATTGCGATATAATTAAGATACGATAGAAGAATTTTTTTTTCCGAGGCTTTACTAACGAAACAGAGATTACATAGAATCGTATACGACTCGACGGTGGCGCCGGAAGCTCGTGCAACCGGGCGTGTCAGTGCTGACCAGCGCAACGGCACTCTTCTTTCGCCAGTGCCGAAGTTACCGGCACACCTGCGGCACCTGCAATGCACCGTGCTCGTACTAAACCGTCTCTCATCCCTCCCACGCGCTGGACCAATCTCACGAACCAGTCTCGGAAAGATCCTCGAAGCCACTCGAATTCTCAGCGGATTTCGTTCCAAGACGCTTTCGGATGATCTCTCAAATTTTTACGATTACCGTCAAAATATTTGATATTCGATAAACATCAAAATCTCGAACTATCTCTATATATTATATACCTATAAACAATCGATTAGAACTTGATAAGATTATTTGGAAAACGACGTTAAGACGACGTCGAGACGATCGATGTCTTTGAACGCGAGACGAATCGTCGATAACTACGATAGACCTCAGGAGGTGAAAGCTAGGAAGAGCGAGGGGTGAAGTAAGAGAGGTGGGAGGGGAGCAAACAGGGTCGTAAGAGGGCACGATCGAAGTACGTCGGACAGCAAGGAGGCGCCGGCACTGCGCGCCACACCCCAATGCAGCAACTCCATTGATTATTGTTGCCGGTGCACTTCCACTGCCGCGCCGCGCCGACCGAGCGACAACTATACTCCTCTACGAAGCTACCAGGGAGGACTTTGTGCGGTCGCCCGCATCGTCTTCGAAGAACGCACGCGCCACTCGAGCCCTCCTCATGGACTAGACCAGACGACAAAAAAAGGATAAAAAGAAATTTCTCAAGCTCGACGTCGCCGTAGCGATTTTCTATACGTTTACGAGTAGCATTTATATTTTGCCTTTAATTACGACCATCATCGTCACCGTCGTCGTTATTATTATCGTATATTTTGCTTGTTATTCGAGGCAAAAGGAGAAGATGAAATTATCGACGAGCCCGAGAACCGACCGACGGGTGAAACGAGAGAATAATTAAAAACGGTCTTTTATCTAGAACGGAAAATCGTTTATATCTCGACGTTTCTATCTCTCTTTTCTCTCCTCCCGTCAAGCGTTTCCTGATGGTGGATTATTAACGGCATGAGCCCGTACGTTCGAGGGTGAGGAAGCGATACGCCGAGCTCATGTAGGTACGCGTAGATATTATACTCGCTCGGGAAATTGGCAGCTCCGATAAATATGCAATGCGAGCATTATGAGTATACGTACTCGGGGACGAGAGAAAGAGAAAAGAAGAGAGAGAGAGAGAGAGAGAGAGAGAGAGAGATGGAGATCGAAAGCAACTGCAGTTGCAGCCGTCGAGCACCGCTCGCCGTCGGATTAATGTCGGTAATTAGAAAGCGAATCACTCGGTCGTTTGCACGCGTCATCGAGTCCGCGACGTTTCACTTTGGTTGGCACGCCGACCGCCGAACGAGTTTTGCATAAAACGATATATGTCCACCTAGAGTACCTTTCAGAATTTTCTCGACGAAGAAATATATATGTACTCCTAAGTATATGTATATAAGAGAATGCAATTTTGCATTTAATATTTCCTGTTTCGACTCGTCTGCTGAAATTCATGAGACAATAATCGTATATTAGAAATTTATACAGGAATTATTATAATAAACTACATCATCCTTTCGTTATGAAATAAACAAATCACAATTAGTCAAAATAAGTAATTATAAATGACGTATCGAATAAAATGCAATTTCGTTATATCGCAAAATATTACTTCAAGTTAAACGATGCTTGATTTTCTTTAAAAATACATATACTGAAACAAGAGTCCATGTGTTCCCTATTTTGACTGAAGGCTATTGCATTTTTTTGGTACGCAAAGCACGTGTCAGAAGATACACTAGTCTTTAGTAAAATAGGAAATACAGAAAATCTTATTTCTATATATTTTAAAAGACAGTTAAGCATCGTTTAGATTTAAGTAATGTCCTTTAATATGATGGATGTCGATGATTGGCTGGCGTAGGCAATTGGCCAATACTCTTTTTAGTTCTAATACGCGCCACGGGGAGTTCCCACGTGCGAGAACGGCGATTAATGAAGTCATAGTCGAACGAGAGGTGTGTCGCGAGGAGGTGTGATAAAAAAAGTGGTAAACAAGAACAAAGCTTTGGGCACATTGAACGTTTCGGTCTTTTGAACCTTATAAACTGAACAACGGAATTTTACTTTATCCGGTATGTCATTTACAATTTCTGATTTTGATTTTAAACAACATTAGCAAGTGGACTATCGATTTATGTAAACTTATCTCGCCACACAATAAGTTAACATACCTATCGATCGCAGAAAAAATATTTTAATCGTTTGATAGAACATTTGTGTAATTAGTCTGCCGGTCATCGGTACCTTC
>JAIFRP010000006.1:4245212-4257691 GCA_032403825.1 Odynerus spinipes | reverse complement strand
TCTCTCTCTCTCGCTCTCTTGATCGGATACGGGTAGGAAGGAGAATCGCGGTAGCTCGGGTATGCCGCTCGCGATTAGATAATTCCGAATCGAAAGGCGGCAGCGTCGCGAACGGCTACTCGAATAACTCGAGCGGGCGGGCTCGAACCTCTCCGCTTCGAGAGATCGATGAATGAAGCTCGCTCGCTCGCTCGTTCGAGCACGGGGACTTGTCCGGTAGCGCGCGAGGAATGCCGCGCGGGATCTCGAATTATCGTTATTACTATCGTACGTTAATTATTATACGTAAGCCCGTGTACTCTCTCGATATTTCCTTTCCTCTCGCTCTTTCTCCTCGGGGAACCGGTATTTCGCCGATCATCGGGATAAATAACGTTGCCATATCGAGTATACGTACGTATACGTGCCCACATACGTGCGTACATATGCGCGAGATGCGCGGTTGCTAACGTTATTTGTTTTTCCGTAATTTATATCCACGGCGATCCTATCGTCGCGCGTTGAAATTTAACTCGGCGTATATCCAATTAACGAAACATCGACGAGAAGTACATACACCGAGAAGCGTTGACGAAGACGCGACCTTCGTGAATCGATTTATACGATAGAGAATGGAAGGGGGGGAGTGAACAATAAATAAACATAAAGAAAGAAATTGGGAAAAAGCAAAAGAAGCGAGGAAGGGTGAAAGGGGTCGGCAGGTGACAAAGTCGGGTGTTTAGACCTCTTTCCAGTCTAAAATTGGGAGCGGGCCGATTGAAAGCAACGAAAAGGGGTTGGGAGGAGAAATGAAGAGGAGAAGGAAGAGGAAAAGAGAGGAACCGATAAGAAGAACGAAGAGGCAAGTCGCTCGGTGGAAGGAATGCCGTCGGACGAGCGCTGGAGGGCAGCTCCTTCCAGAAGCCCCCTCTCTATCCCTGATTCTCCTTCCCTCTCTCTCTTACACACACACACATTTACTAGATCGGCGTTTATCCCTCTCCTTCGGGTGCTTACGCGTTCCTATATTAGTGATGGTAGTGCTAGCAGTGGTAGTGGTGGTTGCCGATACTACCTCCTGGGGTCTCGCTTGTCGCGCACGTAGCTTCTCTCTTTCTCCGTCTCTCTCGGAGCGTGCATCGCGCGCGGCATGCTACGCTGCCACGCCAGCGGCGATAGCCGTGGGCCGTGGCCCGACACAGGTGATGCACGGGCATCCTTACATCTTCGATCCGCTCTCCTCCTCGGCTTTCTTCTTTCCCACCGGCTTCTCAACCTATCTTCTCTCTCTTTCTCTCTCTTTCTGCCTTTCCTTTCTTTCTCTTTCCCGCTTTGGCCGCCGGAGATGGCGCGCGCGCGCGACCGCTCACCCCTCCTTTCCTCTCTCTTTCTCTCTCTTGGTTACTTTGCCCTCTCAGACCCAACATCCTCGATGCACCGCTAACGCCTGTTGTTGTCCGCCTTCTTATGTATGTCCATGACTCTCTCTCTCTCTCTCTCTCTTGGCGCGCGGCTTTGCGCCATGACGATTGCTTCGCGCATTGCACGTGCTCGCTCGAGTGTTCCAAGAGGAGCGTACCTCTACCCATACTCTTATATCGGAACGTCTTGCCTTACCTCGTTTCCTTACTCCAAGCGATTCCTTTTTCTAGTCTTTCTATGTACTCGAGAGCTCCTATTTCCCCACTGCGTTCGCTGCTTTATTATTTCTTTCTTGCTATTATCTCTGCGACACGAGAGACGTTATCGATGTATCTTAAACGCGATCGAGTTCGGTTTGTAAACGTATGTAAATTAACGAGTGTGTTCCGTTCGGCTCGCGTACTACGGTGTATGGAATAATTATTTAGTATGCATTGATCGTCGATCGGTCGATCATTGGAAACAAGCGATAATTAACGAACGATCGAGAGTCGGAGTCGAAACCGTACGTATTAATTCTGTCTTCCTAAAATAGCATACACCAATACGCTTTACCTTTAGAAGTTTCTTCCAGCGCAAAGACGAAAGTAGGAAATACATACGAGCTTCTAAGCGTAGACACGACGGTTTATCTTCGACCCTACGATCTACGAATAGCTTTTCTATATAGGAGCGGTTAGGCGATCCCGTGCTTCTTAATTGATACCAAATTCGATGTAACGCGTCGCCGTCGTAGTCCCCCGCGTCTCCTAACGGCGGAATACGCGAGATCTCTCGGACGCCTTTTCCACGTCGAAAAAGGAACGGATTCCTTCTATCGAATCGCTCACGGTAAAAAGGTGCGCGCTATGAAACGAGCCGGTCGTTACGCCTGCGAAAGCTTCGCCATATACGCGCGCGTCTTTATTTTCGAACGATTCTTGTTCCACTGCGATTGCTTACTTTGTTGCTTATCTTCCAGACTCGACGATGTCCGACGGACGTATCGGATACGAAGCGTCACGGAAATATTGTAACGTGGAATAATTGTACGCTCCATTTATTTACTCGTCGTATCGCGGCTCGGACGAAATGCTCGTAAGTTTCCTTGAGAAGATAAGACCGAAGGATGCAGCTACGTATGAACATCCGCGTGCAATGATACCGACGTGCCCGATGAGATACATACGTTACTCGTGTAAGATACCTGCTCGTAATGCGGACGTGCCACGAACGATCATCGTAAAATGTATGTCACGAGAAATGACCGATCTTCGACTCGGGCACACGCCCGGTTACATTTTCCAATCGATTCGGTAGTAGATCCGGAACCGTGTTCGTACCGAAGAAAGTTACGAGCTAACGACCGACATTGTGATAACTACAAAGTGAAGTTCCGTTCGTAAACGAAATTCGACGTGGACTTTTCCAGGATGGCTCGCGAGAACGTCGAAAAGTCGGTCGAGCGCGCTTGTAGCACTTAACAATAATAAATTATCTCCGAGCGAGGTTCCACGAGACGCAGCTGGGTTCCTCGTTTTTCTAAAGTCCCGCACCGATGAATTATTTATCGACCTCGTTCGTGGTACTCGTTGGTCTTTACGAAAAATACCCCCGATGCGTGGACGGTTCCGAGATCTCGTCGACTCGCGACGAACGCGATCGGCCGACTTTCGGAGAGAACCTGCGACGAAACGAGAGGAACGAGAGAGACAAGAAACGCGAAAGAGAATCGAACGCGAAAATCCGCTCGTTTGAAATGCGAAAGCGTTAGTCTGGGGTCGCCGGGAATCGAAGATTCGTTCGACTTCTTGTCACAAGAGATACGACAATGATGATGGGGGTCTTTCGATCGTGATCAACGAAAATTAATTGGCTTTCTTTCTTCTCTCTATCCTTCCGTGGCTGCTCGTACAACGAAATCTTCATAATTTTATACACGCACGAACGAACACACGTATAAGCAGCAACTTTAATTCGAGCCAGTTCCTCTCCCTCCCTTCCTCTCTTTCGCCAGATGAACGACGATCGCTTATGAAAGCTTACAACGAGGCAGGTGGCTCTTATTTTTTATGACATCCGAGACACGGGTTATCGCGTTACGATTCCACCGCGGCATTTCACCTTTATTTTCATTGATCTACGAGCACGCCACCTTTGATTACACACGATTTCTTTTTATGAGTAACATATAAATCTTGTAGCCTATCGGTCGAGATGGACAGACGGGTGGGAGGAGAGAGGACGGGGATGACCTCGCGCTAGCACATACTTCCGGAATGCGCGCGCGCAAGAAAGAAAATGTCTACTCGGATTCCTTGCTATCGTCGAGAATGATGTCTTCATTGGTGCGACGTTAAAGATCTTGGTAACGAGCCGACGAGCGATCATCCGTATATATATATATCTAAGTTATATATCTTACGTATTTGCTATAACGAGCGACAATAACGATATATGTAGAGGTTTTCACTAATTTCAAATTTTTTATACATTTTAATATTATTCGTCCTAAATATGTCGTGTTAGGTTAATTTTTAAACAACGTATTTAGAAGCATATCTCGATATCTATCTCGATCGAGATAGATAATTCTGTCGAGCAGGTGGTCGACCTTGAACAGGACCCTGATACACAGCGCGCATCTCATTGACACCGATAAGCCGTACGTTACTCTTTTTTTCGAGGTAGTACCGCGCCCTCGTTTAGCGGCTTGCTTTAGTGACCGTAAACCTAGACCGGTATACGCGCTTTATGGAGTCATAATCGGCGCGTCTCGATTACGACGTCACGAGGGATATATCGAATCGAGCGACGTGGAGATTCGAAAGAAGAAAACAACGAGCGGATGCGTCGGCTTGTTCGAGCTCATTCAAAGTCGTCGACACAGATCGCGGGTCTTTCGATTTTAACGAGACCACACAAGTGGAAGTCTTAAAAGGATATTTGAATAAAAGAGAGAGAAATTTCGAACTCGAACGTAACGCCGTCGTGGTGCATCAAAGAAAAAATCTTTTCTCATGTTGGCAACAGCGATAGCAGCAGTAGGTAGCAGTAACATCGGCATCACGGGCAGCTGCTTCGAGAGAGGATCGTTGCATTTCGGGGTCTCAATTAACGATAATTGGCAGCTACTGCTCAGGGAACGACGCCGCATAAAATCCCAGCCGATCCGCCCTCCTATTCCGGCCGAGATTGGAGACAGTGCCGAGAGAGTTCGATCGCTCCAAGGTGACCAGCGCAGGACAATGCGGCGCTTCTGTCAAACCGTGCAGCTTTGCTGCAACCTTCGGCTCGAGGTGAGTACACCGAAAGGAGGGAGCAGAGAGTTCGCATCGCGCACGCTCGTCTTTCGGTATTCTAAACCAGGACGGACGAACGGACGGATGGACGGGCGTGCGGGCGGGCGGATAGACGGACGTCGTTGGATGGACGAAAGAAGGAAAACGAGGTAAGCGAACGAGTAAAGGATATACCGTAGGGAACACGAGGACGACAACGACGACGAGGACGACGACAACGAAGAAGAAACGACGACGACGCATGCGAGCAACTCGCGTACGACGTCCAAGTGTATACGCGCGTAGCGAGCCGGTGCGCGCGCGCAGCGTATACGATGCAGCAATCTAGCCGCGTTGATTAGAGTCGTATGTAGAATCGAGAACCGGATTCCAAGAACCTGTTTCCATGTTCACGTAAGATCCCCGGAGTAATCGACTGACGGATCGGCGACCGTTCGAGTCAGCGACCCCGACCGACCGACCGACCGGCAGGCCGGCCGGCCGGCCGGCTAGCCAGCCAGCCTTGCCAGCCACGAGAGAGAGACGCGTCTCGATTCTCTCTCGACTCTCTCGACGCTCCAGACGCTCGATTCCATCCACGGCGGCGCCCTCTTAGGACGCTCCTTTCTTCTACCGTGTCTTCTAACGAGACCCGTTTCCTCCTATCACCACGACTCTCCGTTTGCTATTCTTCGATTCTGTCATTTTTGTCAATTTTCGAAGCCCCTGATTACGCGGAGATTGGCAATTGGAAATTTCTGGAGTCGAGATACGAACGCGGATAGATCGATAAGATGACCGGTAAGAAAATGGGAGATATTTATTCTACTTTCACATAACGAGACTTAGATTAAAACTCGTTTCTCGTAATATATTCTTTGCATTTTTCTCTCATTACATGTTTTGGTAAGATAATCGAACAGGTAATAACGTTCTCGATTTACCGGCTAGATTCCGCACTTGTTCCAATAATCGTACTATTACCGAACCTGTGAAACTTTTCCGTTCGACTTGTTGCATTTTCGTAGAATTTATGTCTTCGTACTTTAAACAAATGCATAACATCGTTAGATCGTGAAAGCATTCGTCCAGCTTATCAACCATCCCGTATTCTCATCCCTGGTACAAAGGGAAAGAGAGAGAGAGAGAGAGAGAGAGAGAGAAAATTCAAGTGGCTACGTTCGAAGCTACGCGAACAAATGGCATCGGTATTAAACGAGAAAGCGACTAATAGATTTTCATTATTTCGCGCGGCGTACCTATGCAATTACTAGCCCGGTTAAGTAGCTATCTGTTTGCGAAATACGTGCAAATATGTGGACGCTCCAGGCAGTAGTAGTAGCAGCATCAGCAACAGCGATGCTCTCGCTTCTGAAAGAGGGACGCTCGCCTTCTGGCATGCACCAGCCACCTCTATTAATAGGCGTTCGTTAACCGTGTACTGTTTGTGCCATGGACCTAAATTAACGGTATTTCTCTCCTGCGATTTCTACGTTCTAAGGCGAATACCCTTAACAACCCCTACGTCTTTACGAACACGCTCGGCAATCCCCAAAGTTACTTCTCCCAAAACAAGCCTGGCTTCTGCTTCCGATTGAAAAAAAGGTTAACACGATTACCACCCCAAGCGTTTTTTAATCGGCGAGCGTTCTCCTTTTAAATAATTGGCGATATCGTGGCAAGTGGCACGCCCGGAAAACGAGAGAGAATATAGAGATATCGCTTTTCGTTCATACGGTGACACGCTTATCTCCACGAATCGTACAGCTGCTTCCGTGAGGTCGTAATTAAAGCCAATATTCGATACGATCCTCGTAAATTCGTGCGAGCGTAATATTTCAGTAAAACTTATTTATAAAGTTTTCGCACGTCCCCCTCCTTATAATGGCATCTATCGTTTTTTAAGGGGATACGTTTCGGTGGCGACGAGTTAATTGCTAGAGGACGATAAGATAAGTCGAACGTCGATCCCGTAATTTTGCAAGTAGCACACGATGTGCATTCCGATATTACGATAAAGTATTACTAATAAAGATGCGTAAGTGGTGTTTTAAAAAATCGTCCATCCTAATTTAGGATAATTTTGTCTTAAATAACAAGAGATTAGATATAGATCACAGAATCTTTCGGTCGTTGGTTCATCAAGAAACTACCTCAGTGTTTTAAGCGTGGCGCGTTGGACGCCACAGGGCGAAACTCCCCGTTGTTATCTCCAAATAGGATCGGCTTCTGAATCGACGTCGCTCTCTCTAGCTTTGGAAGCGACGCGCCTTCTGATATCCCTGCGTTGGTATCTGGTCCTGAAAAAGAATGTTCCGGCTTATAATCTCGAGATCCTATTAATAGAGCTACTTGAGAGACGTTTATTTGCTCTCTTTCTTGCCGAGTATATTCCTAGTAGAAGAGTCCCTGCGATCTGAACGACGAAGACGACGACGAGTAGCACATCTATTAACTCTTAACGCGTTCGCGAGCTTAAGCAGCACCTCGTATACCCGGGGAGGCATATTATCAGCGGCCGAATAAGCGGATTACGTGAGTGTTAATGAATATTTCGTAAAAAAAACTCGAATCGAGAGTCGAGCGAGATTCTCTCTATTTCTCTCTCTCTCTCTCTCTCTCTCTCTCTCTCTCTCTCTCTCGTTTTAATGCGCGAGATGGAACGGCTCCGCGACAATTCCTTAACGTCGTCGCTCGTCCGTGGATATCCTTCGCGATTAAAGTATTAAAGCGGAAATCGCGACGACGAGTCGACACACTCTCCCTCTCTCTCTGTCTCTCTCTCTCTCTCGTCGTTGTTTGTTGCTGTTGCTTCGATTATATCAAGAACTGATAAAGGTTTCGTGCGAAAAGACGAAGAGTTGATCGCCGGACAACGCTTTTGCGAGTTCGAAGACGAGAATCAGGTTTGGTCGGTCGGTGCCGCGTCAATATACATCGACGTCTACCTATGTATATGCAGGAGCGTGTAAATGCATCGACGGAATTTCCGCCAAGACGTAAAAAATATAGTTATCGCGAGAAGCAAACACCGAGGCTTTTTCAAGCCCCGAGTCGTAAGTCAACGAACGATAAAGCTCGAATTCTCGTCGCGTCTCGCGACGTTTGAAACGACCCGTTTCAAAGAATTCGAATGATGATAATTCCTTGATTGAATCAAGTACGCTTAGTACGCGGCTCCTGCTACCGTGTCTTCTCCCTTTTATATTGTATTTAATTTACGGATACGGATCGCATCGTGTCGTGGGAGGCGGTTTGTCTCTCGCTCGGCACAAAAGCGAGTGAAAGGGTTAAAAGACGTAGCCGTGAGAGCGAGGGAGAAGGTGGAGGTAGAGAAGGAAAGGAAACAAGAGAAGAAGGGAAGAGGAGCGAATTTCACGGGAACACGGAGAGAATCATTATCGGCTTTTATTACGCTTTACAAGCTACTCACACCGAGCGACGTAATACATACCGATACGAGATCGTATTATGAGGCGAATAAACGAGGGTGGTCTGGGGGTAAACTCTCTCTCTCTCTCTCTCTCTCTCTCTTTCTCTCTCCTTCATATACACGTATTATATACATGCATACAGAAAAACTCATTGCCTCACTCTTCGGTTCGTGGCGCGCGTTAAGCGTCTTTTCTTTTGTCCTCTCTTTCTCTCTCAACGAAGGAAAGAAAAGAAGGCTTCGTGTTCGTTCGACTTTGGTCGTCGGAAACTAAGAAAGCGACGGACCTTTCTCTTCTTCTTCTGCTTCTTCTCTCCTTCTTTCTTTCTTTCTTTCTTTCTTTCTTTCTTTCTTTCTTTCTGCCTGGCTATACACACTTATCTTCCCCTCGCAATCGGTGCAATATATTCAGGGCGCAAACCGTCGTTGTCGTTGGCTGAATGGACGTTTTCACTTAAAGTCGCGCTCGCCTCCCGCTCGACGAGCACAAAGGGATCGTTACCCCGCAGTGGCAGTCAGGCAGGCAAGCAGTCAGGCAAGCAGGCACTGCTCGACGCGAGGAGGCGAAGAACGTGTCAGAAAGGTGCCAGCCACGCCGTGGCGGACACTTAAATACGCGGAATTCACGCCCCGATCGCGTGAATATGGAAAAACGCGCGCGGTGGTTTTTCGCTTCGACGAAAAGACTTTTCTTTCCTTCGTTCTTTTCTTCTTTCGTTCTTTTCCTTTTCTCCGCCAGCTCCAAGACACTCGTCCCGCGCTATCTCCAATTAAGGTAGCCCAATTTTCAAACTACGCTTCCTCGGTGTGGCACGCCCCTCGACGCCGTCCCGCCTCGTTCAAGCCGCCGTAAACTTTACCGTCTCTCCTTTTCATCGTTTTCCGCGGGTAATGCGCGCGACTTAATTGCCGAGCTATGACGATTGTAACGCAGAGAGAAAGAAAGAGAGAGAGAGAGAGAGAGAGAGAGCAAAAGAAAAGCGCTCGTGTGCCGTTTTCCTCCTATTAACGTTAAGTCTCGAGCTCGTTTCGTTTCGCGGCTCGCTCGAGTCTTGAAAAGTATCAGTTTAGCGCGTCTCGTTTTTCATCGACGAAACGGTGAGTAGTCGAAGTCGTTGCTTTGGAGAAGAACGGTACGCGCCGTGACGTCCGATTAATCAGCCTGGCATTGTAATTAACGTGAGCGTTGCCCATTAGCTCGGGTACACGCGCCTTTTATACGGTACTCGCGCGATTGGCTTCGATAACTCATCGAGTGGCATCGGGGCACCACCGAGCTCTTGCTTGCGAGCTCGTCGACGAGCATTATGAATTTCTAATTGCCCACCCGCGGCAGATATCTTGGAAAAGAGGATTCCAATCGTGCACGAAGACGAACTGTCTCCCCGTCTTTTTCCATCCTCGTCGTACTCGTCATTGTCGTTGTCGTTTTCTTCTTCTCCATCTTAGCGAAAGTCGATAGGTCAGTGGTTTGATGGAGTGCCGCGTCTCGAACAAACGGCACACCACGTCGTAACGTATCGGTCCTTGAATCGATGTGTATATTCAATTTACTGTCAGTGCCCATCCATTAACGTTTACCCGCGCGACGGTGATTACCGAGGACGTGAAAATAAATGGTAATTTCTGCAAGGTATTCGTTTTAAACCTCGATCTCCTAGACCGGGACGCCTATGAGCGACGTTAAATTTCCGGAATTATGTTGATCCCGCAAGATGATCTATGAACTCTCCGGTTACAATCCCTAGCCGTATTTTCTGTATATAAGTACGGATATAACGAACGAGTAGTATTTAAGTATTAACGGTACGGGTTAAGTAGTCGAGGAAAAAGACTAAGGAATTTTCTAATCTCTTTGTTACCGGAGAAAGTAGCACGTACGTTCGTCTACTCGTACTACTTACCGCGTATCGGTTAGAAGCAGAAAAGAAATGACGAAGGAAGAAAAAGAAAAAAAAGTAAACACGCCGGTAGGTTTTCTAGCGGTGCGCATTTAAAAGATTTCAAAGATTTACCGTGCTCGGCTCGTAAGAGAAAAAGGCTCGCCGAGGGAAACGAGAGGGATCCTTTAATTTCTACTCGGAGAGTCGGAGTTTCGCGCGCGCAACACGCGGCGATACGACGAGAGAAATACGCGAAGGAAGGTAGCTCAGAAGCCAGCGGATCGCATGCGAACGGTGCATGCATCTCCACCGCGTCCGCTCGTAGTTTATCGAGGTTCCACGTAGAGAGCATTGTGGTCGCTGCATAATATTAACATTAGAGGTGATTAGTGGGCTGCCGACCTCCGATGCCGGCCAATACTTTCGAACGCTACTCTCTTCTCTTCTCTTCTCTTCTCTTCTCTTCTCTTCTCTTCTCTTCTCTTCTCTTCTCTCTCTTCTCTTCTCTTCTCTTCTCTTCTCTTCTCTTCTCTTCTCTTCTCTTCTTTTCTCTTCTCTACACGCGACCTTCCATCCATTAACGAGATTCCCAAGCCGAGGTCGACTCGGATTTTAGGCCCTCCCCTTTTCTTCTGCTCTTGCCTTCCACTGGAATATTATGCCCTCTCTTTCTCTATCTTTCTCTCCTTTCTTCTCAGTCTCCGTCTTGCTTCTTGAAAGATGCGAGCTCTAGCAACGCGACGACCGCACTGAAAATAATTAACTCGTAGCCGGCTATCTTAAACGCTTACCTCCACGGAGACAAACGAGTCGTTATTAGTAGAAAAGATTCTTTTATTTATGCGTACCGATTTAACCGACTGTGAATAATTAAAAAGCCGCATTCCTCGCGTTAAAGCAATTAACGACGGTATAGTGAACGTACGTGTCGGATGTATTGCCACGTGACATATCGCATCGAGCACGATAGCTCGTCCGGGATAATTATAGAGGAGCGTATAAAAATTGAAATCTTTTCCGCGACGCGTGCCACTCCTGGCTCACCGGCACGTTGCACTTTCGTAAAGTTAGAGAACTTATTATCGGTTGTCTCGGCGGTATAGATACGTCGTATTTTATTCGGCTCGCGTCAAAGGCACCGATCGCGATCGCGCTGCTGATCTTCGATATAATCGAAGACTTAATCGGGAATTCGTCTAATTGGTAAATGGAAATAATGCGCGAGGGAAAAGGGCACGATGCTCGTAGGATTATATTCCGCGTGAGATTCTCCTTGGCGTTTCTTCGAAGGAACGGAATAGAAGTCTCCGCTCGACACTCGTTAAGCCGATCGTGGATACGCGTGTATGGGTGTCTTCTCTCGAGCACACGATGGGGAAGGCAAACGAGCGGCGAACGGGGACTCGCGTGGCTTGTTTATGCGCTCGCCCCGACTACTTGCCCTCGTGGCGGCGAGCTAAATCACATCCTGCGGATTTTATATTAAAACAAATAATTAATTCGGATGCCCGGCGCATCGGGTGGTCCTCGACAGAGCACCAGGCAAATCGCGGGACACTTTTGTTTCGTGCGACGAAACCGACGGCGGCGGTGGTTGTGGTGGAAGAGGAGAAAGAGGAAGACGAGGGGAGCAGGTAACGCGATATAGCCAAGGTGGGCTGTATCGAATAAGAGAAAGAGAAGGAGAGAAATGGCGAGAAAGAAAGGGAGCGTTGAACCGCTCTAACGTTTTAACACTATCCTCGTCAGCGGGAGTCGTGCAAACTCGAATATCCGCTCGTGCATCTTCCGATATTAGAAAGCTATGTGCATTGTACGAGTCGAACGTGCTCCGGGAACGAGGACTACCGGGACTCTAGTTTGTAATCGTTGCTCTTTGAACAACGTGACTAGGATGGTAGTACATAGATACACGAGGTATTCTGTAACTTGCAGATCATCGAAATCAATTTCTTTTGGGTCTTATATTCATTTAGAGAACACCTTGTATATGTTACTCAGTTTTTTTTTTTTACGCGTCATGTACTATCAATTTTATTATCAGTACGATAATATCTCGTTCGAGCTATTTTTCATAGAACTTATGTTATTCTTGATAACTTAATAGATTACCCAGACTACAATACTCTTCTCGGAGCAATGAGTCAACACCGTGTAGCGGAACATAGTAAAAGATAACACGATGATCCAGCGATAACTAATTCCTGGAGCCATCGTGGCTAACGGGTTTGGTTTAAACGAGGATTAGAGGCTACCGCAACAAAGTCGCCTACGCTATTACTCCTGTCGACGGTAGTTTGCTGTGACAAGTAAAATCAAGTACTTTAAGATACCTCGTGAGATCTCGCGGACGCTTCCGCCATCCGATTTCCTTGCCTATTTTATACTCCATTCCGCGAACTCACCGAACGATTCAGCTACGCTCGCGGATGCGCTTTGCCAAACAAGCGTATCGCCGTTCTGATAATTGTCTATTGAATTGAATTTTTTTTTTTTTTTTTT
>JAIFRP010000006.1:4220789-4230961 GCA_032403825.1 Odynerus spinipes | reverse complement strand
TTTTTTTTTTTTTTACTTTTTATCTCCATATTTTTTTGATAAATTTCAAAACGATTACCTCGCTCTCTCTATCTCTCCGTTATGTTTACATGGAAGCTTACAAAATCGTTATTATACCTAAGCCGTTTAACGCTTATCTTCGTTCCTTAATGAAGTTCACTCGTCCGGCAATATTACACTAAACTAATATGCATATTTAATTTTTTTTTTTTTGTTCATTCTACCTCTCGTTCGGTCATAAGGTACTTGTAGAATAATTAACGAGGGCCGGGATAAATAAGCTCTTGTACATTTTACGTCAGTATATTTTAGTTTGTGTTTCTAATACAATCGATCAGCTGACACCGAATGGATATTACCGCGAATAATAATAGCTGCGCACGAACGAGAACGACCGCTGCGCGATCGGACAATTTGATGAATATTTAAAGGACCGAGTTAGAATCTGCAGTCGCAGTCATGGATAGCAAATTGGGAAAGTTGCGCCGCTGACGAGGCTGCCAGAGTGCATTTGCGTCTTGTTGTATTATCTTTGAAAGTTTCTGACATCTTACGAGTTTCGAACTTTTGCTATATACGTATTCCAAGTTGGCTCGCGGTCTTCGTCCCCTTTCCCTGTGCTGCCTACCGAGGGGTAGAGGACTACCACCATCGAGAAGTCGAAGCAAAAGAGAACGCGCGCGCTACCCTTTTCGAACTTGCTCTCGATTATTGTAGCGACGAAGGAACGTCGGACGTTTCTAATCTCTAAACACGCTCACCTGATATAAGACACGTTGGTATCCGGGCTACTCGCTGCAATTGAGGGCAGAGGGGGCGGTAGAAGACCGCGTGGCAAAAGATCCCACCGTAGAATGCAATTTTCATCTCGCTCGCTCTCGAGTATTTGTTGTTTGCAGTCGGTGCCGGGGATTTTCCTTTAATCAGAATACTTCGGCTCTCGTAACGCTCGTTCATGCTAACTGTAAAACTCTCGAGACGGATAGTACACACTTAATACATTCTTTGCCGAAGTTAGAGTAAACATAAACTTCGGATTCCGGAAGATAGAGCGAGGGTGGAAGGGAGAGGGGGGAGAGAGAGAGAGAGAAAGAGAGGAAAAAAGAGATAGATGGAAAACGCGGTGAGATCGTCAAAATCGTGAAGCTTTAACGAGTACCCCATTACTTTGATTAACTTTTTGCGAAATGCTCGAAACGAACGTCGCGCGATGCTCGTAACGTGGTAACGTTTCAAAGTAAAAAGGAAGTATATCTATAGGTATCAAGGTCGGAGCTACAAACGAGGCCCTTTATCCATTCACGATCGTGAATAAACGCTGTAAAGGGTATAAAGTGGTATATCTTAAATATAAATTGCAAAATCTTTTCGTGCTTAGGGATATACGTATACGTAACGACGACGTTTAAGCATTTCCATTTACTCGCAGCTAAATGCATAACGGTCCGCTCGCACGCAAATTCAAAATAGGTCTATGCTCGTTCGGCTTGATTTACTCGACCTCGTCGTACGCGATGCTCCTTTTCGAGGGTGATATACACCTCCGCAGAAGTTATGCATATCCTAACTTTAATATTAGCATATAGGCGAATTCGAATTTAGAGTCGGGATCTTCCGGAACTCGCGCGACGTTCCACGTTCGTCGTTTCCGTCTCTTCGATTTTTCTTACTACCTAGTACGTATCCAGGTGTGTGCATACGTCATGAACCCGTAAAACTATAAAGGTACAGGTATGGACGACAAAATGTTCACAGCAGATACATGGGTGCTATGTAGCCTCGGACTAACGAGCTTATCAAAAAACTCGTATTCCGTGAGCGTTCGCGAATGAAAAGTTTGACGATACTGCGATCAAAAAAGGGAGAGAGTGTGTGTGTGAGAGAGAGAGAGAGAAGGGCCAGCGGACAGGACATTTAACGAAGATGATTGACGTTATTTTGAAAATTCGCGTAATGGAATGCGGTATCGCGGAACGTGGGACGATACGAATGGCCGTATAACGAAGACACGTTGCACGTAGAAGCCGCCACCAGGCGATATATCACACGTAACGAGCGATATATCGCGCTGCGTGCGATCAAAATTATCTTACTCCTTGTACGCGAAGCATGAAACTTTATTTTCGATGATTACGATCGTAACGAACCATACGATCATTTCGAATGTCTTATTGTTCAGCATTCGAAACATAGAACGAAAAAGATCTACATTATTCGATGCATAATCGAGTCACGAAGAGCAGCTGAAATCGCATAGAAAACGAATCGAGCGGATTTTATATAGCTACAGTTAGGTAAAACAATTTCGTCGTTTTCGCGATTCTTCCGCTGCAACCATCGGTGGGACATGTTGTATACGGCGTTGTACCATGCACTTACTGTATATTTTTCACGTATGTATATAAACCTGCACGCGATAGAATCGAACGTACAGTTCGCACTTCGAGCTGTGTAATCTGATCGTAACGAAGTGCGGAAAGCGTATTTCCGATCGATCACGCGGATGTTATATCGTGATATTTAGTAATGAGAACGATCGAGCTCGGGAGCTTCGTTTGAACCGCGAAGAAAAGTGTTGTACCATTGAGGGGCATTAAATTTCGATAAAGAAGAGAAATAGAAGTATTTTATTCGAAACGAATGCTGTCCCGACCCGTTGCTCGGCTTCTCGCGGCGTTGCCGTAAAATCGACGCGCGAAAACGGTTTGCATCGACGATAAATTACGGCATTGTTATAAGTTCGCACGGTGCGATCGCGCGTAAAAACGAGCTCGTAAACTCTCGGGCCATTTCGTGTTAACCGTAGCTAATGATTCGACGTGTTCGCCAAATGGAGCGCAGTTTGGGACAACGAATTATCAAGGGAGAGGCGAAATAAAGAAATACCGGTTGCCCGGAAGGAAACAAATGGGATAAAATGGTGTTTAGCCGGTTTGGTAGGTAGGTAGGTAGGTAGGTAGGTGGGTAGGTAGGTAGGTAGAGGGTGCCGCGACACGTTCGAAAAATACATAGGAGAAAATCGATGGACGCGACGAGACGAGCGATCGTGCACCGGCTAAATTCTTGTTCGATCGATAAAACGTTTACATCGGTGCATCCTGTTTTTAACGACGGGCGAAGATTGCGAAGACGACGCGCGATCAAATCTCGCGCGCTCGTACTCTCGACATACATTTTAAGCGTACCGATCGTGCATAACTTTTACATCATTTTTAGACATTTCATATTTTTATCCGCAGTTCTTATCCGCGGTACACGCATATATGCCGATAGATCTTCCGAAAAGTAAAAATTTTTTACATCTCGTTCGTACCCGCGTATTCACGTTAAACGTTTTTATCGTGCATTCCCGCACGATAAATATCCACGTAGAATAGACTCGAAAGTCGAGGAAAGATCCCCCGCGTCAGCCACGAGCAAACGGAGTATTCTCTCGCGCGAGCGCCGAAATTGGCTGGCGGCTGGATGAACGCGAGACGTGAGTTTGTCGAGTAATTCCATACGAGCCAGGTTCTATCGCATCGGCTCCTCGTTACGCACGGTGGCCGCGCACGAGCACGCGGGCGCACGTGCGTGGATCCTCGATACGCATCGACGACGACGACGAAGATGGATCTCCGCATCGGGAATGGAAATTCTCCCGTGATGGTGCTCGTGATGGTGGTGCGCTGGCGAAGAGGAAATCGATCGCCATGGTAACGTTCTTTTTCGAAATTTCCTCGAGAGTCGACGCTAATGAGTTTCTACGAGCTTCGTAAACGAACTATTTATTAATATTAAAGAGCGCACCAGTGCGCGGGGAGTAGTATAGTAATCGATTTACGAGTGCGCTCGGTACTCGTTAATCGATTTAAATTGCGGTTCGAATCGCTCGTAATTACCTTCAATTTGGAATCATTGAAATCGGCATGTCGACGATGACGATTTTCTTACGGTTTACGATCACCCACGATGCAGAAATGTTTTTATTCTATTGATTCTGAGATGGATTCTCTTATTTTCGTGCGGGACTAAAACGCTACGAGGTTAAACATAGGAAAGAGGGAGAGCGAGAGACAGACAGAGAGAGAGAGAGAGAGAGAGAGAGAGAAAGAGAGAGAAATCGATACAAGCGTACTCGATAATTGATAAGAAAAGGTAAAGGTCAAGTAGAAGGCGATGATGGAACGCGCGAGCGAAGATTAGGCCGAACGAAAGCAACGAGGTAAAGGGTGGATAGCGAATAGGATTTAGAATAGCCTCCATTCCCCTTGCAATTTGCCAAGGTATGAATTCTGCATCGGGCATCCGAGCATTAGCAGCGAACGGTAATGACACTGCGGAAATGCTTTCTCTCGTGCGATCTTTGCTGGTCGATAAATCCTCGAGACGATTTGACGTAGTAGGCGTAATTTAATACCGCGTGTAATATAACTCAAATCAAAGTTGACGTCGCTGATCATTTTCCTATCGTATCGCGTTCGCATTAGTCGCAATTATTTTGTAGGATAACAATAATAATTTTAGATACGCGTCGTTAAGAATAGGCAACGGTAATCATAGTAATGTCTCGCGCGCGTTTATTACGAATCCTCGTAACGTAAAATAGTGATGATACAATTCAAAATAGATGTCACAAAAATGTTTCCAAAGAGAATCCCGAGTAAAATGGAGAGGACGATCGCCGCGAGATTGCGCTTGTTATTAACGCACATTTTACGTAAAAGAGGGTGTCGACCGATGGATAGCAATTTCTTAAGCAATCGTTGAAACGAAAAAAGATTCTTAGCTCGTATTCGTGTGTCCGACAGCGTACATCCGTAACGGCGCGTTACGCGCTCGAGCTCATGCATACTTGCATTCGACGATAAAAGCACGAGGATGTCTCCTGCTACGTAAATGTACGTACGAATGTAGTACTCGATGCCCGTCCATTTGCGTATCGTCACGGACAGGAGAAGAGAGAGGTTCGCTTTCGTTTTGGCGACGTGTCCCTCGTGTATTCTCGCTCGGAGCGAAACCCACCACGCGAATATAATATTACGGGTGCACGCATCCACGCGCTTTAAACGTCCTCGTAAAGAGCGAACGCGACGGCTCGTAAAAGGACCGCGCGAGGCCTCTCGTGGAAATAATTTATTCGGCTGGCAAGTTCGAAACGAACGATATAAAAATACGTCTTCTTTCTCGATCCTATTTTTTAATCGGTATGGAAATAAAATACCGAATAGAAAAAATCAGGAGTAGGCACGAAGCAGGATCGAAATTAAGGATGAACGACAATTTGTTGTATTTAATCACTTTATTTATTTCCTTACTTTTCTCTGACAGTGTACATAAGTAAACATAGGTCTACCGGTTCTGAGAAAAACACTCGATCTTGCCGAATCCCTTCCTCGTAACCGCAATAATAATTTCCCATTGATCTATCGTGCGTTCATCTCGCGATGATAAAAAAGCTTCGGGGCAGTATTACGAAGCGTCACGCGAGGCGCGAATTATATCGCACGAATGAATCGCTTAGAGAACGGGCCTCGGAGAGATACACGTATCGCGAGAGTCGCTAAATCAACGGTCCTACAACAGCAATAGCAGTAGCGAAAGAGGAGCTAAAGCAACGAGGTACGTACGTAAACTTTTCGTTAATTTTCACACGTTCTCATAACACGAGATATCTTCTCTGGCAGGATTTTCAAATCTCGAATAATAAGGAAGCAGCTCGAATTAGGTGTGCTCGTGCCGACGTACAGCGTACACACGTACACGTCGCTTGAAATTCGTTGATCTAATCGAGCCACGTCGTCGCATAGTCATCGGGCTGCTGCGCTGCGCGTTGAGAGTTTTTCGAACGGGCAGCGCTGCGGCAAGCTCGACGCGAGAGCAAAGGACAGAAAGAGAAAGAGTAAGAGTAAGAGAAAGAGAGAAGAGGGGGGTGGAGAGAGAGAGGGAGAGAGCACGAGGGAAGAGGTGAGTGCGCGCGCGCACTCGACCGAGGGAAGAAGGCAGGAGGAAGAGAAGGATGGAGGACAGATAGAGAGTAGGAAAAAGAGGGAAAAAGAGAGAAAGGTGGATGAGGATGAGGAGATGGAGGATGAGGAGGGTGGTTTTCGCTGCGTAGAAGAGTAGAACGGCGCGTAGATGTGTATATAAGAGGAGTAGCAGGGGTCGGCGGGGGTGTAGGGTGGCGGAGGGTGGCGGCCGTCTATATTTTATATCCGGTGTGTAGTAGAAACGCGTCGGTAGGGCGCAGACTCGAGGCAATCGGGGTCGGCCGGTTCTCTCGGCAGTTACTTGTCGCGATCCACCGTGGCCGCTCCACCGTGGTCGCCGTCGCGAGAGAACGCACCGCGAGAGAGCTCACGCACGCACGTACGCACGTAGGTACCGACGCACACATTGAAAGGAGGCGAGGGAGAAAGGGAGCGAGAGAGAGAGAAAGATAAAGAGAGAGAGAAAGAGAGAGAGAGAGAGAGAGAGAGAGAGAGAGGGTGGGTCGTAGCCTCCGGTGTGGTAGACATCGATAGGGGAAGTGGACAAGCGCGTCGCTGGAAGCTGCAAGCCACACGAAAGCACACAGCTCGCGCACTGTTGCTCGCCGCGCGCGTTAGCAAGCTCTCTCGTTGGTGGTGCGCGCGAGATCGCGCTGTAAGCAAGCGGAAAATCGAGACGTCGAGTGTCCAGTGTTTATACTATCGTTGTCGTGTTCCTGTTTGTTTTTAAATCGTAGTTGTGTTCTATTCCCCGTATCGCGCGTATCTTTCGTACTCTCCTCTCGCATCGTCCTCGAAAGAACGTCCCACTCCGTTGAAGAAGATTCTCCTCGTCGTTACGCGTCCTCACCACAAGAAAACGTTCGTTGTTCGTCGATGTCATCGTAGTGCGGACGAGAGAAGGAAAAGGAGCGATCAGCTGATGCGAAGAGGCTCCTGCGCGTGCACCGTGCCTGCCAGGAGTAGCAGCCTGCGATGAAGTTTCTCGTTTTCCCGTAATCAAAATTGGCGTTGATCTCGATCGCGGTTACGATTACGTCGCGAATATCGCGCGCGACGTAAGAGAGAATCTCGAAGAAGTATAAAAGGACGAAAGCCGTAGATATTATTGTTCTCGTTTGCCTCTGTGTGGATTTTTTCTTGTTGTTGTTGTTTTAATCTCGAGCGTCGCGCTCTCGCGTTCGTGCTTTTTAGTGAACCCTCGTGCGGCAAAGTGACTTCCTCAAAGTGCACCGGCAACAAGGCGATACAGCCTCGCGAGCTCATCGTCAGCATAAATGATAAGCGAAACGAAGGCATCGAGTTGAGGTGAGTGCCAGCAGCCACGCTGCTACTACCTACTCTACGTTGGGGTGTTACGCGCGCCCTTATCTAAAGCGGAAACTCGCAGGATTTAATTAGAGGGAACGGATCGCCGCGTTAATTGCGCCCCTCCAATCCTAGAAATCTTGAATTACCGAAGACTCACGAGCCACCTACCTTCTTTCTCGTTTCGTCCTCTCTCTCTCTCTCTCTCTCTCTCTCTCGCGTTAACGTTACCAAAAGACGAGATAGTGGCTCGGCAGAAATTAAGGAGAATTATGCGGTTTACCGGAGGACCATTTCTAGTCTCCCCCCTTCCACATATCCCCTAGCTCCACCTCCTGATACTCCTCCTCGTGACCTTCTCGCGCTTCGTCGACCGCAAACCGTAAAGGGAGATACGTTCGAAGCTTTTCGCGTTTATACCCGCCCGTTAATATTTTCGAAAATACCTACCCTGAGCGAATTCAAACATCGTCCTTCGTAAAAGGGCGCTTTTCCAATTTTACCTCGCTCGCCCTTTTCACCAGATATTAACGATAATTAACGTCGCTCTCCTCGATCGGCTTTCACATCTGAATTCCTTGAAAACTCCCTTTATGTACGATATTCATCGTCTTTGATTCGACTTCCAACGAGCCCGCATGCTCCTCGGGGTTACATCGTCGTCTCCTCGCTCGATACGCGTCGTATAATGTTTATTGCATCTTCGTCGTGGAATATTTAAAGCGTTCCCGGAGAAACACACTCTTAGCGGGAAGCGTATATTCTCGAAATGAGGGATCGTTCCCTGGTAAGGCTTTATCGGGTAAGAAGTTTTATGTAGGTAGGTACGCGCGACGGAACCGCGAAAGTCAAGTCGCGTCGCGATAGCGGAATAAAGGATATTGCCAATATCGTTGTAGAAATAATAAGACACTATAAAGCTTTATTGTACCACTCGAGTCGCAGCGCGTCCGGCATCCGATCGTTTTCGATTATCGTTCGACATCTCTCTCGCGGTTTTTCTTATCATCGTGTTCCGCTCAAACGATCCGTTTATATACATCGATTCGATATTATTTCCCTTCGACGATTCGCGAGGATACTCTTTAAGCGATTAACAGTCTTATCTCGAACTTTCGAAGCGTTATTGTAAATCTCGACAAAAGCATAGACATCTTTAACCTGATTTCGCTTTAGTTTCGACTCGAAGAATTTTAATAAAACTTTTAAATAACGAGAACGAGGAGAACGACTCGAAGGTTGCCCGACTAATAGTCGTGATCGTATTAAAGGAGCAACGAGAGAGAAGCTCGATAGCGAAAGGAAGCTCATCGAAGGAATACTTTATGCTTCTGATTATAAATCGGTAATGAATAATATCGTTAATTGCGTTGAGAACCTTTCAAAGTTCTCATGGATGTTTCACCACTCTAACAGTAACTACGCTTTAGGAGAGTTCGATTTAATCGCGAGGAACATTTTCTATCCCGATAATAAATAATTACTTTTGCTTTATAGAACTTTGCCAGGAATTCCTGTACATACTCAAAAGACTTTTTTTATTTTTAATTTATTTTTTTTTTTATTGCAGAAAAGTGTAATGGCTTTGCTTTTACATTTATTTTACATTTACGCTGTTTTTGACGTGCACGGAAACCGTACGCGTAGGTACGCTGGCGTTTTCGATGTAAAAAAGCTAGCGTTTATCGGGTCGGAGAAAAAGGGATAGCCTCTCGACGCTCTCTCGAATCTTTGCGCAAATCAGCTGGTTTTTAACGATATAAATCTCTTCGAGGCTGGAATCTGCCCCGGCAGGGAATGCGAGACTCGAAAATTCGCCACTGTGGACCGCGATCGATGCCACGTAGTTCTTCGGAAAAAGATATTCGACGATTTCGATGGATTGTCCGAATACGCATAATCCGGGCCATTTATAAGTCATGACATCGAGAGTGGACGATCCATATTATATGGCTATATATCTATCTAAATATATATCTTCGATTCGGGTGTAGGAAAAAAAAATAACGACGCTTAAAGTTGAACGGTCGAAACTTTATTTTGAAAAATTTTACACTTTTTATGTACACAATAATTGACGCATTAACAATTACAATTTTCTGTAGTTATAGAAAAAGGGTACGGTTCCGAGTTCATTTATTCACGTCACTCGCCTTGTTTAGATATTAATATTTCATACGTAGGTATAGACTAGACGCAAATATAGATATCCCGGAATGCGATCAAGTAGTGTGCATACTTATACACAGACGAGTTATCGTTGAGTGAATACCTGATAAATGTCCGTTAAGTATCCGGAATATCTCGAGAATTCGGAGAAACCTTGTTGTGTCGTTTTGGTGGGAATACGCGAGCGTAGGTCTGCGTACCGTAGATATCACCTAGATTACAGCTACGATCAAGTAGAATCCTAAGCGAATACGTTGTAAGCATTGTCGAGACGCTGGCAAGACCTTAACGCGTTCCGATGGCAAGTGGTTGGATGCTCGTGGATGAAAAATCGTTGGAGCAGGTTAAAAGATTTTTGCGTTAAAGAAGAATGATTCATTCCGTGGATGTAAATAACGAATCGGTGCATTCGCACGATTGTCGTATATCACCGATAAAAAAGAAGGGCGAAAGAGAGCGAGAGAGAGAGCGAGAGAGAGAGAGCGAGTTAAACCCCAGCTCCTAGCTTTCCACTCTTCTGTCTTCGACGTTGACCGACTGCGTTCGAATCGGTCCTTTTTGCACGGTACCCCAGAATCTTTCTACGGGATTCACCGCCATTCCAAACTCGAATTCCAGCGATCGATCGACCAACACCTCCGCTGCTAATTCCCGGGACTTTGCCGAGAAAGAGATCGGTTCGTCGATCGAACTCGTCGTTTATTTCCTCTCTCTCTCTCTCTCTCT
>JAIFRP010000006.1:4194006-4220775 GCA_032403825.1 Odynerus spinipes | reverse complement strand
CCTTCCTCTCTCTTTCCCTCTTTCTGGGAACAACTTTTTGGCTTTCCCTCGCGTTTTTCATCAGCACGAACGATATAAATTCGTCGATGAAGCCCCCGGCACTGGAAAGTACTTCGAATCGCGTTACGAACTTTCAGCGTTACGCTGCGGTAAATTTCTATCGCACCAGCTTGGATTTGTTTCGCGAGAGGCATCGATCACCGACCACCGATCCAGTTCGCCTCTCTCTACTCGCGCGAAGTCTTTTTTCCTCTGGTCTGGCTATACGACGTTGACGTACCGTGTTTGTCTTATCGTTATATACACTTTCGTAGACTCGAGCTTCGGACGAAACCCGACCGCCCTTTTAATTAATGCATCTTAACGACGGTGATCTTTAAGGAAACTCAAGGTATTATCTATCTTCTTTACTTCAACCTTCCGATTATTTTCACGCGAAGTCGAACACGGGGATGTATCGTGCCAAGGATGAAATCAGGAAGCTAACGTGCTGGTTGGAATCGACGATGCGAAGTAAATCGTTTTCTCGCGTTACTTATCGCGCCTTACGATCGTTAACGCGTGAAAAAGAGATAGGTCTATGTAGGTTTCTTGGTATACACGAGTGTGCGTATATATGTATACATATGTATATACACTCCTCCCAATAATGCCATTTTAGCGAGCTGTCAACGCGAGCGTCTTTCTCGGATAATGAACGAGCAAAGAACGAGGCGAGAAGAAGACATCTCTCGCGTTTATCCCTGGCGACGCGTACACGTTCTCGCTCCTTCATTGTTCGCCGTCAGTTTCTTCTGAAACACCGGCCGAGAAGCACTTCATTTTGCTTTCAGTATATATCCCATATTGCCGGCCGTCTCCACTATTCAATACCCATTAATTTTAATGGGTGTTGGCGGTTAGTTTAACACGTTTCATATTCAGCGACACAATGGGTACTCGTACCGGAACAATTTCGCGATAATAAACGTTAAACACCGGCACAGGAACCAGTACATACACGTAGGGCTTACAATCGACGTAGACCATTACCTCTTACTCACAACTTTCCTTATATTATTCGCCGTCCGTGTTCGCGTGACGTCCATCGATAATACTTTTCGTGTTCCTCGCGTATCGTTTTCAATAAGAAATCTTTCACCGGAGCTCGCGTGTTTTCCGGAAATCGGGAACCAAGCCCAACCTTACTCCCTTCTCTTCTAGCCATCTTAATCCACGACTAATCGACTCCCGATGCTTCTTCCTACTATTCTAAAATAGTTCTCGGGCTAATACTTGGAAAGCATGCATGGAATTTTGCTGATACCGTAGTTTGTATAATCAGCGATTATCGAGCTAACAAAAGTTTACATATCTTTGTCTAAATTCGACGCCCGCTTTCTGGTTTACCCTCTTGCCCTCTATCTCTCTATATCTTTCTCTCTTCCTTTCCATCCCGTAGTCTCTCTTTGTCTTGCTACTCGCTAACTCAGGCCAGTATCCAATACCCATTAATTTTAATGATGAACGTGGTCAGTTTAACACGTCCCAGACTCATTGTAACAAGCTTGTAGCGCAATAAATCATATACCCTTGTCACTGAAAAGTGCATGGCTCAGATAAGTACGCGCGTTATTTGTTACCCTCGGTGTTATCCGGCATATCCCTCGCGCTACCGCTACCACCTACATACCGCCCCCTTTACACTCTACCTACCACCGGTGCGATCTCCATGTAGAATGGTGGATAGTTAAGGGACACGATATCACCCCTTCAAGACCGATCGAAACGCCTAACGATTATGTGCCGTACCTGCGCCGTAAAAGATAACTTTGCCGACTGATCGTCCCGCTACGTGAATCTTTTATTAATTTCCAAAGAAACTTTTCACCCTCCTTTTTTTTATCCTCGTCATCGTTTTATGAATTCTCGGTGATCGGAAATTTGCATCTTCGACTCGTCGAATTTAATTCATTTAAGCTGATTAAAATCGCCGGAGAATTATTATTTTATATACACTTTTCTTTCTGAATGTGTACGCGCGTTAAAATACACGCTGGACTTCGTAATTCACTGGAATCCGATATAACGCTGTCGACTTTACCCGCGGATATTTCTAGTCCCTTTTCTCTACCTCGTTTTTCTCGTGATTTATGAAAACAGTATTATTTCATATTAGTTTGCGTTCGAGACAATGAAAAATCATACGCTCGTCGCTCGGTTTGACGCGATGAAAACGGAAGCCGATACGAGAGAGCAACGTGTAACTTTGAATTGTCATAATTTTACAAGGCCGAGAGAGACGGAAAGAGAGAAAGAGAGAAAGAAAGAAAGAAGCTTTAATATCTCTAATATGCTCGCTTATCGATTCAGTCGACAGCGTGCTCGCTCCTAGGCGCGTTACGCGCGTCACACTGGCAATAAACGCGCGATAAGGTAAACGCGTCGTAAAGGGTAAGCTATTTGTTAAGTACCGAAATTACTTTTATCGTCTCAGCGAGTAAACTAAAGTTACGACACTAACGTTGTCGCGACCAATGAAGATGGAAAGATATCGCGAAAGTGCGAAATATCGAGACGAGAACTCGACTACGGAGTGTCCCACTTTAATCGATTCATTTCAAGGTGATCATCCAATCTTTTATGCTTATTTTATAACGGAGTTAAAGAGCAGAGAGTTCGAGGTCGTACGAACATCCTTTTTTAATATCTTTGTGGATCGATCAAAAGTGCGACGCCTCGTAAACACGTATAAAGAGAATTTCCGATGAAAGCTACTCTCGTACGAGGGTCTCGTAATAACTCGTTATCGCGAACGCGCATCTAAGAATCTCGCGGATTATATCCCGCCAAGACACGGATCTTCTTCTTGATATTTTTCACTCCACGCTTTCAGCGCGTTATAAACTCGTACGTGCGGGTTCAGCCTCTCGTAATCGCGCTTGGATCTTTCGGCCACCTTACCCGACGGACGCGTCCTTTTATCCGCGACAACACGGCCCTCTTGGTGAGGCGCGAAGCGAGGGACTGCATACGGTGCTCGACGGAATTAAATGTAAATTATAAATCGATAAGAAGCAGGATGGTATCTCGGTGAGTTCGCGCTTCCACGATGGCTCGCGATCTTTCTTCTTATTTTCTTTTCTTCTCCCCCTTTTAACTCCTTCGCCAAGCTCGCCGCGGTGCGAAATTAAACTTTTATAATTTGCATATTGTGTTATACCGGGAGAAAAGGAGAGAAAGAGAGAAGGTACGAAGCTCTCTTGGATAAATTTTTCGTCCGAAGTCGGCCGATGCATCGATAAGAAAGAAAATTTACTGCCTCGCCGTATCTCGTTTAAGGCATCGCGAAAAAAAGAGAGAGAGAGAGAGAGAGACGGGATCATATACCTTTCCAACAGCGATAAGAAAAGGAAAAGGGATGCGATTTAGATGTTTATCCTTTTTATTTCGATCGATATCGAATTAACGTGAATTCGTTCGGATCGTCAAACGCAAACAGAGAGAATCTTAAGATCGAATCCCTTTTCATGAGAAGAGAGAACGGAGGGAATGCTTTCGAAGGATGCTCGACGAAGGTGCCGCTCCTATTCCCTTACACACACACACATATATATGTACATATATATGTTTCTCGTGAAGATCTCACGCGGTTGTATGACACCATGCAACGGCTCCGGCCATAACTCTCGCCATGTAGGCCAAGAGAGGTGGAGGTTCCGACTTCCACGAGGATAGATCACCATACAAACACTCGCGCGATAAGCCAAGCGCCGTTTTGCATCCGCCATAAAAGTTGAACAGTTTTTGGGCTCATTTTCCGCGCGCGTTTTTTTAACCTCGTTTTTTTTTTCTCTCGTCAACCTTTTCTTCTTTTTCTTTCTATACCCTACCGAAGCTGTCCATCGTCACCGCGTTTCGTTGGCATCCGCCATCGCGAAATCTTTAGTGAGAAGCCTTAACGAAAATTCTTCGGCGTCTTATAAACTTTGACCTCTTTCTACATGGAACGGCGCCGTCCTCCATCGCCCTCGTCTCGATTTTCTTTTTCTTCTTTCTCCAACCCCTTCTTCTCCTTCCTCTTCTACTTCTTCTTCTTCTTCTTCTTCTTCTACTTCTTCTTCTCGTAGAATTTGTTGCGGTTCACGTCGCGAGCAATCAGCGCCAAGCAACTTTTCTGCTCGGTTTAGCGTGCGGTGTAATTCGAGAATAACCAAAGTGGAAGCCGGTCGCTGTCGTACGAAAGATGATGGCATCGCCAATTTTACCCGTGGTTTCTTCCATCTTCTTCTCTCCGCTCGATCCTCGTTAACGCTTCGAGGCCTGGTGTTTTCTTTTTTCTACGAACTCGTCATTATTTCCTCCTACACGGGGTACTCGCGCGTGTACACGCGTTTTTCTAGAGAAGCGACGCTCCTCTTCGCAAATTAAATTTCACCAACGTCGTTTTCATTCTTTCAACGGAAAAACGACTCGAATTCGCGAGACAATGGAGGGTAGGTGGATCGAAGAAACGGTCTATTTTATAATGAGACCGCATATCGGGCGTTCGCACGCGCTGCAACTGCCGTATACATAGATAGTAGGTATGTGTACACGTATGTACACATTCTCTCTCTCTCTCTCTCTCTCTCTCTCTCTTTCTCCTCCCCTTCTCTCTGCGTCCGACGGGATAATACGGATGTACGGGGCGCAGCTTTGTCAGTTCGATCTCGGCTCGCTCGTGTCTGGAACGACCTCGTGGATGTACTTCGCTTACTACATGAAAGCTTTGACTGCGAGAACCCGAACTAGAAACGACCGCAGATATTTGTACTAATACTCGAACAATGGTACGCTCGTTAATTTTGCGGTTTTCCCGCTGGAGCCTTTGTACCGGAGTACATCCCGTTGTTATGCGTACTACTTGCTTTCTACACGCTCGGTGAAAAATTCGAAACGCTCCCAGACTATCTACTCTTTCGAACGTTTCAAATCGCGGCGAGCGAGTCAAGGTCGGTAAAAAGTTCATCTCTAACTTTTTAAATCTTTTACAGGTAGGTATTTTTGAACGGTTATTGAATCATTAAATTCGTTAAGATTACTCGTTAAAGACTTTCGTAGCCAAATATTCCCAACAGTGCCCTAGAAGGGAAATTTGAAATTTTTAAAAAAATTCGAGTGGCAAATCAACTTCACGCGTGTACGTAGATACGTGAAATACGTATCTTCCCGTTGTTCGATCTATCTCTAAAAAAAAAACGGGTCGGAAGGTAATCGCGAGGGTGGAACGTAAACGGACACAACAGCGTATAGTTCGTAGGATCATGAAGAACGCTCGGCCGCCATGCGGACGCACAAATTGGATTGTAATTTCGGCTCTCTCCGATTGGTCGTCGGATACATTTGTATCGGCATTAGAGGCTTATTTATACGAATCGGCTCGCGTCGTGTTGACTACCAAACCAATGTGCAACTGATCCTAGTAATTACCGGCTAACCATTGATTTTCCTGCAGATTAAACGTAAACGCTATAATCACTGCGTCGCGCGGTTAAAATCGTGTCCCTTTATGCGCCGTTCGTTTCGTTATTCGATCTCTACATTTCACGTTCAACTTTTGTGCAAACGCGTACCTACGTACGTAGCTTTACGTCGAAGTCAACAACTTGGTAAATTTCAATCTTTTTCTCTTCGATATCGAGTTACACCGATTAATAATCGTTATTACCTCGAATTTGATGCACGCGCGCGCGTCGTTCTCTCTGATGCAAAGACAGCATCGCCACTTTACATTACCAACAAATACCTGTATTATAGGGGATGGAACGCTTGTTGGCTCGCGTACCGCCATAACCCGCTCGGTGGATGCGGCCGTCATCTCGACGGGCCATTATCATTTACTCGCGATCGAATAGTCGGAAAACTAGCGCGTTACTCGCGTAATGTCACGGGCGCGAAACGTCACTAATCTCTGCGCATTCGCAATTTATGTGTCCCCGTTATGAGGTCGCATAACGCGAATATGTGGAAGCCAAACGGACGGCCCACTTTGCTCGTTTATTCGTCAACGGGTTCGCCCTGGTGTTACGTTCGGTGGTACGGTGCACGTTTGCGGCTTCGCGCAAGTTAGGGAAACGAGGAAAAAGTTTAATAATAAATAATGGCTAGTGGTAGTCCGCTCGTTCCTTTTTTTTTTAAGATCCCTTCTTCGCTCTCCTCCAATCTCGACATTGCCGTGGAGAATCTTCGATACGTTTTTCATGGTGCACCGAGGACCGGACCAATTATCGTTTAATTAAGTCTTGCCCGTTGAATGGACCTCCTTCTTACAAAGGGAGTCACGGCTTGTTGTTCTCAAAGGCGGACCGTTACAGATATAATGGAAATGGAACGCGGAGGATCGATGAGAACGAAAGGTAGAACGAAACGCCGGGTACTTGTACTCGATTTAAGTAAACTCGTAATTTAACGAACCCCCGTCGGAATTATACGGTATACAGGCTAATAAAGGGTATGATGGATGGTCGGAAGAAATCGTTCTCGCGATCGCGTTTCGCTGGAGGAGTAGCTCGCTCAACCGTGCTAGAGAGACCCATAGTAGAGACGACGGAGATTCAACGAAGCCGAGCGCGCGGAAAGGACGGTGCTCTCCTAACGACTTTATTTTAATGATACTTTTTTAATTTAGCGAACGCCCAACTAGCAACATGTTCTCCGGATATTACCTTCGCGATGTAACATAAACGAACTCGCGCTAGTCCATCGGTTCACGAAAACCTTACCGACGTTAGTGGCTCGTTACCAACGGTGTTTGACGGCAAACATTATTTGCGAGTTATTCGCAAACCGTCTATGTTTGAAGGAATACACGCTCGCGTTACGCTATTGCATCGCTCGAACGCAGCTCGAGCAAACATCTTAAATCTCCTTTATTATCACTGGAACAGAGTCAATTTCCATCGATCGATACTTTCGAAATGGGAATTCATGAAGCAGAAAATTTGATCAGCGGCTCACAGAAATAAATATAATTCTCTATAGCTGGGTCGGAATCGTTCGTCCAGAGGACGACTAATTTATAAGCTCGTTATTTCCGACTTTGTAGAGGGAAAACGCGAAGGTAAGTACGTACTCGGTGTATTTTCAAAGAAGCGCTCACAGTCGGTTGGAAAATAAATAACGTTCTCGGTTCCGTTCACAGGGACATCGATTAGCGCGTGGTTCGCTCGTCTGTCGGACGAACTCGGTCACGAAATTGAGGGCTGCTCCGTGTTAATTCGGCCCCGTTTCTTGCCATTTCGAGCACATAGATCGTACTCTTTACGCTTATCCTCTTAGATCGGTGTAGAATAAATCCATCGGTGGTGGGTAGGTAGGTACATAGGTATATCGCGGTAACGTGGTGCGCGTCAACAACGACAACAACGACGAGGACTAGGACGTTAACTCGATCGGGGCTGTGGAACGTATGACGGACACGAAATCCTCGGTTTAAGCCGGAATCGCAAAACAGGAATCGCATTAGCGTTGTCACGATAAGACGTCGTCGTTGTCGTCGTCGTCCGAGTGGGCAGCTCGGCCCACTAGCTTTCTCTCTCTGTCCCTCTCTCTCTCTCTCTCTCTCGCTCTCACTCGTTCTCTCTCTCGTTCTCGTTCTCTCGTTATTCGAGTCACACACGGCAAGATAACGCTTTTCCCCTTTCGTGGAGAAGCGACGTGTCCCCCTTTTCCTTAGCTTCCTGTCCACCGGGAGCTCGTAAAACCCGCCTTCGTAACAATCCGTGGTCTCTGCCCACTTTCCCCCTCTCTTTTCTCTTTCTCTCTTTTTCTCAGTTCTTTCCTTTCTCTCGAGGTTCGACCGCTTTCTCGACGTTCTCCATTCTCGTTTCCTCTCAATTTCAACGAGACCTTCGTACTTTCCATCTTTCTTGTTTCCCAACGTTTCCGAGCACGATTCTAGGTTGGCGACGAGGGAAGTGAGTCGTCTAAGGTCGCGGAAGCGTTCTCCGTATAGTGGATGCACACGCGGCCGAGCGAGCGAGCCTCTTCTCGCTCTTTAGTTCTGCGCGTAAAAGAGACAAAATGCGAGCCTCGGGATGTAGCTTTGTCGTGTCGGTAACGATGTCGTCGCGGAATATATGGATGTATTTACACGTTGCTTCGAGATGCGGCTGTACGATACAAGTAAAGTGTAAGAGAGCGATAGAAGGAGTATACGCGCGCGCGCGTAAGGGAGAGAGATAGAGAGCGGGATGAACGTAGTAAGGCCGCGCCCTCCATAAAATTTCCCTCCTCTTAGCGGACTCGGCGTAGAGATCGAGCCCTTTGAAGTTCTTCGTAAGAAAAATCTTTCGAAAGGAACGGGGAGGTGGAGAGCGAGAGAGGAACGAAGCTCTCTACTCAGCAAACTTGAGCAACGTTACGAGAGATTTTCTCTTACTCTCTTTCTCCCGTTGAAGCGAGAAAACCACCTAAACGATTTCTAAGGGATTAAAATGTGCTTCTACGCTCGACGGATATCGAGCTTGCCGCTTCGTTAGGCCTTTACGAGGAGGATCTTTACGCTCGTTCGGCGGCGTTAAGGACGTCCATGGGAACGATCACGTAACTAGGGACGAAACGACGCCTATGACGAGCACGTATGACGCGCGATATGCGCGTGTCCAACTAGTAAATACGTCTCTTAACGCACGGTACACCTGCCCTTGCTTTCCGTGAATTGATCTTACGGTACTCTCTCGTGTAAACGACCGAGGCGAGTTAGAACGGTAGCGAGCCGTAACTACTGGCTCTCGTCTGACCACAGATGTCTGATACTACTAGTCTCTACGAGCGTGTACCTAATACGTACCGTACGTATGTATGTACATATGTAGCCACGTATGTGGCTACGAGAAAGCGTTTCGTATTTTCTGCTACACGGTAAACCCGACGCCTCTCGCATTCATGCTGCTTCCATCGACGATCGTGCATGGAAATTTAAGTTAACGCGTCTTCCCGCGCGCGTTCGTTGCGGCGAGTTACGTTTCGTTCGACTCCGGTAAAATCCACGATGAGTCGGTTATAGCGTTTAGATAATTACAAAGAGGGAGAGCCAGCGCAGGTGCGCGATTCGACGAGAGAGAACGAACGTCGAAAACGGTGAGAGAACGTTTGGACGAGAGCCAAAGGGCGATAGAGAGAGAGAGAGAGAGAAAAGAGCGAGCGAGAGAGGGAGAACGGAAAGAATCTATACGCGGCCGAGTTACGTGTTACTGCATCTAACGCTGCACCCATTTTCCATTATATTCCGATGATATATAAACCGTACCGTAAATAACGGCCCTTTATATCGCGCCACGCATCCAGAGGCCCATCCAAAGGTTATACCATTGCCAACGTAGGGTATGTGCGAGTCATTCCGCAATGGATTAGGTCGACCGAAAATATAGGCTCTCTATCGCGACGCGTTAAAACGAACGCACGTACGTACACTCGTTCGTTCGTACGTACGTACGTTCGTTCCTTTATCGCGCGATTTATGCTCTTGAATTATCGCCACGAATTAGCTCTCGGCGGCTTATCTCGCGGGAAATTTTTTCGAAAACCTTCGAAACGTTCTCGGTTACGAACGACAAGCTACCGATAGATGTCCGAACGTCGGACGTTGATTTATATCATTTTACATATACGCATAGATTTATATATACATATATACACACAGAGATATAGGTATGTACGTATGTGAACTACACTTTCGAAAACGATATCGTCTATGTTCGCGACGTACTCTAAACGGATTACCCTTCCATTGGCCATCGCATTTTACTGAAATAATTAACTCGTTAAATTAATTACCGCCCGTTTTAATCGTAATCGTCTAACTGGAAGCATTTTGTGTTTGCGTTCAATTTTAATAAACGAGGTAATAGTAATGAGTGGTAGGTATGAGAACCGATAATTAACCGTTTTGTTATGAGATATACATAATTTGAAAGCGTGGTCATGGATTTTCGCGCTAGAGAATATCACCTTTTCGAAAAGCAAGCGCCTTACCTGCGGGAGACACCATACCTCTCGGAGGTGCTTCGAATTTTCTCGATAATCTCGACTCGCCGTTAACCCGCTGAAATTAAATCAAGGACAACTGTTGCGCCGGGAGCCGCGTTACGTAAACGAGAGAACGTAACGCGAACATCGAGACTACGGCGACTTCGGCGTGGCGGAGGTGGAGGCCGGTAGGTCGCGAGGAATAATTAATAAGCGTTCGCGGAAATTCGTAAGGCCGTAAGTGGAGTGGGATTGTACCCATAGTAACGATGATATCGACTCCCGCTTACGCGAAGTCAATATCGGGAGCGGTAACGTACCGAAGAAAGGGCCACACTCGAAGGCGTTAAGGGTCACTACTGGGGTGTTAAAGGGTTGCGTGCGCACTCGCAATTATCCATTAATTAACCATCGGCGCGTGGTTCAAAGTTGACTCAAAGCTCTTTCTCTCTCTCCAACTTGCTCTAGCTTTCTCCCTCTCCCTGTCCCACTCCCCCATCTCTCTCTCTCTCTCTCTCTCTCTCTCTCTCTCTCTCTTCCTTTACATCGAGCAGCCTTCGGTATCCGTAACGCTTCGCTGAGGCAAAGGTTGCACCGACAAATTGAGTTGCGACCCTACCTAGTTAAATGTTAGCTTCGTATTACCGACGTTAACGGCTGCTCCCCCTGGACGTCTTTGGAAATTTCAGAGTTACGACGTAACATCCGCTCGCTCCTATGAACCACAAGGATTATACGATACGATGATAAAAGACCACCACCACCATTACTATCATCGCCATCGCGTAGACGACGAGAGACGGCGGCTTTATCGGTCGTACGAGATACAAATTTTCAAATTTCTCGATAATTTCTCTTTCCCTCCGTCCGAATCCCGAGGAACTTTCGCGATTATATTTTGCGCGAGTAGGTACACGCGTAAGTCGGGGAGCACCGTGATAAAACTAACATTCATTTTCCGTCTACCAGTTTCCGGGGATATACGACTTTCCTGATTAATCTTATCAAAGTTCTCGAGCGTGAAAGCGATCGTTCTCGTTTTCGAGAGGACGTATAATTCTATCGAAGGTTAGCGCCCTCTCTCTTTCTCTTCTACTTCTTCTCTTTATTTTTCCCTCCATTCCATCCAATCTATTCATTCGAAAATTCGATGGTTCTACGAGGAGAAACCAAAGTCCGTGTCGCCGCACGTTGATGGACGATGTTTGCTTCGGACGTTAAGAGCGAGAGAGAAAAAGAGAGAGAGAAAGAGGGAGGGAGAAGAGGTACGCGCTAAAAGTTATTGCATCAACATATACATGACGTTCATTACGCTCGAGCATGTTATATGTAGGTATACGTAAAAGAGTGCGCGAGAGAGAAAGAGAACGAGCGAGGGAGTTTTGAAAATGTCTACCGAGCGAGCATCGACTATGAAAACATATATCTCCTCTCGTTTCTCTCTCACCCTCTTCCCCTCTCCTCATCGCGCTCGGTCCAACCCGTAGAAAAATGTATGTGGTGCACGCCGGCAGAAAAGCGGATTTGCATAATTACGAAACGGCGCGCGGCGGTTGGACGCGGACGAGGTCGCTCGAGCTCTCTCGCCGGATCAATCACCGACGCTATTTTTCACGAACCCTTCTTTCCGCGTTCGCCTTTGGAAGCGAGAACAAATAAGTTACTTGCTTGAAAACGATTTCAGTCATCCTCCGATCTACGACATTATTTTTTGCGATCGATTAAAGTTTGATAATTCGTCGATAAAAAGTTTCTATTCCGATGTAGAAATATTCTAAAATTCAAATCGGAGGTGGTGAGAAGCGCGCGTTATCTCGAGCAGAAGGTACGGAGAGAAATTTATAAAGGAGTACTTCTCAGCGAGTGGGAAACTTCGTTGTTACTCACGGAACGTCTGATAGCGACATTCGTATAAGGAATATCGTAAGTTTAGCTATATGAAATTGCCTCCGTAATTTCGTCCACGCGCCCCGAGAATCTCTTCGTTCGGGTAAAGGTGCTGGATTTGATTTTACTTGAGTCTACTTAACTTTCCGAGACAGCGGGATTATATCTTTCTGCAAGCGCTCGCTCTCGCTTTCTCTCTTTCCCTCCTGCTTGAACTATTTCCGTCTCTCTCTCTCTCTCTCTCTCGCTGTCTCTCTTTCTCTCTCTAGCTCACCGGATATCTTCTACCCAACGGTGGCGGTAGCGGCAGCTTGCAGCTAGCTCGCAGTAAGCTCGTCCGAGCGTGATGGAACTTAAGTCTGGTTTAAGGTTGAGTTCCGTACCGATTTTGCAAAAGTTTATTCTCCTAGAATTAACAGGGTAAGCTTGGGATTCGCAGGCTTCGCGGAACATGTCTGCGACTACTCAGAAACTGCAAATATTCTTGATATAATATAGCGTTCGCCGAAAATGCAGATGCCGTCGTCGGGTTGGACACGTAGCACCACGTGTCTACGGGAAAACGCGGAATACGACGATAATTCTAATTCTTTCGTGAGATTCCGAGCGAAGAAGTGTTAGATATTATGTTAGGCACAAACGTATATCGATGATTCAACTCGCCAACGGAAAATATATTTTATGTTGTGTACTAACAACATTTCAGCTTAATCGATTTAACGAGCTTCCGAGTTTAACAATCGTGCGATGCGAGCTCGCTAGAATATTCCATGTAATGTTTTTTTCTATTATTCAAATATAATTATAGGTAGATACACACTCATCGGTTTATGGAACGATTAGTATTCCAGCACGATCGAATTATTATTAAACGTTAATACGAGTTTGTTTAGACAACGTGTACCTACATATAACGAATCTCAATAGAAATATCAACGACGCGTAATCCACGACTCTTAGGAGAAAATCAATTATTCTAATCGCGATTGGATCTTCTTCTCTCGAAATCGTCGCTTTTAATAAAACTAAAGCCAATTCGAACGGTTTGCTTACAAGCGCATCGTGAAACCATCAAGTCTCATTCCGTTCGTAGATTGGTTCGAGTGCGGGCGCGATGCACACGACCCCCGCAGTGAGATTTGATTTACATTTTAATGCAATGCCAGGATAAGTCTCTTTTAATTAGCGCTACATTATAATCGATGCAAATCTCTCAGTTTTAATTAGCGGCCATCTCGGCGTAAGAGAATTTTAATAAATTATATTAATCCGACCTCGTGCGAAACTCGTTTCGCCGGGGATATCGATAGTTGGGAGCAAGAATTATCGGTGCGATCAAATATGGAAGATCCGTTATAGAAACGAATGCTTTTTAGGTCAGAAACGATCGAAGATTCGTTTAAAATATCGCGCGCTCGGTGTCACATCATTTTTCAAGACTTCGTTACGATCTTTCTCTCGGATTTTTATACATTCGATTATTCGTTGACCGTGCTTCGAAAAATGAACAAATCAAACGTATTTATTTGCTCGTTATCATCTCAGCTGCTATGAAAATATCTTTGACACTTTTGGAATCGAAAGTGAAAAAGTCACGCGGATGCGTCGTAACGGATGTATTTCAGGCTTGCCAATTACTCTTTCTATCTCTCCTTCTCTCCCTCACTCACTTCTATGTATAATTACACTTGGATTGTCGCATACAACGAACAAGAGTTCGTACTTTAGCCAGCCATCCGACCGATATCTGTCCTATTCGTGGAGTCCTTTGTCCGTTATCGGGGGCTCTCGCAAAACGATTTCTTTTGTTCGGTGCTCGAAGCTTTCACGAACGGATTGACAGAGAGCCACTGGCGCGTTAGTGTTGTCCGCATAAACATACAGAAGGTATCGTTGTCGGTTAATGGAAGGATCGAATCGTTATTCCGATAATGTACGAGATATATATGTATATGCATTGTACATACATATACACAGCTATCGATTAGACTTTATTATACTGCTTTTTTCGATTCTCGCGAAAGGATCAAAATTTAAGATGATACTACGAGTGGTGTATTTAATTTCTCCGAGTTAAAACTTTATTTTCATAATTATCCTATAAAAGATCCACTCTCGTTTCTTCTTCGTTTTATGAACGCAGCGGTAACTACGGTCTTTCTCGTCGTCGTTACAATGGCGCTCCCCTTTCAACAATAACATTATTCTCTGTGCGTGACTATAATGAGCTCGAGCACGTCACTTAGAGTCTCTCTCTCTCTCTCTCTCTCTCTTTCTCTCTCTCTCTTTCTCTCTTTCTGTTCGCTATTCGCGAAGAAGCCGAAGTATACGAAGCGTTTCTCTACGTCCCGTTGGAAACTTCACTCGAGGGGATACGGAGCGGTATTATAACTCGAAGATATCTCGAAGGCCTCGAGAGAATTCAAGGGGGGAGGGGTATGATGTCGGAGTAAGGTGTCGGCAACTATTTTCTTAGAATTGTCATTTAACTCCTCGAAGTGCTCAACCGTTCGGTTAAATCCTCGAACGCGATGCCGTTTACGCATGGCATACGATTACGAAAAGCTACCTCCGAAAAGCTTTACCTTACACCCCTCGCTCTCTCTCTCTCTCTCTCTCTTTCTCTTATACTCCGGCGTAGGCGAATCTGTGCTTTTCTCTTCGGAGCACCGTCGGCCGATGCTCGATACGAAATTACGAAGGCACCGTATGTGCGAGAAACGAAAGGAGATGGAAGAAGAAGAAGAAGAGGAAAAAGAGAGGCAAGGGTATCGCATTCTCCGAATTCCAGCACGGAATTTCCTATCGCCGTTTCACAAATCGAAGGACTTGCCTCGAGGAGGAAGAGGATGGTGGATATCTTAAGGGAGGCGAGAGGGAGAGAGAGGCGAAAGGGCGAGAGGGCGAAAGGTGTTTCCGGATTTGCGATTTCCGCGAGACGCGTCTCGGGGCACGCTCTTCGATTCATCGTACGAAGTGAAACGGACGAAGGGGATGAAAGAGGAGGAGGGTATATTTCCAATACATGTATTTACCGGTGTGAACGAGAAGGGAAGGAGTAAAAGGAGAAGGGTCGTCGAACGAGAACGTGGGAGGAAGAGGCAAGTTATATTTGCAGTGTATGTGTGTATATGTGTGAAAGAGAGAGAGAGAGAGAGAGAGAGAGAGAGAGACGTACGTAGGACATACAAATAGTAGGACAGGGTGCGCTGCAAATTTTATCGAGTGTGAATTCGCGCGACCCATATTCCTTCCGGTCATTAATCTTGTCCACGAGGAACGATGAATTCGAGGGAAGACGTATACCGCGTATACGTTGGTGGCACCGTCGTCGTTTGAGTCTCCACCTTTACGTCCGCCTCCTCTTCCTTCCACTTTCGGCTTCACCGAGTTCACTCGTTCTCTCTCTCACTTCATGTCTCACTTTGCCAGCCAGCAACGACGTGGGCGTCGCGAGTATCGAGTGTCCTCGTCTTCCTTTTCTCCACCCCCTCTCTCTCTCTCTCTCTTTCTCTTTCTCTCTGATAACGTATGCTTTCGGAGCAGAGTACCGGCCGATGCAACTTTAACGAGAAGAAAATACGAACTACGTCCTGCCTTTTCCGCGTTTTACAAATTATTTCTCCCGGAGTCTAAGCCCTCGCCGACGTCGTCTACTCTTCCTTCGGTTGGCTCGACTTCCAAAGGAACTACCCTCGATCCTCATCTCCTTTTTTCCATCCCACCCTCCACCCTCCAAGTGGAACTTTCCGGACTCATGGATCTCGCCTCGCTCGGGAACAGGGGGATAATTGAAAAAGCGGTAATTTGTCCGGAAGTTGAATGGCGATCGTTATGGGCGCCACGCGTTCAATATGTTCCACGAAGGAAAGGGACGACCTTCGTGGATTTTATGCCGTTTCTTTTGCCTTTTAACCATTCCTCTTTCGGTATCTACCCTTCGCGACAGTGAATAACGAGAGCATCTTAGAATAATAAATCGTACAAGGAGATCCACTGTGATCGGCGTTCGTCTATTAAGAGATCTAGTTATTAACCCTTTTAGATATTGGTCTCCGTTGGGGGTAAGAGAAAAAGAGATAGCGAAGATGAAACCCTCTCGCTCACTTTGTACACGAGTATCTAAGATATTTATTCGGATATTTGCTTCGCCACTAGGCGAAGTGGCGGGAGGTGAACGCGGAGGGGGAAAAGTGTAGCTTTAATAAATTTGGCACGAGTATAGCGCGAAGACTCGAGGGAAAACTCGCCTTTGCTCTCCTTGACCTCTTCTTACCTCTTACGAGGGAAGAGGAAGAGGAGAGAAAGGCGAGTAGCGAGGAGAGGCACGGAAGCGTTTAGTCGGTGATGGATTAAGAAGGGAAGTGGAAAGCAAAGGGAGGAAGAGGTGGGTATATACGATCGCTTTCCACGAGGCAAGGCACATCCTCCACCTCCAACCTTCTCTTTCTCTCTCTCTCTCTCTCTCGTCGTTTTGTAATCTGGAAAAACATTTTTCCGCCTTCGAATTCTCCGTTTGAGCGGGGGCTGGAAGGAGAGGAGAGGATGTTGCGGGTGTGTAGCGCAAGGAGAGGAGCGAAGCGGTGAGGTGGAGGGTGAGCTTGCGGAGGAAAAGGCAGCCCGTAAGTCGCGGTAAGCCTACTACGGGCGTGCTTACGGAGGATTCCCTCTTGGGCTCTATCAGCATTCGGATAAGCCGCATCCGGTATTACGCTGTTCCTACCTTGCCAACAACGTGGTTTTGCCCCGGTAAAAACTGCAATCGAGCGAAATACACCGAAGCAGGTTGAGGAAGATTAGGATGGAAAAGAAGAGCTAAAGTCCGTCGTTTTCGGTACCAGCTCGCGTTTACTCGCGCGCGCACGCGCACGCGTATCACGCGCCAAAGAGAGATAGCCGGGTAGGAAGGTTGGTTCGTTAGTTGGTAGGTGGATGACGAGAAAAGGATCGACGCAAAGTACTACCATCACCGAAGCGAGCTATCCTACTTTCCTGATACACATCCTTGATCCAGTTAGCCCGGTGAACCTTTATCGGGCTGCTCTCCGTTCGACCCGGACTCCTTTTCTTCTCAAGATTGACATTGAATTAGTCCCCGAGTGGAGCGTCGTTATCGTTCTTTTCTAACGCTGCTCGTACGACCCGATCGGAGTTCCAAGCGCGTTTCCGAAATGCGAAAGTTTCGACGATCGATCGATCGAGACAACGGCGCCTTCGAAATTTTCTCAAGTTGTTTCTGGGTAGGCGGAGAGTAGGGGAGGAACGCGAGAAACGTTGTATTTCTTTTTTCTTTCTCCAGTCGATACACCGAGATAACATCGATGAAGGATGTCGAACCGAACTCCGAGGATACGCCAGTGAATTTAAATATCGTGGGACAAGAGGGGCCAAGAGATCGGCAAGTCGTTCTCTTTTATCGGTCGGCGTGTTTTCGTGACAGCCTTTCTGAGAAGCGAGCGAGCACCAGTTTATCGTGTATCTACCAGGGCATCTGTTACCCTATCAACGCGGCCTCGTTCTGCCAATGAAATACATGTGTATGTGTGTGTGTGTGTGGGTGTGTGTACCACTCGGAAGAACCCGATAACCTTATTTAAAAAAAAATATATATATATATACCTCTACCTGCTCCGTTCTTTCTCCTTTTCTTTCTTGAGTAACGAGCGTGCGTTGACCGGTCGTTCGCTTTTATTTCTATACACAACAGAAAAACACATTTCCAATATTTACAGCTCGAGCATCGACTCATTCGTCAGACGTTGTCCCGACGTCGTCACGAGTGGTCGGATTCTTCTCGAACCGCCAGTTTATTTTTTTTTTATTACCGCTGTAAAGTGTATAACCCACGTTAGTCGGAGTTTAAGAGGGTGCAAAGTTACAACGATTTTCTTCCTGCTACGAGGACACAAAAAGGAGCGAGGAGGTAAAAAGAGGTAAGGAAAAAAAAGATACAGAATGCGTTAGCTCGCGAGCGCGTGTTTAAATCCGTGGTCGCGACTCCGTTGACATATCGTGGGCGGACAGGGCGCCATACTTCACCGGGACAGGAACACGGCCTCGATTTTAGGGAGGACATACTAGATTTCGCGATCTAGTTACACGAGCGCAGTTTCCCACGCGGTCGGAATTCGACTAAGCAGATTAAAGCTTGTTGCGGCGAATAGAATCGCGCGCGGGCTCGCGCGAGTTCGTTTCGCGAAAGAGAGGGAAAGAGAGGAGCGCGCGGCCCGGAGAATATTCCTCGAGGACAAAAGGCACCTGACGATTTGGTAATGCGACCGTACCCGTGCCAGCGGACGGATCCACGAAGCACCGCCAAAATCCGAAATCCTTTCACTAATTGTGCATTTATACGGCATTTCCCCCACGGTATACGTGACTTCCGCTAATCTGTCGCCTATTGAAATCTTTCAAAAAGATCCGAGGAATAGCAGAGAACGAAAATTTGAAGTTTTTTTTTTTTTTGAACTTTCCGCCGTTTCTTCGACCGTATCGGTATTCGTTCCAGAACTTTACTCCATTGAATCGCGAAATCCTCGATTAAATATTACGCGGATCTCGTAATATTAAATATTTCTGTACAACGATGGAAGGGATATTTTAGATTCCTTGGAACTGTTACGAACGTATGAAATATTTTCCGAGTCGTGTTCGCGAGTATTGTTATAAAGTTGCGCGTAAGCACGCGTTATAATATCTCGACTAATTTTACGTGGAATCCCTATGCAATCTTCCGCCGCGTAGTACATTTTTCGAAAATACGAGATCAAATAAAGTTGAGCTACGGTAGCAAGAGCGAGAGAGAGAGAGAGAGAGAGAGAGAGAGAGAGACAAAGAGTAAGAGAGAAAGAGAGACAGAGTGTAGAAAGGTTCGCGCGCTATTTTCATACGCACATACGCGACCGCGTGTAGTTATATAAAAGGCTGCGGTACGAGAATCGTAAATCCGAGTGTAAATTGCCGGAACCTCGTTTTTGTTTTAATTCGTTCGGGGTAGGTACGCGAGCGAGTTGCCGCAATCCGCCGGGACACCATTAATCTAAGTGCCTGCACAAGCGTAAAATTGATGAAAATAACATAATGAGGAGTTAATTGGTCGCGGCAACGACTACCAAGCGGATTTAATCAAACTCATTGTACCGCAGTTTCGATTTTACAATTTCTCGCGTTGCGCCTCGGACCTTTTTGTAAACTGGAATAATCATCTTGGTGTACCAACGATTTCCAAATCGTAGTTATAAATAGAAAGGAGAAAGAAAAGAAAACATCGTAGCTATTCGCCGATCGAAAAGGAACAACCAAGTAGAACGATTCGATCGTTCGTTTCGCGAAGGAACGAGTAGCGAGCGTAACGCGTCGTCGATGAAAAGGTAGGAAAAGCGGGACGGAAAAGCTGTGGGAAAACGGGATACGGTACGTTCTCTTTTTTTCCTCTTCTTTTTTCCCTTCTTCTTTTCTCTTTTCCCTCTTTTTCTTCATTTCAGTTCCACATGCCGAGGAAACGAAAAGAAAGAGAAAGAGAGAGAAAGAAGACATTTCGTTCTTTCCATTCATTCTTTTCCGAAAGGCCGTACGCGTTTTTCTCTCTTTCTTTCTCTCTCTCTCTTTCTCCCTGGAAGGTAATCCCACCGTGTCAGATCAGAGACAGCTCGGTATCCCTTGCTGAGTGCGCTCGTCTGTTCTCTCCTTCTGCCTCTTGGATGCCTCTGGTGTTAGCTCTTTCCCGAAAAAGGTCCTCCGTTCTCGCTACTAGCCTCGTCTTCTCTCGTAGCCTCATAGCCTTGGTCAAGTGGAACGATACCGAGCATGCGATATATTCGGCACGTCCACAGAATCGAGAGAGAGAGAGAGAGAGAGAGAGAGTCCTATCTGAAATCGAAACATTTCCGAGGAATTTTCGTTTCTAATGGAATGAAGGACTCCACGGTTCCACCCAGCCCGTCCTTTCGATCTCCAATCGAAAGTACTCGGGAAATCCTCTTCTCCGTGCTAAAGTGGATCTTCATCGAGAATCGGGGCCACCTATCGCGTAGCGGCTTCTGTTTTTCTCCCCCTTCACTCCTAGCACACCCCTCGATTTGACCTGAGAAATCAAGCCCTCCCCACTGTTTCTTCTCATCCAAGATAAATTCGTTTCTTTCCTTTCGAATTCTATATATATAGTATATAGTAAGTATATCCCGACTTCGACGAGATCGACTTTGTGTCATGAAGTTTCATCGTTAGTAAATAAGAAAGCGAACGAGCTTTTCTTATTTATCGTCTTTATCCTCGTTTTGTTTTAAACGATGTTCTTATCGATACCAACCTACCACCACCATCTACGTCGTTGCTGTTTCTTTACGCTCGCCGGAGCGTAAATCGACCTTACGTTTTCAATTAAACGCACGGTCGGACCTTCGTGGGAAACAATATTCAGCACTTATTCCGAGCTTTGCACGGGATTTTTTCATTATCGTATTACACCGCGTGTATATATGGTAAAGAGACAAAAAAGAGAGCGAGAGAGAGAAAGAGAGAGAGAAAGAGAGAGAGAGAGAGAGAGAGAGAGAGAGAGAGTGAGAGTAAATGCGGCACACGCTGTAAGGAGATAAATCGTTCCACCGGCAATACCAGAATATCGGGAAAACGTATTTCATTAGAACGTGGCACGAACTAGCGCGCACCGTTACTCGTATTTGGTATTACCAGCGATAAGAATAAAATTGGTACGCGATCATCGGCCAGCGAGCGAGCATCGGTCGGCTCGAAATAATCTCCTAGAACGCCAACGGATATTCCGAGCGGCCCATTTCGTTAGGGAATCCTACGAAAATCACGTTGTAATTCGAATCGATGAAATTCTACGATCGCTCGTCCAAACTGCTTCCCCATGGAAAATCCTTTGTAAATACGGTAAAGTCGAAAATTCCGTACGTTCGAAAGGATTCTATTCGTTAATCGAGCAACTTCTCGGGGGGGAACTTTATAATTACGTGCCCGTTTATGTATACGTATATGTATGTATGTATGTATATTCATGTACTATATATGTTCGTCTGGAAATTAAAGGATCGAGGCAACGTAGAAGGAGAGAGAAGGGACAAGGCTTACCGACGATCTTACTAATTAGCGTCGGGAGTCTTTGCGGGCGCTACGCCGACTTTTGTACTTTTCCTCTGAATTCGTAAAGGAAAGCACAGAAGCTCTCGCGCGCAGCAGCTTCGAACGTGTTTCTTAGATTCGCCGCTTACGACCGTTCCGTTCGCGATATAACAACTCGTACCACTACACCACTACCGCGGCGCCCTCGAAAGTCTCACGTGGAGTAACTCGGTACGGCGTTGCTTTCATTAATTGTTTTCCTTTAAGAACGAGCCGAGTTTACTCGCTCGAAACGGATTCTAATTATACTCGCTTCGAGCTCTTCTCTCTTTTCGAAACTCGTAATCGTCGAGTGACTTGGGCTAGACTAAAATCTCCCTCTTTCTTTTTCTTTTTTTCCTTCTCAAGGAAGAAAGAATGTAGTTACTTAGAAACGACGCGTGAGATTATGCGAATCGAGCGTGAAAAAATACGTGCATGACAGGATACCCGTATCGAGGACACGGTATACGACGAAGTTAGATCCTGAAACTGTGCCGTAATGCAAATTCGCGATCGAAACGAGCGATCTCGGAATTTAGATTTCCGATTCGATAGCCGCGCTCGCGACTACGTCGGGAATTCGTGGAAGAATTCCAGCTCGATTCGGGCACGCGACGAGTTCAGTTTATTCGCGGCTGAAGAGAAAGAGAGAGGGAGAGAGGGAGAGAGAGATATGGAGAGGAAAACTGTGCGAGAGAGACAGAGAGAAAAGAAGCTGGAAAGGAAGAAAGAGAGGGAGCCCATCGGTCGTGAGAAGCGTAGAAGAGATTGATGGTGGAGCCAGTCATGTGGTTCTAATTTGCCCTCTATTACCGCGCCATAAATTTCTCCGACAAAAAAGGTGACCGCGATATCGTTATGGGTGTGCCGCTGCCTTACGCCCGACGTAAAGGATGTCGGTGAAAAATTACGCGCGAATGGAAGGAAAGTTTTCGAGTCGTTCGAGATGTAGTTTCGTCGTATGCCTTTTCGTACATATCTACATCGGAACTTCGACTTCTATCCAAGTGTGTAGAACAGACGTGAAATAATAGAAAACAATTTTTATCATTCTTATCGAGTTTGCCTCGATTTCCGTAAAACAAACCGAACGTATTACAGTTTCGATTGTATCCATGTTGAAACTATGGGTTATATCCCTCGACAATAACTAGGATCCGATCCGAAAGTTTCATCGTGCTCCGACCATTCGATGTGGATATACATCGCCATCGCTTTCAAACCTATTATGGTAATAACCGAGCGTGCTTTTGTAAGTATGTAAATGCTCTCGGAAAGGTATGTTTCTAAGTGGCTGTCAGGAGCAAGTTCCGGACTGCGAGCGATGAGACGCGTGCCATTTTGTCGCGCAGGAGAACCGAGCGAGTCGCCTGTGTTCACTAAACGTTAGAAACGTCGTGTAACATTGTCCCGTTTTACGTAACGACGAAAGACGAATTACATGGGTAGGTATAACGAAGGTAGCGAATTAAAAGACTCGTAATCCCGTGTTCGCTGTAATTAAAATCGCGTGATTGATTTATTAGAACGGCTTTCGTTTTTTTCTTTTTAATTTTTCTCTTATTCTTCTTTTATCTTTTAGAAGAGATAGATAGAGATAGAAGAGAAGAGATAGAAGTCAACGGAGGAGATTCGTGAATGTGCATTATTATTTCATATAATTCGCGTAGATGTTATCAATGTGCGTTCCACTCTATCGATCCGCGTTCCAATGCATAAAGTCGTTCCGAACCCGACGATATCGCGTTGTCGTCGTTGTCGTAGTCATAAACGGAATACCCAGATAGAACAAATATTGACAAATACAATTTAGCGACAACGATGACGTGACTTTCCGTGTTCGATCTCTTTATCGCGGCGAATCTGTCGAAGAAAATCGGTAATCGGCTTGACAATGTGTCGGGGATCGACCAACGAGCGTGAAAACGGACGTTTTTCGATCGAACGAGCTTTGACGAGCGATGCGTGCACTTTTTTGTGGTGTTAACTTAAAGCGAAAAATACGAAACAAGGATTTAGGTGCCCGTACAATTTTGTAAATAATTTAATTGCTCGATCATTGTAATATTTATCGTCCTGTTCACGCCTATAGAACTTATCGGCATTTCGTGCATTATATGTACGTCACGCATACGTGTTTACCTTACGTCGCGAGACAGTCTAAATTACGTCTCTGTTTCGGAAACTGTTTCGGACATGTTCAGCGTTACCTCAAGCTGAGTTACTGAGACATTTAGCGAGGTAACCAGTGCGCGCGCGGCTGGAATTAGTTCTGCGGTTTTGCAGAGACGGCAAGTTCGTCGGCCCCGCATGGCGATGGTAAATTTTTTCTTTCTCTCTCTCTCTCTCTCCCATTTCTGTTCTCTACTCTTTACATGGAAATAGTATGCCTCTCACGGACAGTTATACGATTCCGTAACAAACGTTTTTTCCCTTTCGAGCCGATACTATCGTGCACACCCCTTTCGAAAGATACGGCGGAGATTATTAGAAAATAAAATGGCGCGAGTTTGCCGATACGTTAATTAAGGGTTTAATAAAATTTCATGGCTCGAAATTTGCTGCGAATATTTTGTATCGCGCCGAGCTCGAAGATTCACGTCATAGACGATTTTTTTCTGCTCGTCTCTCTCTCTCTCTCTCTCTTTCTCTTCCTCTTCCTCACGCTCTCCTTCGTTCTAACGGTGAGAAGAGAACGCGAGTTGGTCAGCGTGTGCGGTAATACTAAAGGGAATACCCGTAGGTTAAGAGAACGAGCACGACGAGGGTGGAAGGAAGCCGAGTGGAAATTACGCGATGCAAACTCCCTTATAGGACAGGTTAAAGATTTTTTATAGCGGCTCCGCCTGCGGCTCAGATTTTCAGCCGTGATACTAGCGAGCGATTATGAAAGGGAAAAAAAAGTGAGAGAGAAAGAAAGAAAGGGAACTCGCTCCGAAAGGAATAAGTTACGCTTGGAAGGAACGAGCTTTGAACCCTCTTGTTTCCATCGAAACGATCTCGACGTTCACCGTTCGACGATTTCCATGTTGATATTAATGATAAGAAGAATAGGAAGGTGCGAGAATAGCGTACCGCGTGATCACTAATCACCGTACACCATTGAGACCGAAATCTACACCTAGCGCTTTTATTAAATTTCCAGCATTGCAGCTAAACCGCGCGCTAGAACGCGATATTTTGGGGGGAACAGATGACTGTACAGTTTGCAATGCGCAATAAAAAGAGGCCCCGCGCTTTAGGGCGACGCGCCTCGGTAGTAGCGGCAAGGCGCGAGAGTCTAATTATTCCCAGACACGAGGCAGCACGCATTCCCAGAAAATGTAGGTTAAACGTCGAGCCCGTTGTCCGATCCGGAAAGTCGAGTTGTTTTACGAGAAGCGGTCGAAATAACGAGAAGTTGGCTCCGCTAATTAGCCGATTTTTCGTTCCACTTAACGCAGTTACTGGACGATTACCGATATTCCCTTTTGTACGAGCTTGGAAGCTAAATTCGAGATCTCGCGTTGTAACCGTTCGAGCTGTCAACGTTGCGTTACTCTCGTGAAATATTTTACATTGGATCCTAGTCGTGAAAACTTTAACGTAAACAGATACCGAGTCGATTCTACGTGTTCGAAATGTCAGGATACTTTTTCCTGTTGATTTCTTCATTCGCGTTAGTTCATACGCGTGGCAGGAAACGATCGGATATCGTTAAATATTTGCTTCCTTTCCTCGAAGCACGCTCGATGCATCTTTCATCCGTCGTGAGATCGCCGTTCACAGTTTAAAGCTGACTTCTTCGTTGGTGCTTCTCTCGAGAAGAGGATGCTCTTTTCTCTCTCTCCCCCCCACTTTCTCTCTTTCTCTCTCTCTCTCTCTCTAGCCATTGAATAGAATTCCATCTGAAGCGAGATAGTCTCGATTCGCTTTCATCGCGATCTCCGAGGATGCTTCACAATCAGTCCCGTTCAATACCGAGCTATAGATATCCCATAACGGGTTTGATACAACTGAAGAAGCCGTATATATGTATACGTAGCTCCGGGCTCGTTACAACACCGACTGCAACTCGCAACTTTTCTCCAATATTTACGAAAAAAATGTAAACAAAATGGAGAGGTTTTTTTTTATGAAAAACAAATACGTGCGAATTTACTAAATTCAATTTATTTTTTTTTCTATAGAGGCTAAATAAAAAATAATCGACCGATCTATGTCATCTCGCAAAGTCATTAAATTCTCGTCATATCATTAGCGTGTGTATCGCAATATATCGTGGACAACTTTTCAGCTGGCATTCATCTTGCCTTCAAAAGTTTCTGACCTCGAATATCGTGTACCGAAGGATTACTAGGGAAAATTGCGAGTGGGAGGACGAAAAAAGTGAGCCTGGTTTGGCGAAGGACTATAGTTACAGGACGACGACGACACGACGACGAGGAGACTATGTTGAAGGCCACCATTCGCATCCAAATTAGCCTTCGGCGTTTATCGAACTCCTACGCTCGTTTTTTCCCCTTTTGCCCTCTTTTTCAGAGGATTTTTTGCTTTCTATATATCGATCGATCTCTCATTCCTTTTTTTTTAATTCGTTCTTGTCCGGGCTTCTTATTCGTTTGTTTGTCAAAGGATGGAAATCGTTAAGAGGACTCACGAAATATTTCAATCTTTTTAATATCATTATTTTTTCAGTTTAGCGATTAATTGTTACGAAAGGACGTTCGCGAACGGAAGGAAGCTTTCACAAGTAATACGATACACTTTGTCAGGAAAATCGACTTAAAACAGTGCACGCTTTTAGGTGAGTCCTTCGGTAAATACATATATGTGTACGCACGTAACGGGAGATACTTCGGTAGAGTTCGGTTGGAGAGAGAAGGAAAGAGGTGTAGGGTTTTCTCGCCCAATGGCGGCTGTCTTTCTTTCGAAAAATCAGGATCACGTTATTGGACGGCCGCGTCGATCGGATTTCGCAGCTCGTCGAAGGTAGTAGTACCTAATGGAAAATGGAAGGTTCGCGGCGCTCTCCTCTTCCAGGAATTTCCGAAAGAATCTCGTCTTTCGGATAACGCGCGTTCCGTACGATCGAAAGTTCGACGCCCACCGGAAATGACTTTTCGTAAGCTTGGCGATAAAAAAAAAGATAATAATAAAGAAAGGAAAAAAGAAGAATAAAAAATTTGTATTCGATTGTAAAAAATTCGATTTTATTCGATTCTGAAATTCTTTATCTTTCTCGCTTATACGTTTCTTTTTATTATATTAAATATTTAAAGGAATCCATTTCGAGAAAGCGCGTCGGTACTATTTCAAGAAATAATTACAACGACAAAGGAGCGTCTGGGCGTTAAGGAAAAATCGTGTTGCTTCTTGCAAGCTCGAAGGGGGAAGGCTTCTTATTTAAAAGTACGGTAGCTACCGACGCGGTACTTGGGCGTGGACTTCATTCACTTACCATTACCGGTGCGGCCCTCCGGCTGGGCGAGTACAGAAATGTCGCACTTTACCGCGCCACGGAAGGAAGTAGTTAGGTTTTATAACCTCGGGTAATAATCGTTTTCGGGGTCTATAGCTCGCACGATGTCTCGATCTTAAGCATCGTCGTCGTCGTCGTCGTCGCGCTCGCGAGCTCACTCAAAGACCCGTTCGCGTTCGTAGGTGGAATCCACCGAAATATCGCATTAACATAATCCTCGCGTGGCTCGTAACACCGTTAACTTCCAAATTGGTCGTGCCTTGGACCAGGGAGAGGAAGTAACGAGGAGGGAGCTCTCTCTCTCC